>CM060369.1:15691960-16291960 GCA_030545235.1 Helianthus tuberosus | reverse complement strand
CCGAAGGGCATTTTGGTGTAGCAAAATGTCCCCTCGTCTGTGATGAAGGCGGACTTCTCTTCGTCCTCCATTGACATCTGTATTTGATGATATCCTTTGTAAGCATCCAAGAAGCATTTGAGGGGATATTGAGATAAGGAGTCCACTTGGACGTCTATCTCTGGGAGGGGATAGCAATCCTTGGGGCATGCTTTGTATAGATCTTGAAAGTCAATGCAAATCCTCCACCCCCCGTCCTTCTTCTTGACCATGACCTGTAACGCCCTAACACGTGTTTACCCTTTGTTCGCATCGGAAATACATACCTTAAAATTTCTTTTACTTTTAATACATTCATCCATTCTTTAATTAAATTTAAACCTGACATACTTATATCAATTTACGTGACCATATACACACCCACATACAATCCATGTATTGACTCGATCTTCAACCGCTTACTCTCCATGTTGAGAATTTCATAACCCTGTACAACCTGCAATCACCATAAACAATTACTTCATTAGCAACCGGTGACATAATACATATACTTTAAAACATGCATAATCAAGCATCAACATCTCTTATTCTCGCTTATATAAATCCATTCATCCATCCATTCGGACACTCTCGTCTGACTTCCATACTTAACCTTCATTCTCCATTATTAGTATACCTGCACTTCCATTTCATTCTTAACAGAAAACGATTAGCCTCATTAGACTTATCTCATATGTGTAGTTTCACGTATACACGTAACCAAATCTCATTCATTTGCGCATTTAACTAAATTCCATTTCATGCATAAATACCTTACCAATCATATCCCCTTCATTTACAACTTACATCTTACCCACATGTGTAATTACTTATTTCATCTTTGTGCATAATACTAACATGTATGTTCCCTTCCTTACCCATACTTAATA
The DNA here is from genome assembly GCA_030545235.1 of Helianthus tuberosus. Classification (NCBI taxonomy): domain Eukaryota; kingdom Viridiplantae; phylum Streptophyta; class Magnoliopsida; order Asterales; family Asteraceae; genus Helianthus; species Helianthus tuberosus. The sequence continues at coordinate 16,291,052 of CM060369.1, read as the reverse complement.
GAAATTACTTTCCTATCCACTTTCAACTCCTTTTCCGTAAACTTACCTTATTACTTCCATTGTTTCATACTTTCTCACATGAATCACAATAATCATTATACTACAATACATTTTACATCTAAAGTGCAAGTCCGGGATTCACTTACCTTATGTGTCCGTATTTGCATTCGCTTACTTGAGTCTTCTTGGCCAGTTAGCCTTCCACGCTCCCATCCATCTGGACATGATTCCTATACTTTCATGTCATTACATTTACATCTTTATTAGCATACATGATTATACATAAGAACGATCATATCAAGTTCATATCTCACATATGCCTTTCATTAGCCGATTCAAACAAGCATATAGCATACTCAACATCATCATAACGCAACCTTCACATATTATTGTCATTTAGACATTTCATCAAACACGTGGTGTGCGTACTACTTCCTAGGCACCATGTACAACTAGTTTATGCATAATCTTCCAAGTTCATTCATATTTCATCAAATCTTCTTACTAATCAACAAGTATCATTAACACATAAACATCAAACATATCAACACCACATTTCTTTCAATTCATTTAACAATAGTTCATCATAACACAACATAATTCATGAATATTGAACAAGAATTGGACATGATGAACACCCATGTCATCTTAATCATCCAACTAGTGGGTTTACATCCTTAAACATCAAATTAGTCAAAATTATGCATAACACATGTTCCCTATGATGATGTTAACACATATTCATGCTTAATTTCATATAAATTCGTGGATTGATCATAACCCACTTCATACAAGATCATCAAATCTAAGTTTTAAGATATACCTTATGATCCCCTTGCTTGGGTGATCATTAATTCACGTTCGGTTGTGAATTTAGACTTCATTCCACCCTTCAATTTGAAGATTTATCAAGAACAAGGGTTTGAACCCTTGTTCTTCTTCTTCCTGATCGTCTCACACACACACGAAGTGTGTGTGTGTGTGTTTTCCTTTATTTAATAAATCATGTTTCCTTTTTAATGGTTTTGGTCCCTCAAACTTCGTTTCAATTAACAAAGAGACTAACACTCATTATCTTGTTACTTATACATGTCACCACTCGGTAAATTATTCCTAGTCAACTTTTATTTACGGGTTCACTTTTACCCCAAACGGTATTTTACCTGTTCCCTTATATTAATCGGGTTTAAATTATCAAACCCATTTTTGGGGTGTTACATGACCGGGTTAGCAACCCAAGATGGGTATTTCACTTCTCTTACTATTCCAGCTCTGAGCAACTTCCTAGTTTCTTCACAGGCGGCCCTCCTCTTACTGGGACCCATGCTTCGTTTCTTTTGCTTCATTGGTCTTGCCCAGGTGTATGTATTGAGTCGATGTTCAGTCAGGCTTCTTGGGATTCCTGTCATCTCCCCGTGCTAAAATGCGAACACGTCTATATTGAGGAGGAGTAGTTCCTTTACGGCACTCTTGCATTTGTCGCTCAGGTGACTTCCCACCTTAACCGTCTGCTCCGGGAATCTGTCACAAAGGACCCATTCTTCTACCCCGTTTTTCTAGGGCTTCTCAGATGTTTCTGCCTCGGAGACAGAAGATATTACCTCGTATGAAGATTTTACCCAAGACAAGCCCTTTGGCGTTTGGAACACTAAAGCTCCATGCGGGGTTGATGCCTGTGCTTGCAAATCACCAATCCCAGGCCTTCCTAGAATTGCATTGTACTTCGAGGGTGCTCGGACTACCGTGAAGGTTAGATTTATAGTTCGGACACGATCTCCTACCCCTACTGTAAATGGGAGTCTGATCTTTCCCAAGGGGTGTGATACACTGTTGTTGAAACCCACTAAGGGGGTAGAGTCCTCCTCGAGCCTATCCCTTACATCCCTGTTAAATCTGAGAAAATAGTGCTCATATATTACCTCTACCCCGCTCCCCCCGTCCACATGTATTCTGGCCACCTTGTGGCCGGCTATTTTGGCTGAAATGTTAAGAGGGAGTCTTTGCACCTCATTCTCCTTTAGGTGTGGCATCAAGATGGGAGCTTTCATGCGGTCCGGGGAGCCCAGAATTCTGGCATTTACACTCCTGGTGGTATCAAATTCATCCCTCCTCCGAATCATGTCTACATCTGCCCTTCCTGGCTCTCTCATATATTTCCCTTTGCGATCCCCCCCCCTCCTTCCTTGATTTCCTTGACCAAATGAGCTAGTTTACCTGTTTTCACCATAGCCTCAATTTCTCTCTTGAGGTACATACAATCATCAGTTTTATGACCGAATCCCCTATGGAAGTCACAGTATTCGTTCGGTTGTGCTTTTGGCCCTGGTTTTATGGGTGGTGGCCTTGGGAAGGAACTCTTCACCCTCTCAGTAGCCAATATTTCACTTGGAGTTTTAGTGAGAGGGGTGAAGCTGTCGGAGTAGGGGAATGGACCTCTCCCCCGAGGCCTGTAGGGGGAGTATGACGGTCTCGTTCTATCATGCAACATTCTATCAAGAGCTGGTTTTCGTGAGTAGGGTGTACCTTTTTCAGGAGGTTTCGGAGCTTGGTTGACCCTTCGGGGCGGGGTATCCATCTCTTTAGCTTTGCTGACCGTGTCTTTGCCCCTGACGAAGGCTCTAACCCTGTCCATGAGGTTATCGAACGAGTGCGGGAACTCTTCCCCCAGTTTCTCACACAGCTGTACATGCCTCAGTCCGTTGATGAAGCTACTGATCTTCATAACCTCCGGGACATCCTTAATGTTCATGCTTTCTTTCACGAACCTCTCCATGTATTGATCTATCAGTTCATTGTCCCTTTGCCTTATGTGCATTATCTCGTTTGGGTTCTTGACCACTTTCCTTTGTTGGCCGAAATTCCTTAGAAACTTCTCACTTAGCTCTTCATAGCTGTTGATTCCTCCTGGGGGGAGGCTATCGAACCAAAGCCTGGCTCCCTCCGTTAGAGTTTGCACAAACATGTGGCACCAAACTGGCATAGGCCACCGTCCCAGTTGTCCTGCCCCTTTGAAAGCATGGAGATGATCCTCAGGATCTCTAGTTCCGTCATACCTGTCGAAGTTTGGAGGTAGCTTCGTCTTAGGGGGCATGGGTGCCTCTGCAATCCTCCTGGTGAACTTTGAAATCTCAGCCAAGTCCCGAGGGAGGTAAGGCTGATCTAGGCTATCATCACTTTGATTTTCTTTTCCTTTCTGTTTCTTCCCTGTAATGAGATCCTCTCTCTCCTCCGAGGACATCTGTCTGAGGGCTGTCATGAAGGTTTCAAGTGGGTCATTGCCACTGCTTTTGTTTTGTGGATCCACCCCTTCCTGGTTGGAAGGTGTGTCGAAGGACAATCTAGCCCTGAGGCTGTCAAGCTTCTCTTGTCTTTCTAGATCCTCAAGATGCTTTTTTAATTTCTCCCTGTGCATGGCAACAAAATCTGGAGTAATGGCCTCCTCCTTTTCCAGAATTACCACCTGATTTTCGTTCTCTTCCTCGTGAGTTATGTCTTCCATTGTGACCTTATCATGATTGTTCTGCACCGTCTGGATGGTACGTGAGCTGGGTGGTGTTGTCATGTTGTTTCCGTTGAAATGGGTTACCTCAACGTCGGAGTTTCGGAGTGAGAATACCAGGTAGACTGTGTGTGTCCCACAGATGGCGCCAATGTCGAATACCCAAGTCCCTGATGACGTTCAAGGGGTCTTCGCTGACGTCAAGATATCCAAGCCTTCGTTGCTACAAAAAAGTAAACCGTTAGCCTCGTCACGGAGGGCCCCGGGAGGGGGATCCGTGACCAAGCTCCGGCGTGAGAGTAAGTAAACTTTCCGGAGAGTATGAGAAGCTTATTCCGATGAGTATGATCACCGGAATGTTCCTCTATGATGTGAATCTAATAAATGTGTGTGTATTTAATGTGGGAGGATATTGGTCGGAATAAATGAGGGAGTTATTAGCGTAATACCTTGAGTCTGCCTTATGATTATTTCTTTCATTCCTTATATAACGGGTTCCGAGAGACTTCGGGGGGCTCAGACACGTGTCTGACCCCCAACGGTAAGATTGTAGCCTCATTTAATGTTTTCGGCTAGGAAGTACAATTCCAGCCAAAGATCCTTTTCTAATCATGCATTAAATACCACCTGTGTGTTCTGATCCTTTGTTTCCCGCCCATTTTACGTAAGGGAAACCTTAATGGGCAAGATAGACTGCTGTTGGGCTTTTACCTGTTGGGCCCGTGCGACAGTAGCCCAAGACGGATAAATGGGGCAACCCATAGGCCCGTCGTCAATATTCAACCATGAAACTTTTTAAATCGTGCACTGCTCAAATAGGTTGTTCTTCATGCATCTAAATATGTAGGTTATAAGGAACAGAGCATCATGTCCATACTCAATCATGTATTTAAACATTTGCATTGGTATTTAATAAACATCAATCTTCATTGCTACCAGTATTAAATGAACTAATTCTTCGGATCACCGTTTCACTGACTCAACATCAATCCTATTTATTCTAGCCATGAAAAATTTTAACAACATCATATTCCTTCATCATCTCGTTTATTAAACTAACAGTCAAGTGTAGAACTTTATCATCGTTTATTAAATTGTGGCGCGTAGCAAACGTGTTTTCAGGAGGTGTCACATATATACATACATATGTATATATAATTGAATGGGTTATATAACCCCCTTACCACCACACTCTCTTGTGATATAAAGCACCTCTCTTTCGAGTTTCGCTACTTGTCGCGTAACGCCTCACAAGGGGCTTTATGACTACACATGGCCCTAGCATCATCAAGGATTCCTTTGTAAACAATGTTGTCCACCTTGTCCAATCAAATTTGCTTCAGAGAAGCCATCGGTTGCCTTGAGAAGTTGGTTGTATGAGAGTAATTTCCTTTTTGAGTCCTTGTACTTTAGTGGTTTTAACAATTTGAGTACAAAATAAAAACGTTTAACGTCCCGAATACCTGAATTTTTATTTTATAACCTTTTGAGTCCAAATTACTAACTAACCCTATTAATTTTCTCAAGTACTTTTTTTAAATCACCAAAATACCCTTTTAAAAAATAAAAATAAGACAACCACCAATTTCAGTGATATTCACGAACCCACGTGTGAGAAATATCTTCATTTTCATTATATATATCCTTTGATAGCTGAAAAAAACATTAGCAAACCCACTGCAGGCATTAGAGACACCATATAATAAATTAACAATACATAAGATAAACTACAAATGATAGCCTCAACTTACCGTTAGATCATTCGCGAGGTTCAACATATGCATATGTTGAAACTAAAACAAAAGCATCTCGATAATTCGCACTTAGATATAGGGGAAAGTTCTTGTACAAATAATCTTAACATACTAAACATACAAATTGAAGGAAAAGTCAAAAAGAAAAGGTGGCATTTTTGTAATTATCTATAACTATCAAAGTTACTCTACAAATGTATCTAAAAAACCTAAAAAAACCTAACCCCCCCCCCCCCACCCCCCAAAAACCTAAAAAAAACCTAACCCCCCCCCCCCACCCCCCCAACCCCCTCCAAAACCTAAAAAAACCCTAACCCCCCCCCCACCCCCCCCCCCCAACAAAACTAAAAATGCTAAAAACTAAACCCCCAAAATACCTAAAAAAAAAAAAAATAACACAAAATATTTTTTTTTAATATTTTTTATAAAAAAATCGCTACTTTTACTAGCAATTTTTTTTTTTACAAAACCTAACGATTTTTTATAAAAAATATTTAAAAAAAATTGTGTTTTTTTAGGTATTTTTGGTTGAGTTCACATTTGTATAGTAACTTTGATAGTTGGTGGTAATTACAAAAATGTCACCTTGTCTTTTTGACTTTTCCTTCAATTTGTATGTTTAGTAGGTTAAGTTTATTTGTATTTGATCTTTTGCCCTTAGATATAATCCCAACAATACAAAATTAAACTACTTGGTTTATTACAAGACAATAATCATACATTTATGTCACCTCGAATTAAAATCACAAAATAAACGTGTTTGACAGAGTAAAGGGTTTTTAACAAGGTCACGCACCACTCCTTGTTGCAGTTGCACCATGGTGTTAAACCTGAGTGAGTGTGTAGATTCAATGAAATCAGAGATGCACATAATCCACGCGAACAGTTCTAACATGTTAAGTAAAATGAGAGAAGAGTGCACCTCAAATACTTTGAAGAACATCCAGAATATGCTGCAATTCATGGACAACATGTTCAATACTCATCCGCTGTGTGGGAGAATCCATAGAGCATGATACTCCAATATGTATGGTTGCAACCAAACATTTCTCCATTTTCTTTGCTTTTACTTCTGTACTTTGCTCAACAATTGCAGCATCATCAATAATATTGACCACTTGGTCTGGCAGTGACATTAATGCAAATTTATGTAGGCTAAGGTCTTCGTTGAAGATGTCGTATGTTGGCTTTTTCCCCGTCATCACCTCCAACAATGTTATTCCAAAACTATAGACATCCCCACTACTTGTCATCTCACTCCCAAGACCATACTCTGCCACATGTAAGCAATTACTTCAATAAAAAAAAAAAAAAACTGTAACGCTGTAAAGCAAATATAAGGGCAGGGGCGGATCTAGGTGTAGTTCAGGGATGCACGGGATACCTCTCAACTTTCTTGGCAAAATACAAAAAAGAAAATTGCGTTACGGTTTTATGTATTCAGATACCCCTAAGAAACTATTAAGATACCCCTGAATATAATATTAGAGAAAGATGGAGAAGAAGAACAAAAATTTTTGAAAAAAAAACGAGATCTCCATCATGAGTTGCAGAGATTGGGAAAAAGAAGACGACTCTTCGTTTAAAGTCAAAAGATAATTTCATATTATTTGGACTTTCCATTTTTTTTTAAATGTTAACCCACGTGGACTCCCAAGGCTATTATTGTTTACTATTTTATTTACCTTTTACAATCTACAATCTACAATTACAATATAATAACTAACATACTATTATTATTACTAGTATGATATTTATTAAATTTATTATCTACTAATTTATTAATCAGTATATTATTTATTATTTTATCAACTAATTATCTATTAGTTTTTTAATTTTTTTACTCTATTTGGAACTTAAGTGGAAATTTTAACTTGGTTGTTGTCAAAGGAAAAACCTACATGGTTTTTAAAACGTAAACGATAATTTCCGATATTTTAAAAGGTAAAGGATATCTATTGAAATATGATATAAACATACAGGTCAAAAAGTGTAACTTACCCTTTAATTTATGTGAATACCAGATAACACTTTTCGTCATATTAGAATGTTTTATGATCCAGATTATTTAGTATTAAAAAACCGCAAACACTTTAACAAATATGCTAGATTAAAGTTCCTGATATATTATAAAGTACATATCAGAAAATACATAAACTTATGTTAGGACCCGATTCAAACAAAGTTGGAAATTTTTATGTTTGCTTGTATGAAATTGAAGGATCTAAAAAGATTGACTTCATACAAATAAAATCCTTGATCCGCCACTGAATGTACGGTTAAAAAATGCTCCGTTTAATGAATGTACCATAAAAAAAATTTGGGATACCCCTGAATTTTGCTTCTAGATCCGCCACTGTATAAGGGGATGCTGGAGTATATAAATTTTACCTGGAGGTGCATATCCAATGGTTCCTTTAACCCCAGTTGAGTTGTCGTTGGAATCTGTTCCAAGGATTTGAGCTAAACCGAAGTCTCTACCATATCATCATCGAGTAGAATATTGCTAGGCTTTAAGTCACCGTGAGAAATGGTTATTGGGCAGTGATTGTGAAGATAATTAACTGCAATTGCAACATCGATAAGAATATTTATTCTTTGAAGAAGGCTGAGTCTCTGTGTACTTGTGCTTGAATGTAACCAATCATGTAAACTCCCATTGGGCATGAACTCGTAAACCAAAGCCTTGAAATCGTTGCCTTCAAAGTCAACACTTGAACATGAAGTTATTATCTTCAACAAATTCCGGTGCCGGATACTTCGCCATACTTCACACTCTCTCATAAAGCTTTTGCAAGCTCCTTGATTTTGGAGATGGAGAACTTTCACTGCAACAAATATATCGTTGCCGTCATCATCATTAAGGGTACCTTTGTAAACAGAGCTGAACCCACCTTGTCCAATCAAATTCGCTTCAGAGAAGCCATCAGTAGCATTGAGAAGTTCATTGTAAGAGACTTTCAAGAACAACCCTTTCCTTGATGATTGAGACGTTAGGGTGTTGCTTTTTTTCTTAATCCAACAATACACAAAGCATAATGTGGCGAAGATTGCGAATGCACTCAAAATGACTATAATGAACAAAGGAAACCTTTTTTTTGGTTTCTTGATCTCCTTGCATTTGGGTAACCCAAGTTCAACCAAGCCGCCACAAAGTCTACTATTCCCCAAAATCGAGAACTTACTTCTATTGGCAAACACTCCTAGCACTGGCACTTTGCCCACAAAATCGTTATAGCTTAGGTCTATATATTCTAACAAAAAACGTTCTAAGAATTGTGGAATTTGACCCGATAAATTATTATGAGAAAAATCGAGTCTCTCCACTCCTTTTAAAGAACTTAATGATTGTGGTATCTCGCCATCAAATAAGTTGTCATTGAGGAATAATAATGAAAGGCTAGTGCAACCCCCAAGGCTACTAGGGATATTACCAGATAAATTATTATGAGATAAACCCAGATAAGTCAACATCTTGAGGTCTCCAACATATGTTGGGAGTGAACCAGAAAGGCTGTTTCGCGAAAGATCTAACATTATGGTTAGAGATGGAAGTTGAAGAATTTGTTTAGGTATTTTGCCAATGAGTCTATTGTTAGCAAGGTCCATATAGGATAAATGATGACAATTTCCCAAGCTAGATGGTATATGCTCTTCTAGTCTATTGGTATGTAGATCAAGTTTAATCAACATCGATAAGTTCCCGATGGCATCTGGAATCAAACCTGCTAATTGATTATCATACATCGTAAGAACTCCTAGATTTTGAAGCTTACCAATGGTAAATGGGATTTTTCCTGTGAATCTGTTACCGCCTAAATGTAAAATGGTCAGGCCAACTAGATTACCTATACTTAAAGGAATGTTCCCATGCAACTGATTTGTTGCTAAATTCAGAGACGAGAGATGCTCTGAAAGATTACCTATTGATATTGGGAGCACTACCTGAAAGTTGCAATTATTAAGCTCCAACGTTTCTAATCTGCTGCAGTTTTTCAAAGAATCAATAAACTTCATTTCATCAGCTTCTCCATGTCGGCCGAGTTTGTTATTGTGCAAGGATATTTCATAAATATCTTTTAGTTTTGAAAAGTCAATTGTCAACTTCCCACTAAAATTGTTTTCACTCATTTCAAAAAGTTGTAATTTCGTACAGTTGGATATAGAGGGTGGAATAAGTCCAGTCAGATTGTTATTCCTTAATTGAAGGAAGACAAGATGAGGGAGCATTGTACCCATGGCTAGAGGAAGACTACCAGTAAGTTGATTCTCAGCTAAAGAAAACCGAGAAAGGAGTGAGAGGTTAAAAATGGAATGAGGTATGGAGCCATGTAAGTTACATACACCGGCGTAAAATATTCTCAAGTTTTTCCAACGACTTAAGGTTGTTGGTACACTTTATGTGGACGCGACTCGACTCGGTTAGATTCGGTTCGGGTCGACTCGGTTAGGTCCGGCTCAAGCCCGAAGACACGACATTCCTCCGTCGTGCGCCCCAGAGTTCGACATGCGAAGCACGGAGCGCCGCGAACAAGTCCCGCAAGACACATCACCATGACATCATCTCTGTGATGTCATGATGATGTCATAGCTTTTGTCTCATATGGGAATTTGGTGAAAGTTGTATAACAGAAACATCACCGGGCTGTTTCTTCTCACATGGGCCTAACACTTGAAGTGGGCTTTGACTATGTCTGGGCTCAACTACAATCGACGAAACAAGTATTAGATTTAATATGTTTGTCGACGAAACAGGTGTGTTTCGTCGACTTTGTGTGTTTCGCCGAGAGTCCTTTATGTTTCGTCATGTTCTGGTCTGTTTTAGTATAAATACCATCTCAGTTTCACTTTGAAACGGAGATGAGTGCAGAGAGATGAGAAAATATATGTAAAGAAACTCTGTCAAAATTCCGTCAAACTGTGTTTGTATCAGTTTGTATTGGTTCTCATCCCGTTAATCAATTGAGTGTGTTTCATTGGTTAATCCGTGTTATTTACTATCTTTGTTTGGTTTGCACCGTCTCGGGGATTCCGCACCCGTTACCGTGTTTGTTATAAACAGGGAATAGGTTTCTCGTTATCGATCCTCACAGTAGGTTTAGGAAAATAGGCACTTGGATCGAAGACCGGAGGAGGAGCTGATTGTGGAAACGGAAAAGAGTTTGTATTTGATACAAACGCCGTTTGTAACTTTGGTTGCTGAGCTGAACTGGAACTAGCTAACGGGTTAAAACCTCCTCCAAGATACATTTCGGTATTTTGAGGAGCAGGAATTCGTTTAGCTTTCCGAATTTCTTCTTCGTTCTTGTGCTCCAACTTCTGAATGAATTCATAGATATTAACATTGACAGCATCCAGAACGCCCGTATGCTTTAAAAGCTCAATGAATGGGCTCCACTTTGGAGGTAGAGCATCAGCAAACCGTGCTACAATTTCCTGTTGAGATGCAAGAACACCAACATAATACATTTCATGCATCAAATGATAATAACGAGTAATTATATCATTTAGGGTTTCATTCTCTAAGAAATGAAATGATTCGAATTTCTTCTTCAACAGATCATGACGTATCTTTCTAGTAGCTGCATATTCTTCTCCTCTCGCTACCAAAAGATTCTGTATGTTTTGATTTTGATTCGACACCTTTGCCCATTGACTTGCACTTATTGACTGTTGTTGTTGAGGTATGGTACGCGTCATATATTCGGCCATCGACATTTGTTTGAGATCTGGTAGTGGATCCGTACTCCAGTCCCAAGGGCTTGTACAACTCATGATTGGTATATGTAAGTGAAAACCTGATCACACACTTGAACTCAACCTGTTAAGACACTTTTGCAAGTCTTCTGTTAAAATTCATAACAAACTCGACGAAACAGTTGTTGTTTGCTGTTAAAGACGAAACAGATTTGATATATGATTGGTTGACGAAACAGGATAATAGCGACGAAACAGATGTTTGTAATCTCAGGTCGATGAAACAAAAGTAACCACTGATGCGGCGAAACAGATTTGATGTAGTATTGTGACGAAACAGATTTAAGGTCCAATAATAAGAAAATAAATCAAAAGATGTCGGTTAAGGATGTAGTGGCACTGATGAAGATAGCTCAGGTGTGAGTGATTACAGTTCAGAATCGGACATAAAGGAGGGAGTGGATTCTGAAGCTGGTAATTTGTCGAATGATGCTAACGAGAAATCTGACTTGGTCAAGAAAGCTGATGCTACATCAGAAGAAATGGAGAAGATTCTCACTGAAGATGGATCTTTCTCTTCTCAGACTGCCTTTATGGCTAATGTCACAGCTTCTACAAGTCAGGTACAATCTGAAACTCCTAGCATATGTAGTGATTGTGCTGATTTGAAACATGAATGTGCTAATGCTAAACATGCTTTTGAAGAATTAAAACATGAATGTGATAGAGTGAAACTTGAATGTGATACGATTCATAGTCACAATCAGAGTTTAGTTGTTGAACTGTCAAAGTGTAAGGAGGCAAACATGGCCTTAGCTCGCAATGAAAAAGAGTTTAAAACAGTTATTGAAACCCAAAAGAAAAGTGTTTCCGAATTAACAAAAGCTGTTTGTAACAAACAAATTGGTATTAATAACTACATTAATATCATCGAGGAAACAAAGAAAGAGCTAGCCGTGGCGAAATGTGAGCATGAAGCGATCAAGCTCAAATTGGAGAGTTACTCAAACTCCCGATATGTGCTTGATCACATCATTGACGTTCAGCAACTAAAGGGAAACGTTAAAGGCGTTGGTTATAGGAAGTGCCCACCCCCTTTGAGACACGACTATACCAAGTCGCCCGATGAAGAGGATATGCCTCGTTTTGAACCCAGTGTACCTCTTGATTATGGGGAAGTTACTACTGGCCTAGGGTTCAAACCGGACAATTCATCGGAGGGCTCATCTGATAGAAAGGAAAAGTCATCATGTGCTTCAAATCAAAGTCCTCCAATCATTGAGGACTATGATTCGTCGAATGATGAATCAGATGTGAATGACCAGGATGAATCACTTGATGAGAAGAAGGGAATAAACATTCCAATTGAGAATCATATTCTTTGTGATCCTCCTATTCCTGTTGTGCAACAAGTTGCCAAACAAGTGATTAATCCTGTCAAGGAAGTAACAGAATCAGTGTCTACCGTTAAAAGTGATAATGTGTTGTACACTTTGGTCGGTGATGGTAAAATTTATTCAAACAAAGATTTTCCAATCAAAAACGTCAATCAATCATTGATTGATAAAGTGTTTGAAGATAATACAACTAAGTTTTTGGGAAAAGCGATCCCGAGAGTTTCAGTAACTCAGTGTGATCCTATTCCAAAAGCTGAAGTGAGGAAACAATTTGGAAATCAAAAATCACCGACAAAGCAACAACCTGTTGCTTCTAAGGGTAAACAACAGCAACAACGAGCTCCAAAGCCAAAGGCTAAGGTTGAATCAAAAGGAGCTCGTTACAAGAAGAAAGCAAAAGATGTCAAGTTTGTAGCATCAAGGGGTACTGATAAAATTGAGACTTTTGAAAACAAATCAAACACCGATTTTATCCAACAAGTCAAGATTTTAAAACGTAACAGTCAAAACAATTACACTCAACATACAAATGGGTGTGATGAAAGAGCAAGTACCTCAGGTTCTACGGGTTCGACATCTGCTGGTCGATCAAGTTCTCCTAAGTTTGTTGAAAGGAGAACTTGCTTTAAATGTGGGGAGTTTGGGCATATCATTAAGAACTGCTCAAACACTCCTAAAGAGAAATTTGTGGAAAGAGCACCACCTGAAAAGGTTCACCCACAACGTCGTCCTGTTTCACCAAAACATGATAAACGCACTGTTAAAGAACAGGAAACAAAACAACGACGTAAAAATGTGAAGGTGATTGAAAAGGCGTTAAAACCGGAGGTTATCCAAACGAAGTCTGTTAAGTTAGAAATTAAAAATGAAAAACAAAAACAGATTTGGAAACCAAAATCGGTAACTGTTTCAGGGGGAGGTGCTGTGTTTGAAAATCATCAGGAAATGGATGTCACAATCCTCGATGATGACGGACGACCCAAGTCTGTTAAGGCTTGGGTTCCCCTCTCCAACTAATCTCTGAGTGAGAGTACAGGATGTTCCAGGAGGAACTATCGATAGTCATCGGATTGTTGATAGTGGAGTGTCCATGCACAAGATAGGCGACTCAAAGCTCCAAGATATTGTTATTTCTAGGAGTGGTTGCCTTTGATGGAAAGAAAAAGGAAAAGAAGACAGAATTGTCTGTCGAAAGAGATTGAAAGCTTCGACAAATTGAGAATCATTCCAAAAGTTTGATTGTTCAAGGCTTTGATCGGGTCCCCAGGGTAGATTCAAATCAAAATGTACGCTCCTGCAGCACGTCTGAAGCTCAAAATCAACAATGTGAACGTGCAGTGTACATTTCTTCGCGGTGTAACTGAAGAAAATGTGTTTGTTGAACAAACCAACCGGGTGTGCGGATGCCTTGGCGTGGATTGAACAACCGCACACTACTTCTCAAGAGAAAGACAAAAACCTTCGCTGGTGCAATGTGGAAGACCAGCCGGACCCAAAGGTTTATGATCTTGTTGCTGTCAAGAGATTTCTCAGTAGCTACAAAAATCGTCTTTGAAATCCACACCGGGTGGATATCCAGTTTGGGAGAGCGCTCAGATTCCTTGCAATGCACGAAGCAGTTGCAGGATACGGTTTTAAATTTCTAATCTCTCCTTTACTTGTCGATATTTAAGCTGCTTTATAAATTGTTATTCTCTTGTAGCACTCTTTGGCCAGACAATGTTGTCATGGTCCGCACCGCTTACCGACGTGCCAACTGATTTTTCCAAAATTCGATAAATCTTTTCTGATTAAAAATAATTTTGGTAAACGGCATTAAGGTAAAACATGAGTTAACCAGCATCGGGAAATCGTTTTTGTAAATATCTTTGTGTCTTTTAAATTTATCATAGTTTGTTGATTTTAGGGGGAGTAAATCCAAAATTTGAAAATTCAAAAACATCGAAAAATTTCAAAAGCGCAAAAACAATAGAAAAACAAAAATGAGTTTCCTGGCGAGAAAAAGAGAAAATGATAGTACATCAGTGGTCTGTCAAAACCTCTTTAAACTGAAATGCAAAATGTAAAGCGATAAGCAGCTCTATATAAGATGTATCGGTAGGCTCACAATCATATTAAAGTATGCAGGGTGATATAAATCTTAATAGACTGAAGACCAGGTGGGAACCGCACATTGGCATATGGTCTTAGTACCGAAATCTCGTTTGAGAGATTGCCGAGATCTGAAATATTCGGTCTTTATGCTGCTTATCATCTGGGTATCATGGTTGTATCAAACCGTAAAAACAAACGGAGACGAAGTCTAGATCTTCCATGATACTATACATACGTGTACATATTGCATTCGACCTCAATAAGTGATCAACAATCACATGTCCAAACAAAATAAGTGATAATTATCACAGATTCTTTGCGGGAGTCAAGTTCGTCTCTCTGCTGTACGAAAGTACTGACCTGTTCACGGACTTTCTCCTGTGCCCTCATGCATCTGAAAATCAAGTTCCTCATCAATAAGTGATTTTATCACATAGGGCTTGTTTTCAAATCAAAATAAGTGAGTTTCTCACATCTTTTATACGGTCAAACAGATGATAAACGGTATACTCACCGGTAAGATGAAATCTCGTGCATACCTTGATACGGGAATGTGTCGTGTGTGGATGAACACCGGTCGGTAAGTATAAATCATACCTTAACGTATCCCCTAAACATGATTACATCTGATAAGTTGAGCTTATGTGGACAACAATACCGATAATTGTTATAGGATGCTTATCTAAATGTTAACTAATTTGAACAAAAAGAGCGTTTTGGCGTGACCGTACACTGATATGATTCTCTTACCCTCGAAACTCGCAAAAAGAATGTCTGTAAATATTTGTTTACTGCTTTCGTTTATACATCTTTGTATATATATTTATTTATTGCTTTCCGTCTTTACACTTGAAAAATGAAAAATTTCAAAAAGATTTTAGGTGTGTTTTAATATAAACTTTATAAAATCCAAAAAGATTTTGCTTCTAGTTTATTTTTGATTGACTGATGTTGGAACTCGAGTCTATCCTACCCAAAATCCTGATCGTAAGCCGGAAAACAATTGCAACTTCATAAACAGTCGAAGTTAACAAGTTTTGAAAGTTAAATGACTAAAAATGAATAATTTGTTAAACTTTCAAACTGTTGTCGGTCAGTGTTTGATTGAGATTTGATCTCATATGTGTCATTTGTTTAAATGTTAAATATATTCCAAGCGGTTGTTCTCATTATGCGTTTAGCTTTCTTGCATGTGCAGATGCTAAAGGTGAGGAGAACATGTTCGATGACAAGCTTTGGAATGAAGACACGAAGTGGAGGCACTCAAAGGATAAAATGATCGAGTTGCCGATGACCCTTCATCAACACCACAAGGATCTGAAGATTTGACAAGTCAAAAGATTCACGAGCATGACTCAATGGAGAGTTCAATCTAAGGGGGAGTTTGTTAACACACTACCTAAATGAAAAGGGAGTTTGTTGATACACTTTCTACTTACGAAGCGTGAAGACTTTGAAGATCCTCCGACATGAAAGACATGAAAGACACAGAAGACGAACCATCACAGAAGACGAACCTCACGAGTAGCGTCCAAGGGGGAGTTTGTTGGTACACTTTATGTGGACACGACTCGGTTCGGTTCGACTCGGCTCAGTTCGACTTGGTTTCGACTCGGTTAGGTCCAGCTCCAGCCCGAAGACACGACATTCCTCAGTCGTGCGTCCCAGAGTTCGACACGCGAAACACGGAGCGCCGCAAATCTATCCCGTTTACACATCATCATGACATCATCATGATGATGTCATGATGATGTCATCATTTGTCTTACATGGTTGAAATGGTGAAAGAATTAGTCAACGGAACATAATTCTGGGCCAATCAGCTTTAATTGGACTCGTATCTTTCACTTTGGGCCGTAACACTTGTTGGGCTTTTTGTCTTGGATTGGGCTTCTACAACAATTGACGAAACAAGATTGATTCAAATTGTAATCGACGAAACATAATATGTTTCGTCGACTTTGTGTGTTTCGCCGAGAGTTGTTTAGTTTCGTCATGTCTGGTCTGTATCTTAGTATAAATACCCTTCTCTGTTTCTGTGTGAAACAGAGATGAGAAAATATATGTAAAGAAACTCTGTCAAAATTCCGTCAAACTGTGTTTGTATCAGTTTGTATTGGTTCTCATCCCGTTAATCAATTGAGTGTGTTTCATTGGTTAATCCGTGTTATTTATTAACTGTGTTTGGTTTGCACCGTCTCGGGGATTCCGCACCCGTTACCGTGTTTGTTATAAACAGGGAATAGGTTTCTCGTTATCGATCCTCACCGGAAAAACGGGACCTACAAAGGTGTCTGGAATGCTCCCACCAAACGGATTCCCGCGAACAGAGAATACTTCCATCTGTTAAATCATTATCAAAAAGTCCAATAATAGTAAGTTCAGAAAGAAAACTTATCTCTTTGGGTATACCCCAAAGAGCGAGCTCTTTAAGGTTAGAACACGCAGACAAATTAGTTGGAATGAATCCGTTGAATTTGTTGTCACCAAGATAGAGGACGCGTATCCTGGAAAGACGACCGAGGTCATGAGGGATGTTTCCATGAAAGCTGTTGTTCGTGAGATATAGCTGGCGAAGGAAGCTGAGGTTGCCCACATGAGGAGACAGAGAGCCTACCAGTCCTTGCGACTCTAGTTGTATAACAGTCACTCTTCTATGGCGCTTCCCACACGTGACACCAATCCAATCACAGAAATGAACGGAAGAGTTCCATGAGGTTAGAGATCTGTTTGGATCTTCAGTAATCATCGACTTAAATGACAACAAAGCCTGATGATCAGTCTCATTTCCACCGTAGGAAGTAGAGATGGTTGGTGTGGTAAGAAATATTACAACAAGAGAATAAAGTAGGAATGCCATGCTAAAAGAAGATGAGAAGCAAATTTTTGGTTGGCTTGGATTCTTTTTTAGAACTAAATATTAACGAGATATGAGAATATCGGTGACGCTACTTCCAAAGAGGGTGATTGTCAACCTTTAATTTGTGATCTTAATAGGTGAAGCAGCATTGGATGTGAATGATTTATATGTTTTAATCAGGTCCACTAAAAAAGCTTCGTCATGTTTTAGTTTCTCATTAAACAATAAAATGTTTGACCTTTAACATAAGTAGATACAAAATTTAGAAAAAAATATCCAATTAAGGGATTAGAAAAAGATTTAACATCCCAATTAACATACTTTGTTGAAGAAACTGTCAGTGTTGGCGTTTATCATTAATCAACTTTTTGGTTTGCAATTTTACACGTGTGGACAACTTCTTCGTTTTACATTTCGTTCTAAATTTTTAAAAATTAACACAACGTAACATGTGTGTGTGGTTCAATGTTTTTACGTTTCGTTAAACGTTTCACACGTTCAAAATTTTGTGAGTTTATATGACACAACGTGCTTGTGTGATTCAACATTTTTACGTCATCTATTTTGTCTCGTTTGACATGTTCGTCACAACGCGTGGATCTTAGATCGACTTAGTTTATCTTCTATATTTTATGTTTCGGTCTAATATATATGCATTAACATGCCGCAACTTTAGTGTTGGTTGTCGCTGATTATGATGTGGCATTGGTGCTATTTGGCACATTTTTACGCCCCCACCGCAACGCGGGTGAGCTTCATAGTAGTTTATTTGAATTTAAAACTAGGAATTTCTCTTAAAGAAAAGTGAAAATACGAATTTCTCTCAAATTTCTTTACTAGTCAACAATTTTTACAAAGTGAAGAATTTCAATCAATTTGGTATCTTTCATTTCTACACCATCGCCACCACAATCGCATCTAAAATAACTACCACTAAAACAATAACAATCACGGTTTGCATCGTCATTGTTCCCATCACCATCGTTGCTGCCACAACCACCATACAAGGACAACCATCATTGTCGTGCCGCCGATATATAATCGCCGCCAACGGCCCAACACAATTGCCATCTCACAACTGAAGTCACCAACCCTACTACCACATCTAACTTTATAACACACATACAAACCAAACATGATTATTTTGTCAACCAAGTTATTGGATTAAAACTTTGCTTTAACATATTTTAGTTCTTCTTGAATAGAATCACGCTTGATATTTTGTTAAATGGATAGAAGTTATTTCTCTACATAAATAGTAAAACTATATTAAATTAACGAGTAATTATACCTCTTATACAAAAAGCAACGAAAAGGTTTAACAAGCAACGGAGAGGCGCGTTGCATCTTTTACGGAACCGTCGTGTCTATTCCGGTAATATCCTCCTGTGAGTAAAGTGTGGAACCATCCTTTAACACCCGGATAGGTATAATCACACCGTCTCAATAACCGACGCATAACTTCGGAGTATGGCACAAAGAATTACACCGTTTCTAAAGGGTGCCTATATTTTCTATGGTTTCCGTTGTCTCAACAAAATAACTGCCGCCATCACCAAACCAAATCACCAATCCTTTCATCCCTCAAATTCTATTTTCAATTCTTCAGATTTCATGCGTAATTAAAAGCACTCCATCAGTCACATTGATATTAACGGTAATATTAATAAACTCTCTTCAATGTTTGTTTCTTTTCCCCTCTTTTAATCGTAATTAGGTTTATAATTCAGATTTAGTTCCAAATTTGATGATTAATTTGTAATTTCGATGTTTAAGTGCATGTGTAATATGTTTACACGATTATGTATGTTCAAACGATTTGTTGCGTGTTTAAGGGTTTGATGATATACTATGTGCCTTTTTATAATTCTAATTATGGTCTGATTTCGATGCTTAGTTGTGTAATTTAGATGTTTGCTATGTGCCTATGTAATATGTGTACACGATTATGTATTTTTAAACAATTTGTTGTGTGTTTAAGGAATAAAAAACTTATTTTAGTATTTTGGTGATGCAATTTCACCAAATAAATTTAAGGAATAAAAAACTTATTTTCGTATCTTGGTGATGCCGGTTTATTTTGTTTTTCACAACCAAAGTCAAGTCAAAAAAGTTGTTTGGAAAAGGCATAAGCTTGATTGTTTGATGTCAAAAAAATCATTTCTATTGCAAAAACAGATCAAGGATTGCATATTTGATTCAAAAGTTAAGTGATTTGAATTTAAAATTACTTCATCAGAATTTCCGTATGGACAATTTAAACTGGATAGTCAAAATCAATTTTTAGGAAGTAAAAATTGGATATAAATATTGATATCTGTTGAAATGTGTACCGTATGGGCGGGAGGGGCTGGCACAAGTGTGAGTCTTGGTGTGCATGCTTTCGGGGCTTAGTAGGTGTATTAATGCGGGTAGCTTTGTACCAGTGATATACGGTTCTACATATTTCATTTCGTGTTATTAGTTTGACATTATGTTGCTTCATTTCTTGGAGGTTTAAAAATTGACAGGTGCTCTTATGGTTTGGAAAAGAGGAATTGGTCAACAGAAGTTAACCACGGGTATTATATGTATTATGAGCAACAAATTATAAGGTGGATGGATGTTGATATTTCCATCCATTTACACAACTATGTTGTAGCAGCCAAGATTCAAGCGCGACCGAGAGAGTGCGATCAAAACAACAAGCTTATGGTGAAGTTGGGTAAAGAAGCACATAACCAAAAGATCAAGAGAGCTTTGGAATATATGATGTAATCACATGAAAAGTTATGCTTGTTCATTGCATGAGAAATCTACCCTCCTTAAACATCTAAATGTACGATCCCTTTCGAGGCCCGTTTGCAAGCGGGCTGAACAGAACTAGCAATACTTCAAGCACAATCCATTACACATAAACAAATTGGAGAGTCTCAATAGTGTTGCCCTAAGTCTTAAAATTTCAATTTTTTTTGATGCTTTTGTGTGTTGTAATGGTTGTTCTCTAGTTATCTACAAGATAAAAGATCAAATACAAACATCCTTATCATACAAAACGTACGAATAGGATGAAAAGGTAAAAAAACGTGGTGGCATTTTCGTAATTATTTACTCGCAGAGTAATTATCAAAATTACCCTACAAATGATCTTGCAGGGTAATTTTTGATCCTGTAGGCCGGGTAATTTTGTAAAATGTTCTTGTCAAGTAATTTTGTAGAGTATCATAATTACTCTACAAATGATCTTGTATAGTAATTTTGATCTTGTAGGGTAATTTTGTAGAGTATCATAATTACTCTACAAATGATCTTGTAAAGTAATTTTGATAATTACCCTACAAGATCATTTTACAAAATTACCCTACAAGATCATTTGTAAAGTAATTTTGATAATTACCCCATGAGCAAATAATTACGAAAATGCTACAGCGTTTTTTTTAGTTTTTTCATGCCTTTCGTATGTTTTGTACAATATGACACTTTGTATGTGAACTTAACCCTTATCTACAACACGTGTGTTTTCACATTGGTTATGCTAAAAATATTAATATTATTATTCTTTTGTAATACATTGGTTATGCTAAAAATATTAATATTATTATTCTTTTGTAACTAGGTTTAAAGAAGTTCGCCGCGTTGCGGCAATATTCTTTTGTTATTTAGTTTATGTTTACATGTGTTTTGAAATCACTACGAGCGTGTTGCGAACAGAACTGCTGACAAGAATAAAAAGAAAATGTAGAAAAAAACACTAAAAGATAACCGAAAGAAAATCAACCAAAAAAGTTGTATGGTAACGATGTTGTTGTTGGTGCATTTATGTGTCTGTAACTTTGTCTTGTTTACGTTGTATGTTATTTAGTCTTTTGTTATCGAGTCTGTAAGTTCCGTCAAGTCTACCTAGTCGGATATCCTCCTATCATACTTGGTATGACGTTTTGTCTCTGTATTTGTAAGGTATGTTAAACACATGCTTTTGTGCATAGTGTTTAACTATAGTTAGTTGTTTCTTATGTCTTCTATTAACTTAGTTATAGTCTGTCCTTGTTTAGTGTTTGACGAAGGTTCTATCTTCGTCGACCCCATGCTTGGCGAACCCTCTATCTTCGTCTGTGTTTGTGTGTGACGAAGGTTCTATCTTCGTTACACATTAACCTTCGTCAATCAAGGTTCGTCTGAGGACAGTATATATAGCTTAGTGTGTTTAACAGTTAAGGTATGAGAGCATAGAGAGACTATTGATAGTTTATCGTTCAAGCATTGTGTGTATATGTTTGATGTTGTTCTCGTCCTTTTAATCTAAAGTGAACTTTGGTTATCTGTTGTGTTGCTTGCATTATTTTTTTTTGGTTTGCACCGTCACGTGGATTCTGCACTCGTGACCGTGTTCGTGATAAACAGGGATTAGGTTTTGTAATAGATCCTCTGAGAAAAACGGACCTACAAGTGGTATCAGAGTTATGGCTCTTATCCTTGTTTAAAACCAAACATTGTTGTGCTTTTAAAACAAGTTATTTTAACTGTTTTTCAGATTGTTGTTTTTGAAAAATTACATTTTCTGAAAAAGTCTTAAAATCAGTGAAAATCTTCATCTTTTGCTATAAGTTTTATCAGAAACCTTGCTACATTGCATGTCTACATGATAAAAATGGGTTTTTCTTGAAAGTTTAAGCAAAATTTGTGTTTTAGAATATTCAAGTTTTTCTTGATATTCACAGTGTTCTTCAAAGTGTTCTTAGAGATATTCATACTTTTCCTGAGATTTGATCTATAATTCTGTTTGGATAAGTTGTTTGTGTTTAAAATATCATTGTTTGACAAATTGGTACATGTAATGATGGTTAGGTAAATCATCTTAACTTCTGTCATAGCAACTTGTTTAAAGTTTGAAGAGGGTGTCAGCAACTTGTTTAGCTTTGAAAAATCGTCACCTACTTGTCTGCAAGAATTAATTGCTCTTGCAAAAATATCTTATCCTCTGTCAGCGAAGATTGTGTTGGACGAACAATCAAAGTTTCGTCAAAATTATTTTCAGACGAAGATTCAAACACTCTCCATCCTTCGTCAAAAGAATGTGTTAGACGAAGATTCAGAACTTCGTCGTTACAAGACTTCGTCGTTCACACTGTGAATCATACTTCGTCATTTTATACTTTGTAAATTTTAACTGTCATTTGTTAACAGAAGCTTTGCAAAACCGTCTTAACCGTTTCTTTTCAAGTGTTTGATCAGGTACACTCATACATACATCAATCATGAGTACTAGCCCCTGGGATTGGAGCAGTAGCTCAAGTACTACTCAAGATCCGACCTCTGCAGAGACGTGGGTCAAGAATATGATGCCACAACAACAACCAATTTCTGCAAGTCAGTGGGCATGCGTAGCAAATCAAAATCAAAGTATTCAAAATTTGCTAATGAGCGAAAGTGAAACGGGTAGCAACAATCGACCGCCAAAGCTGAATCATATGAATGAATATCCATCTTGGAAAGGCCGATTTCATACTTACGTTCTAGGGAAAAATACCGAGCTATGGATATGTTACACTACACCATACAACACAGCTCTTGAACAAGCAGGTTCAAATGCAACCACATTGGCAACTATGACTGAAGCAGATAAGAAAGCGTACGATCTTGAAAAGAAGGCGTTTGCTATCTTGACACAAGCTCTCCACAAAGACATATATCATCAATTCTCTTATTGTAAAACAACAAAAGCATTGTGGGACATCCTAGTTACAAGAGAAGAAGGGGAAGCGGCGACAAGGAAAACTGTAACACCTCGAAAAATTCACGTCCTATAATGTATAGACACGTGTCAAATGTTCAACGTGTGAAAGAAATATTATAGAAGGACTAAAGTTGACAAACGTGGAAAGTATGTGAATATACATATTCTAAGTGTCAGCTGTGAATAAATATAATGTACATTAACCCTACATGGTGCTCATACCTTCAAACGAATAAATCATGGATCATACGAAGCTAAAAGTGAGAGATCTCAAACTACAGGGACTAAATGTGTCAACATGTTTAAAATATACCTCTGAGTGACCTCTTGACAAACCCGAAGCTTTGTAAATGTTAAATATGCTCACGAGAATACACGATTTAAATTTCGTAAAGTTTCGTTAACGTATGAGAAAGTTATGATCAAATTCGTGTGCGAAGTGTTAAAGCGTAAACGTTGAAAGTTAGGACTTTTCGGCTAAAAATAAAGTTAACAGGGGACTTAGCAAAGTGGGTATATGTTTTAAAGCCTTTATAGATCAATTATAAGGGTTTACAATACAAGAAACAAGTGCCTAATCGGATTTTGAAGAGCCAAGGATCAAATCGCAAAAATCAAAAGTTATGATTTTCTGCAGATGGCCCGTCGCGACACGCGAAGCCGGAAGGAGAACCCTTCGCGACACGCGGAGGGCGTCGCGACACGCGAAGCCCGCGGAGGAACCCGTCGCGACACGCGGGGCAATGCCCAGTTCCGAAATTCTTGGGTTTTTGCCTGCTGAGTGCTTTCTGCTCGATTCCACCCGATTTTTCACATCTTATGCGACCCCTAGGCACCCCCTAAGCTTTAGAAACAAGTGTTGATCAGTTGTGTCAAGGATTTGTGGTGAGAAAAATGCTATATAAAGCCCATGAACTTGCAACAAGTCTTCACACCTTCATTCAAGCAATCTGATCACTTCTGGAGCTCAAACTTCCTCTCAAGTGTTCTCTAATCAAGCTTAGGACTTCAGTAAGTGTTCTAATCCTTCTTTAATTGAGTTTAGCTTAGTTTATTAGCTAAAAGTCAAACCGTCGTAATTACGGTTTGACTTCGAGATTAGTCAACAATGGCTCAGTCATATCTCGAATCAAAAGTAGTTATAAGTTGGTAATTATGTGGGTAATAAACCCTCAAAAGGGTTCCCCCTGATTTCCACTCTAACCAGGTCAAAAGTCGGGTCAAACGTGTACTTAAAAAGTCAACAGAAAGTTTAAAATGCCATTTATGCATAATTAACATTATAGATCATATACAACCTGTTTGATTATTGTTATAACTTAGTAATAAGTGTAAGAACATGTTTAAACATGTTCAACCCGACGAATTCCTGTAAATACCCGGTTCGGAACCGAACGTCACATAGTTTGACTTTCACTTTGACTTTCAGTTCTGACCCGTTTAGGCATGTTTTAGAAATGCCTCAGAGCTTTAATTGGACTAGGTTACATGTTAGAATAACCCTCTGTGATGTTACACCTTGGTTCACTAGTTATCCAATTAATATGCATGTTTCCGTTAATTGCTCATATGTTGACCGTTATGCCCTTATTACTTTAAAACGTGATTTTTTGGAAATGTAAAAGAGTAGAAACTTTAATTACTGATATATAAACTTGTATACAAAGTTTGACATCAGTTTGAATTGAAGATGAAGAGTTATGCTCATTATCGCAAAATGAACGCTTTATGTTAATAAAACGGCGTAATTAGCGTATAACCTAGTTAAGCCTACTTTTTGGTATCAAACTTAATACCCACTGATGTAATATATTATTTTGGGATTTTTAAAGATTTTTAATTAATTTTAGGCTGAGCATAACTAGTAGTCGTAGGCTTAATCCGGTAATTGTCGGTTTTGCCCTTACGGGCCATAAAATGAGTTTTACATATCTAAACGACTCCAAACCTTTTGCTACTGATCACATATGATAAATAAATTATTTTTAGCCTTCTGGAAATATAAAAATATCAGATGTAAGTATCGAACCCGGAAATGGCCTTTAATCGCCTTATTAAGCGTTTTTAGCGCAAAGTATGTATTAAAATTATATTGGACATACCCGGGTTGATACCTACTGATATATGTGGCAAATTATAATATTTTAACAGTAAGCAAATGTTGATATACTCAGACTTTAGTTTTGAGCTTTTCGGCTTATGTGAAATTACCAAAATACCCCTACGGGGCATAGTTTGGTTAAAAATGATAAATTTCACATATATGCCTTATCTTACTGTTATAACTCATTAACTTGAGTATGTTTACTGATTTCAGCAGACCTGTAACTCAGTTAAACACTTAAACCCTTTTACAACCTTTAAAATGACCAAACTACCCCTACGGGGCCTAGTGTGTGTTTAAACACGTTTCGGGCATAATGAAAGACATCTTACTGATGTCGCAACATATTTGAGGCATAATTAACTTAGGAAACCTGTATATAGCTCTCATGAATACCCGTCACGCTTATTACGCGTACGGTTCGGTTTATGTAACAAGTTTACATAAATTAGCCGAAACGGGTCAAACCTTAACGGTTTTATCTCAAAATCCAGAGTGTGAATAATAAACCCATATTAAACAAGTCTTCAAACTTGTCGGGTCTAAATCACATTCTATCCGGTCTTCGCTTAATCGTGCGTACGAACCGTATCTTTGAAACTAGCCGGTCTAAGCTTAAGCTTAATTAAAGACCCGTTAGGATTCTAATAGGTTATTATAAAACCTTCGTTCCAGATTAGGAGGACCAGTAAAAGCTACGTGCATTTTGCTAATTGTGAATTATACTTGCTCAGGTAAATACTTTTAACTTATTTTCCCTATACGGGCTTGGGTTACGGTATATAGCATACCGCTTGATCGAGCATCAAATCTCCACAGTTGAGTGGGTAGTTGACTAATTTGATCGGCTCGTTTAAACAGTCTTGATTACTTAAAGCCTTTGGGGGGTTAATGACCATGTCCCGGATATCCTTGGCATCATCTTACGAGATGGCCACGACCTGAGCACGGGGTGTAGGCGTACACCCGTCAGTGTATAACTCTATGATGTGGTGTGTCTATTGATCTTTAACCCAGACAAGATCCGGGCTACTGAACGCACAAGTAACATGTAATTCGTTCACAAGATTATAATATTAAATAATTCTCCCAAGTTATAAAAATGTTTATGCCATGTGCATCCAAACCAATTTTAAATCATTTTTCAAAATGAGTCAGTTGATTGTATTTACCAGTGTAAACTGACGTATTTTCCCAAAAAGATTAAATGCAGGTACTAAGCGAAATTGACTGGGATTTTCTCCTTAGCATCATTAGAAGTCTCGCAAGCTTAAGATGCCTGAAGTCTGTTGAACCATAAATATTATTTTTATTTCGATCCATCTGTGGATAAACTTCCGAATATTGTGACATTTGAAATTACAATATTAAATTCGGTTGTATCATATTTTAAATTTGCTTCCGCTGTGCATATTGATATTGTGTTGTTTGACTATTACATTGCCAACCACGTCACGATACTCCCCCACCGGTCCCACCGGTGACACGTGGAAATCGGGGTGTGACAGGTTGGTATCAGAGCCAACACTGAGCGAATTAAACACTAGCCTTTTGTGTTTAATCTCAGTTACACAATTGCACAATTCTAAACTTTCGAGTCTAGACATATAACATAGGACAAATTACACCTTGTTTGTGTTGTCCTTTATTTTGCATATATTTTTGTATTGTTATCTTATATTGAATTGACAGGACAAAATGCCTCCAAGATTCTTCCGTAGGAGAGGACGAGGCAAGGGGCCGATTATCGCCCCCAATGACAACGAGGCAGGACCCTCGAATGTACGAGCTCCTTCGACAACAGAGAGTGATGATCCACGGCAAAACCGAAGGAACCTATTTGAGCCGGCCAGACGGTCGGTATCTCACAGCTCTACCCCTCCGGTCCAAAACCCGTATGGGCCACAACCGGACTACGAGCCGAACAACCCTCAGCCTTCCTTCATACCATTACAACGATCCCTGTCTCATCATTCTTTCGGGGACCCCACCCCAGTTTTTCGGGGCCGGTTTAATCCGGTAGGCTACGTGCAAGAACCCGTGGGTTTCAACCCACTAGGGCCAGACGATCACTTCTCCGGTGATAATGCGGATGACATGGACGAGGATACGGACCCCGTCGAACCTGCAAGTGGTACTCCGAACCACCCGATAGAGATCTCCGACGGATCTTCATTCCACGGATCGCCCTATGTTGGTCCGGATAGCTTCCAGGCGATGTACACCCGGCACGAGTGGTATTATACACCTTCTCACCACTCGTCGCCTCATGAGCAGCAGCAGCCGCAGCAGCAGCATCATCAAGATTCCTCTGAGGATCACCGATTTGTTGCAGTTACGCCACCACCTCCACCGCCACCAGTACAGCCGGCACCTCCTCAACCGCCAAGGCGTAGGAGAACCGGTGCCCGAATGTCGTCACGAGCAGGGGACTTCCATTTCAGTTCCCCACATCAGTCCAGTGGCAGCCATTATCCGCCACATCAGGAGGACCCACAAATGGGTGGACCTTCACAACCAGCTGTACCACAGCCACCGCCAATGGGTTTTGACAACCCAATTCCAGCGTATACGGGTTCCATGGCATACAACCCGTTTGAACCCCCAACGCATCACAACTATGGTTACGCGGAGGCCGACCCGTACATGGTAGCGGCGAACTACAACGCCCAAGGACCCTATGGGGATCCATGGGGAGTAGGTTACCTGACTCAGGGGTACCCGATACCTCCTAGGCCTATTATCAGGACGCAATCGCAGCCACCACGGTTTTCTCCCCCAGAAAGGGAGGAAATCCTATAAAGGTTGGATGAAGTAGAGCGAGGCTTCCACCGTGACCGTAGGGAGAGACAGACCTTCTTCCAAGGATTAGCAAGCTTGATCAAAGGGAAGAACAAGAAGGATCATTGAATTCTTCCAGTCTTGTTGTATAAGCCCCTGCGTGGGTGTATTTGTTTAAGCCCCTACGTGGGTATGTATGTGTGTTTGTTTGACCCCTGCATGGGTCTATTTTCCGTTAACCCCTGCGTGGGTATGATGTTTGCTTAAAGTCCCTGCGTGGACTAGTTTGTTTGTTTAAAGTCCCTGCATGGACGAGCATGTTAATTAACCCCTGCGTGGGTACTTGTTTGTTGGAAAAGACCCGTTTAGGGCAGCGTGTAATATTATAATAAATTAATGGAATGTTGGTTTTATAAATTTCATGTTTGCCATTATGTGCATGTATAAGTTATAAATGAAATAAATAAATTAAGATCATTCCTTTTTGAAATAATCTGCCTATGTAAATTTTAATAAGAATCTTAAAGTGTGAAACCTAGCCTTCGGATCCTTTTATGGCCGGGCCAAGATGGTAAGACTTGTTTAAAAGATTCGTATCCCTGTTAACATCTGAAAACATGTTAACACTCCTGGCAGACGTGATTCATTAGAAATCACACACGTCATTATTATTAATGGATTCTTTAAAAGATTCCTAACCCATATTATATGATCTCTAAATCATGGGTTTAGGTCATCAATTTAGATGATCATATTTTTACCATACGTGGTAATATAGTGCCTACAGGCCCTGCTAATTTCCATATGAGCCAAAAGACAGAGGTAGCGATGACTCCCTGTCAGATAAAGGTAATGAACTAGGTTCAAACCTTCATACTTTGATTCTCTGAAATCATAGCTTATAATTTATAAATGTCCTTGTGACCAGGCCTATTGTGCCAATATACCTTAATGTTTCGATTCTCTGAAATCATAGATTAAAATAAAAATGTCCACGTGACTAGGCCTTTTGTGCCACAAATAAAACTGTTGTTGTTTTATAATTAGGATAATTATTATAGAAATCCTAAATAAATGTGATTAATAAATTAACCAATTATGGTCTCTGTTTACCATGGTTAATGAATTTCCCTAAGGGGCAATTCTATAATAAACTCCCAAATAAACTATTGTCCTTGTTTTCTGCAACAGTTCAATTAATATGGCTAACTCGGACGAGGGTAATAGTCATCCAGTGGAGGTTAATAATGACGCCCGAATTAATCTAACGGGTGCAGAATTGAAAGCGATCATAGATGGCGCTGTTACACAGGTTTTGGAAAGGCAGTATGAAGAGTATAGTGGGACTCGTAGTAGGACCCAATCTACACAGCCTTCAAAGCCACCGCCCAAGAAGGACGACCCGAAGAAAAACGATGATCGACGCTCCTCGAACCACAGTGCTCCATCTCAGCAGGTTATACGTAATCAAGGGCCCCGTGACAAGGGTTGCTCGTATAAATATTTTGTTTCTTGCAAGCCCCGGGATTTCACTGGGGAGAAGGGAGCCATTGACTGTATGACATGGCTGGATGAGATGGATACGGTTGTAGACATCAGCGGATGTGCTGAGAGAGACGTGGTCAAGTTTGTGTCGCAGTCTTTTAAGGGTGAAGCGTTAGCATGGTGGAGATCTCTGATTGAGGCCACCGGAAAAATCCCATTGTATAATATGTCGTGGGATCAATTTGTTGCCCTTATCAAGGAAAATTACTGCCCTCAGCATGAGGTAGAGAAGATAGAATCTGATTTTCTATCATTGGTGATGACAAACCTCGACTGTCAAGCTTACCTAACGAGCTTCAACACGATGTCTCGGTTGGTTCCTTATCTGGTAACCCCGGAACCAAAAAGAATCGCTCGTTTTATCGGTGGTTTAGCCCCCGAGATCAAGGCAAGCGTTAAAGCTTCTCGGCCAGCTACTTTTAGATCAGTAGCTGACATTTCCTTATCCTTCACTCTGGATGCGGTCAGGCAGAGATCGCTGAGGAATAAGGAGGCTGAGAAGAGAAAACGTGAAGATGATGGTTCACGCAGATCGAACAAGAAGCACCGTGGGAACGGTGATAGCAAGAAAGGATCTGACTCAAGGAAAGAGGGGCATAATTCTGGTGAGAAGCCCAAATGCAAGATATGCAAGAAACAGCACTTTGGAAAGTGCAGACTTGAGTCGAACTCACAGACTCAGTCAAAATCTTATGCTTGTGGCATTTGCAAGTCCACGGATCACAAAACCTTGGATTGCAAGAAGATAAAAGATGCAACGTGCTACCATTGCAATGAAAAGGGCCACATTAAAACCAACTGCCCTAAGTACAACGAGAAGCCTGAAGAGGCTAAGAAGACTAATGCTAGAGTCTTCAGGATGGACGCCAAAGAAGCAATGCTAGACGACAACGTTATTACAGGTACTTTCCTTGTAAATGACGTCTATGCTAGAGTACTATTTGATTCAGGCGCTGATAAGTCCTTCGTTGATAACAAGTTTTGTAAATTATTGAATTTACCTGTCAAAACCTTAAGCGTAAACTATGAGGTAGAGTTAGCAGATGGCACCCTAGAAACCATCTCTACTGTGTTAGATGGATGTGTCATATCCATTAAGAACCATTCTTTTCCTCTGTCTCTACTTCCTTTTAAGTTGGCCGGTTTTGACATAGTTCTGGGTATGGACTGGTTATCTCATAACCAAGCCCAAATCGTCTGCAACATGAAGCAAGTGGTAATAAAGACTCCGTCTGGTGAATCACTTACCATTCGGGGAGATACCCAGTATGGGCTGCCTGAGCAAGTGACTATGCTCAAGGCTTCAAAATGTTTAAAGAAAGGTTGTGTCATCTACATGGCACAAGTAATTATTGATGAGCCCAAACCGAAGATAGAAGACATCCCTGTCATCTCTGAATTCCCAGAAGTTTTTCCGGAAGAACTACCTGGTTTGCCACCAAATAGGCAAGTGGAATTCAGGATTGATATCATTCCCGGAGCAGCACCAGTTTCTAGAGGACCCTATAGGTTGGCTCCAACGGAGATGAAAGAATTGAGGACACAGCTAGACGAATTGCTAGCCAAGGGTTTCATAAAACCTAGTTCGTCTCCTTGGGGAGCACCAGTCCTGTTTGTCAAGAAGAAGGACGGATCGATGCGTCTGTGCATCGATTATCGTGAGCTTAATAAGGTCACGATCAAGAATAGGTATCCTTTTCCTCGGATCGACGATTTGTTCGATCAATTGCAAGGAGCAAGTTATTTCTCAAAGATTGATTTGAGGTCAGGTTACCATCAACTGAAGGTTAGAGATGAAGACGTGCATAAAACAGCATTTAGGACTCGTTATGGTCACTACGAGTTCCTAGTGATGCCTTTTGGGCTCACTAATGCACCGGCCGCGTTCATGGACCTCATGAATCGCGTTTGCAAGCCGTACTTAGATAAATTCGTCATCGTTTTCATCGACGACATTCTTATCTATTCGAAGAACCAAGCTGACCACGAGAAACACCTTCGATATATTCTCAAACTCCTGCATCAGGAGAAGCTCTATGCCAAATTCTCTAAATGTGAATTTTGGCTTCGAGAGGTCCAATTCCTTGGACACGTGGTTAGTGAGCGTGGTATCCAGGTGGATCCCGCTAAGGTTGAAGCCGTAATGAACTGGCAAGAGCCAAAGACGCCTACAGAGATTCGTAGCTTCCTGGGATTGGCAGGATATTACAGGCGTTTCATTGAAAATTTTTCAAGGATTGCTGCACCCCTAACCTCCTTGACTAAGAAGAAAGTAAAGTTCATTTGGGGCCCTAAGAAGCAAGAGTCCTTTGATATTCTGAAGCAAAAGTTGAGCAACGCCCCAGTACTGACATTGCCAGATGGAATAGAAGATTTTGTGGTTTACTGCGATGCTTCACACACTGGCATGGGGTGTGTGCTTATGCAAAAAGGCAAGGTTATTGCCTATGCATCACGATAGTTAAAGGTGCATGAAAAGAATTACACCACCCACGACTTGGAGTTGGGTGCCGTTGTATTCGTACTAAAACTGTGGAGGCATTATCTTTATGGAATCAAATGTGTGATCTATTCTGATCACAAGAGCCTCCAGCATCTGTTCAATCAGAAGGAATTAAACATGATGCAACGCCGTTGGATGGAGACTTTGAATTATTATGATTGTGAAATCAAGTACCATCCCGGCAAGGCGAATGTAGTCGCCGATGCCTTGAGTCGAAAGGAAAGGGTGAAACCCATCCAAATCAATGCCAAGCGCATGGAGATAAGGAATAACTTGATTGAAAGGTTGTTAGCTGCACAGAAGGAAGCTGTGTTGGAAGCTAACTATCCTAATGAAAAGCTAGGAGTAACTGAGGAGCAGTTAACTCTTAGCAAGGACGGGATTCTAAGATTAAATGGACGAATATGGGTTCCAATTTATGGAGGACTTCGTGATGTCATCCTCCAAGAAGCCCATAGTTCCAAATACTCCGTTCATCCTGGAGCTGATAAGATGTACCAGGATTTAAAGGCAAATTATTGGTGGATAGGCTTGAAAAAGTCTGTGGCCACCCATGTAGCTAAATGCTTGACATGTGCGCAAGTCAAAGCCGAGCATCAAAAGTCGTCAGGCTTGCTACAACAGCCTGAACTTCTTACGTGGAAGTGGGAAATGGTAACTATGGATTTTATTACCAAGCTACCCAAGACAAGGAAAGGAAATGATACAATATGGGTTATAGTTGATAGACTGACTAAGTCGGCACATTTCTTACCCATCAAGGAGACTTATAGCTCCGACATGTTAGCCCAGTTATACGTTGATAAGATTGTAGCCTTACATGGCATACCTGTGGCTATTATCTCTGACCGAGATACTAGATACACGTCACATTTTTGGAAGAGTTTCCAACAATCTTTGGGCACACGTTTGAATTTTAGTACGGCTTACCATCCTCAGACTGACGGTCAGAGTGAGCATACTATTCAAACGTTGGAAGACATGCTTCGTGCATGTGCGATCGACTTGGGAGGTAGTTGGGATAAGAACCTACCATTAATCGAATTCTCCTACAACAATAGCTACCATACCAGCATTAAGGCTGCGCCTTTCGAGGCATTATACGGTAGAAAGTGTAGATCGCCCGTTTGTTGGGCGGAAGTTGGAGATGTCCAGTTATCAGGACCAGAGATCGTGTTCGAAACGACGGACAAGATTGTCCAGATTCGTGACCGTCTCAAAGCTGCCCGGGATAGACAGAAAAGTTACGCTGATCCTAAGCGTAAGGATTTTTACTTCGAAGTAGGTGACAAAGTCCTACTTAAAGTGTCACCCTGGAAGGGGGTGATGCGGTTTGGTAAGAAAGGCAAGCTAAGCCCGAGATACATAGGACCTTTCGAGGTTATCGAATGTGTCGGGTCAGTTGCCTATAAGTTAAACTTACCGGAAGAGCTCAGTGGAATTCACAATGTGTTCCACATCTGCAATCTGAAGAAGTGCTTCGCTGATGAATCACTGGTTATACCACATACAGATGTACATATAGATGAAAGCTTGAAGTTTGTGGAAAAACCTTTGTCGATTGAAGATCCACAGGTGAAGAAGCTTCGAAGGAAGCGTGTACCTATTGTAAAGGTCAAATGGGATGCCCGTAGAGGTCCCGAATACACGTGGGAGGTTGAATCCATGATGAAAGAAAAGCACCCTTACTTATTTAAGTAAATCTCGGGTCGAGATTTATTTTAAGGGGGTGAGGATGTAACACCTCAAAAAATTCACGTCCTATAATGTATAGACACGTGTCAAATGTTCAACGTGTGAAAGAAATATTATAGAAGGACTAAAGTTGACAAACGTGGAAAGTATGTGAATATACGTATTCTAAGTGTCAGCTGTGAATAAATATAATGTACATTAACCCTACATGGTGCTCATACCTTCAAACGAATAAATCATGGATCATACGAAGCTAAAAGTGAGAGATCTCAAACTACAGGGACTAAATGTGTCAACATTAAAATATACCTCTGAGTGACCTCTTGACAAACCCGAAGCTTTGTAAATGTTAAATATGCTCACGAGAATACATGATTTAAATTTCGTAAAGTTTCGTTAACGTATGAGAAAGTTATGATCAAATTCGTGTGCGAAGTGTTAAAGCGTAAACGTTGAAAGTTAGGACTTTTCGGGTAACAATAAAGTTAACCGGGGACTTAGCAAAGTGGGTATATGTTTTAAAGCCTTTATAGATCAATTATAAGGGTTTACAATACAAGAAACAAGTGCCTAATCGGATTTTGAAGAGCCAAGGATCAAATCGCAAAAATCAAAAGTTAAGATTTTCTGCAGATGGCCCGTCGCGACACGCGAAGCCGGAAGGAGAACCCTTCGCGACACGCGGAGGGCGTCGCGACACGCGAAGCCCGCGGAGGAACCCGTCGCGACACGCGGGGCAATGCCCAGTTCTGAAATTCTTGGGTTTTTGCCTGCTGAGTGCTTTCTGCTCGATTCCACCCGATTTTTCACATCTTATGCGACCCCTAGGCACCCCTAAGCTCTAGAAACAAGTGTTGATCAGTTGTGGTGGGTTGTAGACACATGTGTCAAGGATTTGTGGTGAGAAAAATGCTATATAAAGCCCATGAACTTGCAACAAGTCTTCACACCTTCATTCAAGCAATCTGATCACTTCTGGAGCTTAAACTTCCTCTTAAGTGTTCTCTAATCAAGCTTAGGACTTCAGTAAGTATTCTAATCCTTCTTTAATTGAGTTTAGCTTAGTTTATTAGCTAAAAGTCAAACCGTCGTAATTACGGTTTGACTTCGAGATTAGTCAACAATGGCTCAGTCATATCTCGAATCAAAAGTAGTTATAAGTTGGTAATTATGTGGGTAATAAACCCTCAAAAGGGTTCCCCCTGATTTCCACTCTAACCAGGTCAAAAGTCGGGTCAAACGTGTACTTAAAAAGTCAACAGAAAGTTTAAAATGCCATTTATGCATAATTAACATTATAGATCATATACAACCTGTTTGATCATTGTTATAACTTAGTAATAAGTGTAATAACATGTTTAAACATGTTCAACCCGACAAATTCCTGTAAATACCCGGTTCGGAACCGAACGTCACATAGTTTGACTTTCACTTTGACTTTCAGTTCTGACCCGTTTAGGCATGTTTTAGAAATGCCTCATAGCTTTAATTGGACTAGGTTACATGTTAGAATAACCCTCTGTGATGTTACACCTTGGTTCACTAGTTATCCAATTAATATGCATGTTTCCGTTAATTGCTCATATGTTGACCGTTATGCCCTTATTACTTTAAAACGTGATTTTTTGGAAATGTAAAAGAGTAGAAACTTTAATTACTGATATATAAACTTGTATGCAAAGTTTGACATCAGTTTGAATTGAAGATTAAGAGTTATGCTCATTATCGCAAAATGAACGCTTTATGTTAATAAAACGGCGTAATTAGCGTATAACCTAGTTAAGCCTACTTTTTGGTATCAAAATTAATACCCACTGATGTAATATATTATTTTGGGATTTTTAAAGATTTTTAATTAATTTTAGGCTGAGCATAACTAGTAGTCGTAGGCTTAATCCGGTAATTGTCGGTTTTGCCCTTACGGGCCATAAAATGAGTTTTACATATCTAAACGACTCCAAACCTTTTGCTACTGATCACATATGATAAATAAATTATTTTTAGCCTTCTGGAAATATAAAAATATCAGATGTAAGTATCGAACCCGGAAATGGCCTTTAATCGCCTTATTAAGCGTTTTTAGCGCAAAGTATGTATTAAAATTATATTGGACATACCCGGGTTGATACCTACTGATATATGAGGCAAATTATAATATTTTAACAGTAAGCAAAGGTTGATAAAATCAGAATTTAGTTTTGAGCTTTTCGGCTTATGTGAAATTACCAAAATACCCCTACGGGGCATAGTTTGGTTAAAAATGATAAATTTCACATATATGCCTTATCTTACTGTTATAAGTCATTAACTTGAGTATGTTTACTGATTTCATCAGACCTGTAACTCAGTTAAACACTTAAACCCTTTTACAACCTTTAAAATGACCAAACTACCCCTACGGGGCCTAGTTTGTGTTTAAACACGTTTCGGGCATAATGAAAGACATCTTACTGATGTCGCAACATATTTGAGGCATAATTAACTTAGGAAACATGTATATATCTCTCATGAATACCCGTCACGCTTATTACGCGTACGGTTCGGTTTATGTAACAAGTTTACATAAATTAGCCGAAACGGGTCAAACCTTAACGGTTTTATCTCAAAATCCAGAGTGTGAATAATAAACCCATATTAAACAAGTCTTCAAACTTGTCGGGTCTAAATCACATTCTATCCGGTCTTCGCTTAATCGTGCATACGAACCGTATCTTTGAAACTAGCCGGTCTAAGCTTAAGCTTAATTAAAGACCCGTTAGGATTCTAATAGGTTATTATAAAACCTTCGTTCCAGATTAGGAGGACCAGTAAAAGCTACGTGCATTTTTCTAATTGTGAATTATACTTGCTCAGGTAAATACTTTTAACTTATTTTCCATTTACGGGCTTGGGTTACGGTATATAGCATACCGCTTGATCGAGCATCAAATCTCCACAGTTGAGTGGGTAGTTGACTAATTTGATCGGCTCGTTTAAACAGTCTTGATTACTTAAAGCCTTTGGGGGGTTAATGACCATGTCCCGGATATCCTTGGCATCATCTTACGAGATGGCCACGACCTGAGCACGGGGTGTAGGCGTACACCCGTCAGTGTATAACTCTATGATGTGGTGTGTCTATTGATCTTTAACCCGGACAAGATCCGGGCTACTGAACGCACAAGTAACATGTAATTCGTTCACAAGATTATAATATTAAATAATTCTCCCAAGTTATAAAAATGTTTATGCCATGTGCATCCAAACCAATTTTAAATCATTTTTCAAAATGAGTCAGTTGATTGTATTTACCAGTGTAAACTGACGTATTTACCCAAAAAGATTAAATGCAGGTACTAAGCGAAATTGGCTGGGATTTTCTCCTTAGCATCATTAGAAGTCTCGCAAGCTTAAGATGCCTGAAGTCTGTTGAACCATAAATATTATTTTTATTTCGATCCATCTGTGGATAAACTTCCGAATATTGTGACATTTGAAATTATAATATTAAATTCGGTTGTATCATATTTTAAATTTGCTTCCGCTGTGCATATTGATATTGTGTTGTTTGACTATTACGTTGCCAACCACGTCACGATACTCCCCCACCGGACCCACCGGTGACACGTGGAAATCGGGGTGTGACAAAAACTCGACATGACTTGTTGAAAAAGGAGTTTGATGCGTTTTTGTTTATAGAAAATGAAACTTTAAATGAAATGGCAACTCGTTATTATCATTTGATAAGTGAAATGTTTTCTTACGAAGTTACTGCAATTCCACAGGAAATGTTGTCAAAGTTTGCTGATGCTCTACCACCGAAGTGGAGCCCCTTTATTGAGCTATTAAAGCATACATGTGTATTAGATACTATCAGTATCTATGATTTCGTTCAAAAACTGGAAAATAAAAACGAAGAAGAAATCCGAAAGGTGAAACGAATCTCAATGCCTCAGAATCCAGAAATGTACTTTGGAGGGATTAACCCTGCTGCAAGCTCAAGTCAGCAACCAAAACTTCAAATGGCGTTCATGTCAAATTCAAGCCTGTTTTCCCAAGTGACTAATGTAAATCCTTTTGGATTTGTACCAGAGCCAACTCAACCTAAACCTCATTTTGATACTAGTGCTTGGTTCCCTCAATCACAACCTGTTGCCCCCCCCCCAACTCAACCAAAATTTGATTTGAGTGCCTGGTTCCCTCAACCTCAACCTCAACCTCAAGTTACTCAACCTCAATCTCAACCTCCATTTGACCCTAGCGCTTGGTTCCCGAAACCACAAGTTGTTACCCCTTCACCTCAACCTCAACAAGCATTCTATGGTAACAATTTCACTCAACCGCAAAATTCCAATACAACCAGACTTGATACTTCAAACCTTCCCAAAGTCAATGTAGATGTTGCCAAGGAACACATGGAACTTCTTAGAACAATGGTCAATGCTTATTGTGGGTTGGTTGCAGGTCAGATTGGAAACATAAATCTGACCAATGAAGATTATCAACAGATTGATAGGGATGATATGGAGTTAATGGATATCAAGTGGTCTTTTGCAAGCGCGGTTAGATGAGCTAAAGACTTCATGAGCAGAACTGGGAAGACTACTTAGGAAAGCAAAAGGGATACAAAGTACGGGTTTGACAAAGATGCTGTCACCTGTTTTAACTGCGAAGAAAAGGGTCACTTCAAGCGTGAGTGCACTCGTCCGAGCAGACAAACAAGTCAAAATCCCTTCAAGTATCAAACAAGTACTTCCAACCAGAATCAAGCCAACATAGAAAGAAGGATAGTAGCTGTCAACAACCAGACTAACACCACCAACGCAAACCAATCGGGTCCTTCTAACACCAACCGTGCATTAATTGTTCAAGCTGATGAAAATTGTGATTGGTCCGTATAGTTTGGAGGTGGCGATCAAGGAGGAACCGCATGCTATGCTAAGATCATCAATCATATCAAGCATGTGAATAAGGAAGAATTCTCAGAAAGTGATGATAGCTCGGGTTATACTGGCAGTTCAGATGAGGAAAGCTCGAACATTGGAGATTATGGTTCAGAGTCGGATGTAAAGGAGGGAAGTGATTCTGATATTTATAGTTTGTTGATGAAAGCTGAGGAGTTAAAGTGTCAGAAATCTGTTCTTATCAAGAAGGCTGATGTTGCAACAAAGGAGATGGAAAAGTTCTTTTCTGAAGACGGATCTTTCTCTTATCAGACGACCTTTATGGTTAATGTCGCAGCCTCTTTGAGTCAGGTAAATTCTGATACTCCTACTCCTAGCATATGTAGTAATTGTGCAGATCTTAAAAATGAATGCTCTAAATTGAAACTTGAATCTGAAACGGTTCATGGTCACAACCAGGGTTTAGTTATTGAACTGTCAGAATGTAAAGAGGCAAACATGGCCTTGGCTCGCAATGATAAGGATTTCAATTCAGTCATCGAAACATTAAAGAAAAGTGTTTTCAAAATGTCTAAAACTGTTCTTGGCAAAGAAATTGGTATTAATAACTACATTAATATTATTGAGTAAACAAAGAAGGAGCTAGCAATGGCTAAATGTGAGTATGAAGCGATCAAGCTCAAATTGGATAGTTATTCTAACTCCCGATATGTGCTTGATCACATCATTGAAGTTCAACAACTGAAAGGAAACGTGAAAGGCGTTGGGTATAAGTCGTGTCCACCTCCTTTAAGACATAACTATACCAAGATGCCCGATGGGGAGGAATTGCCTCGATTTGAACCTAGTGTACCTCTTGATTATAAGGAAGTAACTACATGATTAGGGTTCAAATCAGACAGTTCCTCAGAGGGCTCATCTGAAACAAAGGAAAATTCAACATCCACGAAACAAAGTGCTCCAACTATTGAGGACTATGATTCGTCGGATGATGATGAATCGGTTGTGAGTGATCAGGATACATCTGTTGATGATAAGAAAGGAGTAGACATTCCTATTAAGAATCACATTTTGTCTGATCCTCCTACTCCTGCTGTGCACTCTACTGTCAAGCAAGAGATGGATCCTATCAGTGAGACAGTGTCTGCTATTAAAAGTGATAACATGTTGTATACTTTGGTCGAGGATAGTAAAATATTTTCAAACAAATATTTTCCAATTAAAAACGTCAATCAATCTCTGATTGATAAAGTGTTTGAAGATACTACCTGTAAGTTTTTGGGAAAAGCGATCCCGAGAGTTTCTGTAACTCAGTGCAATCCTATTCCAAAAGCTGAAATTAGGAAACAATCTGGAAACCAATGATTCCAGACAAAGCAACAACCTATCCCTTTTAAAGGCAAACAGAAGGAACGGCGAGCTTCAAAAAGAAAGACAAAGATATCAAATTCATAGCATCTAAGGGTACTGACAAGGTGGAAACTTTTGAAAATAAATCAAACACCGATTTTATTCAAAAGGTTATAATTTTAAAATGTAATAATATAATTACACCCAACACACAAACGGGTGTGATGAAGGCACAAGTACCTTTGATTCTACAAGTTCGACATCGAGTCGTCAAGTTGTATCTCCTAAGTTTGTTGAAAGGAGATCCTGTTTCAAATGTGGGGAGTTTGGACATGTCATCAAAAATTATACAAACTCGCCCAAAGCAAAATTTGTTGAGAGAGCCCCTCCTGAAAATGATCACCCTGAACGTTGTCCAGTTTCCCCAAAACAAGATAAACAAACTATTAAAGAACAGGAAACGAAACAACTACGCAAAAATATAAAGGTGATCGAAAGGGCTTTGAAACCAGATGTAAAATCTGTTAAACGGGAACTAAGTTCATCTCAACCTGTAACACCTCGGAAAAACCCGTCCAATATAATAAAGACACGTGTCATGGACCTTAAACGTGTTATAAACCCGGATCAAGTTGAAAGATATCTAAAGGAATTAACAGGTGTCAACATGTTAAAATTATTACCTCTGAATGACCTTTATATTAATTCCAAACCTTAATATGTTTTTATAAACATCTGATATAGATTCAAATCCGGTTAACTAATGTGATAAATAATTCAAATTGCAAAGAGTGGAATCCTATGTGCATTTACGACAAAACTTCATTTAAAAGCATTCTCAAAGTCCAAGAACATGTAAGTGCATGGCATCACATGCAAGGGCACACAAGGTCTGAATATATGGTCCAATCTACTGGAAAATGATATGAGATTCGAACTTATGAGATTGCATGGTCAAAATCTAAAAGTTCACAAAAATTTCGTCTTCTGATCAAGTCTTACGGACCGCAAGGAGACTGCCTTACGGACCGTAAGGTAGCTGATCTGGGCGACAAAGATTAAAAATCGGATACGGATTGCAAGGACCTTAACTTACGGTCCGTAAGACCTGTAACTTACGGTCCGTAAGACCTGTAACTGGGCAGAAAAATGGACAGTTGCCTGTTCAGCCGGTTCCACCGCCTTAGGAGCATGGTTTTCGAATTCAGGAGCTTGGCCAACAGTATTTCATGCATAGGGACACTTGGAATTCATCAGGGATCAGTTGTAGACTTTGTTGGATTGATCTCATGCATTTTAAGTTCCTATATAAGGAGCCTTTGTTGCAACATTGTTCTTGCACATTTGAAAATCATTCTAACTTATTTTCTGGAGTCTCCTGGAGCTCAAGACCATTCCCTAAGGATCATTAGTCGTGCTTAGGACCTTTGTAAGCTTCCTTAACCTCTCTTAATCACGTTTTATTAGTTTAATGGCCTAAAGTCAAACCCGTCGTAATTAAGGTTTGACTTAGTGATTAATCACTAATGGTCCAGTCAATTCTCGAATTGAAAGTACCTATGAGTTGGTAATTATGTGGGTAATAAACCATTAAAAGGGCACCCTCTGATTCCCATTCTAACTAGGTCAATTGTCAGGTCAAACTTGATTGTAAAAACTCAAAAGAAAGCTAAATTTCAATTAAACACATAATTAACAATGTAGAAGCCTTGGTGTGACAACTGGCACCAAACCGATAATTTCCGTACACATTAATTATTATTTAATGACTGCAATTATGTGCTTTAATGTCAACATTGTTTGATTACATGATATACTTGTGAATTCATGCACGTTTTATACTACAAGAATTACTTTATGCTTTAATGAACAACGTTACGTCAGAAATACTAGTAAACTCACCGGCAAGACACATTGTGTCAATAATTCTGCAGAAAGCAGTTGGACAATAGAATTGGAGCCTAGGTGTAGGTCCAATGACAAGAATACATTAAAACCCAAGAGTACATACAAGGGTTAACATATAGACTTTCCGTAAGCTAAAATGCGCACTAAAAAGCACCCGAAACGCACTTTAAATGCAGAAATCTGCATAATTCAGCTATAAATCAGCTATAACAAGCTTTTTAACGCTTAAATATTATGCAGAATTCATGTTTTATTATCCAGAATACCCACCTAAGTGTTGAGAATTAAAAGGGTTACAAAATGGTAAATAAAGGACACTAAACGGTGCAATTTAGCACTTTAACGAACCGGACATTACCTGGAATATCAAAATATTACTAGAAGCACTGTTTTAATATTTCTAAGCTAGTTGTGGTCCTCGAACACCATAACACCTTTTATAACATGATAACACATCAAGTCCCTAAAAATTACACTTGAAAGCTAACTTGTTTATAAACTAGAGATTGGAATTTACACTTTACACTTTACCCCCCCCCCTACACCTTGTGGACGGTTCACATGGGGTGACCCCACCAAATATTTGCCAATCCTACAAGATCTCATTTGATTTATTTTGGATATTGCTTGGATTCTATATGATTTGGTAAGATCTTGGAAGATATGAAATGCATATAAAAATAACTAGAACTCCATCTTCATCAGACTACAACCTCCTTCTTCTCCCCCTTACCTCACGGCTCACCCACCTTCACCATACATCCACCATTTTTGACCATCATTCAAGCATTCCAAGGTTATCTTGAGGTGTAAGAAGGTCATTAACGAAGCTTGGAGCTTGCGGATCATCAAGGACCTCTTTCGTGTGCTTTTATCCACTCAATCTTCACCATTGTTTCTTCCCTAGCTTGAAGCTAGTAGTAAGCTTCTTGTAACCCTTATTACTTCACATGTTTAGTGGATAAAAGATATGTTAAGATGAAATAACAAGAACACTAAAGAATATGAACATGAATCTTTAACATAAAGCTTTACATATGATGAAATCTTCTTGAAATGATATTGTTTAGTGCATACGTAATGTTTGTTTGTCGATTACTAGATATGATGATGTTAATCATCACATGAAGCTTGCTAGGTGGTGATTAAACACATAATCTAGCAAAAGGAAGGATGATTATGTAACAACCTGGAATAATCACCTTCTTGTAAAAACATGAACTTGGTAAATGAAAATGATTTCTTGAAAAATAATAAACAAAGTAAGCTAGTAAACTTATAGATCTAAAATGTATGAATGGTTTTTCTAAAAGAACCAAGTTTAAAAAGATGATTCTTAAAGGATCATGGTTTTTATTAGACCTACACTATTTTTAGTGGAAAGACAAGTAAATAAACACTAGAGAAACAAGAAGATGTTATGGATAAACGTTTTTGTAAATTATGTTTACAAGTTGTAAACACCAAATCTTTTCAAGAATGAGACCTACAAAAAAATAAACATGTTTTTAAGGGTAACTAAACCTACTAAATAACATGGTAAGTTACTACAAGTTTTTACAAAACTTCAAGTTCATGATGTAGTGTGATTTATTTGATTTTGGTACCTAATAAGTTGTTGATGTTGATGATGATTTAAAAAGAAAATAAACACATGTTTTGAAAAAATGGGAAACCTCCATTTTTGGGGGAAACAATGTCAAAATTTTTATAAATTTTGACACTTAGAAAAAAATAAGTTTTTGAGAAACTTATTCCCTAAAAATGTATCTAAAAACATTTACCAGAAAAAAATATATATTTATTTATCACCAAATTTTGTGCTAAGTGTATGTAGTATGTATTACATGTAATAGTGTATTAGGACTCGGAAATACACTAAATACTCCTAAGGAGTGAAAATACAAAATACACACACAACATGCTTAGACAAATACAAGAAAATATATTATGAAAATATATTACTTGATAGAATAAATAACTTGGACAAGTTATGAACATGAAATGAAGATTTAGACAAAATACATAATTTGGGTGAAAAATACAAGATACTTATATTTATTTTTGGAGAAAATAATATAAGTAAGATACATAGTTAAGAATATAGAATATTTTTAACACAAGAACACATATACAAAAGATAGTGACTTGTACTTGTGCGATGCAAGTCTAGCGACTAACGTTAATAAAACACGTTTAGGTCACGACACTAGATAAGCAAATCCGGTGAAGTTTACGACGCAGGAACGTAAAGTTGTGAGTTCATAACCCCACCTTTTTAAAGATTTACATTTTTCTAAATGTTTTCTGGGTGGAAAGACATGCACGTTTTACAAGAACATACAAAGTTTTTGAACGAAGAAAAACTCATATTTCTAAATCATGTTACGAATGGATTTCGAGGAACTCAAATGGTTTACAAACGGATCATACTAAATATACCGGTTTTTACAAAACAAATGGGATCATCTAGTGATAATATTGGGACTGGGTCGGTCTGCGTACGTAAAACGAGACAACCCAGTGAGTTCATGTTCCCCCTTTTCTTTTAACTTTTTTCAGTTTATAACTTCGGGGGTGAAATACATGTTACAAATGTTACAATGTTTATAAATAGTATGATACAAAAACAAGAAGCACTCTTGGTGATAACTAGTACCAAGTATGATGCGTTTTAAGGAATGATACGAGAAGTGATACGAGAAACGATACGAGAAATGATACGAGAAATCGTGTCACGAATAGGGTACCATAAGCACAATTAATCATGTACAAACTTAGACCGCAGAACAAAAGGTTAGATCTAACGGGTGTCTGGGCAGC
Organism: Helianthus tuberosus; assembly: GCA_030545235.1. Classification (NCBI taxonomy): domain Eukaryota; kingdom Viridiplantae; phylum Streptophyta; class Magnoliopsida; order Asterales; family Asteraceae; genus Helianthus; species Helianthus tuberosus. The sequence goes on along the minus strand of CM060369.1, from coordinate 16,246,446 downwards.
CACACTCTTGGTGAAAACTAGTACCGAGTAGTGCTTTTGTGTCTCGACATGTTAATGGCCTTGCGACCCATTAACAACATGATACATACATAAATACTTAATTTATACAAGAATACTTGATTTATACAAGATGCATACCTTGTTTTTCATCCAAAGTATACAAACGTTCAATACAAGAACTGCATGAATTCACACCAACATTATGTTGACGTTTTTACAAAACTCACATGTATTTCAGGTAACTAATGTGGATGTGCGCGCGGTCTCACTCATGCTCTTGGATGTCGTTTATCTTTATCCTTAAATAAAGTTGTAAACTTTCAGACAATATGTTGTCTCGTGATGTAAACACTCAAACTATGTTTTCCGTTATGTAATGGTAATGGTGTTTGAAGTTATTTTTATGAGCATGTAGTATGTTTACCAATCGTATGCAATGAAAACCTTTCATGATCACACCTCGTGCTTCCGCCTTAGAAAGGGGTGTGACAGATTGGTATCAGAGCTGCGATTGTAGTGAACCAGGATTCCTTCTCGAGTCTAGACTACAATCTCTAGGATCCTTTCACGAAAACAATTTTTCCAAAGAGTTTTCGTTGTATAAAACTTTTCGCGACATCCACTACCTGAAACTGTTTAGAAAGAGTCAAGAAAAGACACTACGAGACTTAGGGTGCACTGGAGAAGTACTTGTCTTTGACTAGAACTTACTTGCAAATATGTGAAATAATTGATATATACATATACTAGAAAGAGAATATATCAGGTACTCGTGACTCTACCTGAAAACAATGGCCTATCTGAAGGAAGAGATACGAGGATGAAACGAACTGTGCGGACTGTGCAAGGAGTTACGTAATTATGGATGCATACATAATTATGAAATTCAGTGCACAAAAACCACAGCAAGTCTTGCCACGTATAGATTCCCTCAGTACAATAAGAGGTCAAACGTGAACATCCTTCCCCCAGCCTATTAAATACTCTTTTAAGAGTAATGATTTAGGGTATAAAGACATGAACCGCCAATGTGAAATACAATATTTGTCTTTTACATATATTAAACTTGTACTTTGGGGAGATGTAACCCTTATGCACTTTGTGAATCTCGCAAACAATAGCAAGTTGCCCTGATATGTGAAAAGACTCTATGAATATCTTATGATACAACAATATTTATCTATTTATGCACGCTTGTTACTGTATGAATTGATACGTTCAGCGGATTGTTTGATGTCACTTACGTGGTATATGCCAGTATATATATATACTACTACTGTCTTGTATGACGTTATCAAACAAAATGTCTAACCCTATTGTGTTGTGTTCTTTCAGAACATGGCACCAAGGAGAATTGTGAACAATCGAGATTCTGATCAACCTCCTCCTCCCCCACTGCCAAGAACTGCTGAAGAGCTAAATGCCCTACTAGAAGAAATGATCTCCGCAGCTATCGCCCAGTACGAGGTGAACCGTACTAAACAAAGTGGAGGACCAAGCAATGCAAGACGCAATGGGAATGGAGATTCATCTGGAGGAAACACAGCACAGGGCTGCACTTTCAAGCAGTTCCTCGACTGCAAACCGCTGAACTACGACGGCACCGGAGGTGCGGTAGCGTTTGTACGCTGGACGGAGAAGACTAAAGCCACTATCCGTATGAGCAAGTGTACCGTGGATCAGCAAGTTACTTTGCTACTGGATTGTTTGTCGATGAAGCTTTGACTTGGTGGAACTTGCAAGTCCAAACCCTGGGTGATGATGCCGCTTATGGCCTGACTTGGGATGAACTAAAGGAAAGAAAGAGAGAGAAGTATTGCTCACGTGCTGAACTCCAAAGGTTGGAGACTGAGTTCTGGCACTTAACCATGGAAGGTACAGACATTACTGGTTATACTCGAAGGTTCCACGACTTGTCTAGAGTGATCCCTTATATGGTGACACCTGAATTTAAGCGCATTGAACGGTACATTTGGGGATTGGCCTCAGAATTCCGCGGCATGGTAACTTCGGCCAAACCTCAAACAATCACTGAGGCTGTAACTCTGGTTGTCAGCCTTACTGAAGATTGCGTTCGTATGAAGAAATTATCACTGAACCCAACCGAAAAGACCGAGACGCATGCTGAGTCGTCTAGTGACAAGAAGGGAAAGCATTTAAATCTGAACCAAGCAACCCGCAACAACAACAAGGGTTTCAACAACAAGAAACAAGACTCCAACCCGCCTTAGGAGGCGAAAATTCTCGCAACCATGAATGACGCTCCAGCTAAAGGATACATGGGCACTCTGCCTAAATGCAATGAGTGCAAGCATCATCACGAAGGAGTTTGTCGCATTCCAAGATGCGACAAGTGTGGAAAGCTGGGTCACCACACTGAAAACTGTTGGGGAAAAGGAAGGAACGGAAATGGAAACCGCAATGGTGCTGGTAATAGAAATGGAGGAAATGGAAATGGTGCTGGTAACAAGAATGGTAACGGAAATGGGCGGAACCAAGGATGCTTCAGTTGTGGAAGCAAAGATCATTTCATGAAAGACTGCCCAAAGGGAAACAATGCTCAGGCTCGAGCATTTGTGATTGGAGCAAAGAACGCCCACGAGGACCCTAATGTGGTCACCGGTACGTTTCTCGTTAACAATCACTTTGCATCCATATTATTTGACACTGGTGCCGACTATAGCTTCATGTCTGTGGAATTTAAACGCATGCTTGGAATAGAATCTAGTAGATTAGATATTCCTTATTCTATAGAACTAGCCAATGGTAAATTTGTTGAATCGGGTGAAGTTGTTAGAGGCTGCACACTAGAACTTGGTGAACGGAGATTTAGCATCGACCTCTTACCTATTCAATTGGGTAGCTTCGATGTAGTGGTCGGAATAGACCGGTTGTCCAAGAACAAAGCTGAAGTTATTTGTCATGAGAAAATCATTCGCATCCCTTTAGCGAATGATGAAACTCTCATTGTGCATGGAGAAAAACGAGACGCGCCTCTGCGAATCATCAGTTGTATGAAGGCACAGAAGTGCTTAAGGAATGGATGTGTTGCTTTCCTAGCGCATGTTGTAGACAAGAAGGCTGAGGAGCCGAAACTCGAAGGCATTCCTGTGGTGAAGGAATTCCCTGATGTTTTTCCCGAAGATCTGCCACAACTACCTCCGCAACGACAAGTCGAATTCCGTATAGACTTGGTTCCAGGAGCCGCTACTGTAGCCAAGGCACCCTATCGGCTTGCACCATCCGAGATGCAAGAATTATCTACACAACTCCAGGAGTTGTTGGATAAAGGATTCATATGGCCAAGCTTCTCGCCTTGGGGAGCTCCAGTATTGTTCGTGAAGAAAAAGGATGGAACATTGCGGATGTGTATCGATTACAGAGAACTGAACAAACTTACTATCAAGAATCGGTATCCATTACCGAGGATTGATGACTTATTTGATCAGTTGCAAGGATCAAGCTATTATTCCAAGATCGGCCTTCGATCTGGATACCATCAGTTAAGAATCCAAGAGGAAAGCGTACCAAAGACTGCATTCAGAACACGTTATGGGCATTACGAGTTCCTTGTGATGCCATTCGGACTGACGAACGCACCAGCGGTATTTATGGATCTGATGAACCGCGTATGCAAACCATATCTCGATAAATTCGTGATTGTATTTATCGATGATATCCTGATTTACTCGCGAATGAAGGAAGAGCACGAGCAACACCTCAGAACTATTCTGGAACTACTAAAGAAAGAGAAACTTTATGCAAAGTTCTCGAAATGCGAATTCTGGATTCGCGAAGTACAATTTCTTGGCCACGTTGTGAACGAGAAGGGCATTCATGTAGACCCATCCAAGATTGAAGCAATAAAGAATTGGGAAGCCCCAAAACCCCAACTGAAGTTCGACAATTTTTGGGCTTAGCAGGCTATTACCGACGATTTATCGAGAATTTATCGAAGATAGCTCAACCGCTAACTACCCTTACGCAGAAAGACAAGAAGTCCGACTGGGGTGTTAAGCAGGAAGAAGCCTTCCAATTGCTCAAAAATAAGCTATGCGATGCACCAATACTATCATTACCCGAAAGCACTGAAGACTTCGTGGTATACTGCGACGCTTCGCGTCAAGGTTTAGGCTGTGTGCTCATGCAACTCCAAAAACTCATCGCTTACGCTTCAAGACAGTTGAAGGTACATGAAAGAAATTATACCACTCACGACCTGGAGCTAGGCGCGGTGGTATTCGCCTTGAAGATCTGGCGACATTATTTATATGGTACTCGATGTACAATCTTCACATATCACAAAAGCCTACAACACATATTTGATCAGAAGGAATTAAATATGCGTCAACGACGTTGGGTCGAGTTGCTGAACGATTATGACTGTGAGATTAAGTACCATCCTGGAGAGGTAAACGTTGTAGCAGACGCGTTAAGCCGAAAAGAAAGGGTTAAGCCCCTAAGGGTTCGAGCTTTGGAAATGACTATTCAAACGAACCTCACTATGCGCATTCGAGACGCACAACAAGAAGCCCTTAAGATGGAAAACCGTAAAGTTGAATACCTCCAGGGTATGTTGAAATATATGGTGCTAAACGAAGAGGGAACCTTATACTTTAAGAAGCGTATTTGGGTTCTGCTCTATGGCGGTATTCGAGAAGTCATCCTTGATGAAGCGCACAAGTCGAGATACTCGATCCATCCAGGATCAGACAAAATGTATCAAGACTTAAAGGAATATTATTGGTGGCCGAGACTCAAAAGCGATGTTGCTGTTTATGTCGGAAAGTGCCTAACCTGTGCTAAGGTTAAGGCTGAATATCTGAAACCATCTGGCCTACTACAACAACCAGAGATACCCATGTGGAAGTGGGAGCAAATCTCTATGGACTTCATAATGAAATTACCAAGGACCCCGAGAGGGCACGACATGATATGGGTGATAGTTGATCGATTAACAAAATCTGCGCATTTCCTACCAATCCGAGAGAAGGATAGCACTGGAAAGCTTACTGAGATATACTTAAAAGAAATTGTGGCACGTCATGGAGTGCCTATCTCAATCATTTCAGACAGAGATGGACGCTTTGTCTCAAGAATCTGGCAATCCTTTCAGGAAGCCTTTAGATCTCAGCTAGACCTAAGCACGGTATTCCATCCGCAAACAGACGGTCAGAGCGAACGGACCATGCAAACATTAGAAGATATGCTCCGTGCATGTGTTATGGACCTAGGCGGCAGCTGGGATACTCATCTACCTTTAGTTGAGTTTTCCTACAATAACAATTATCATACAAGTATAAAAGCCGCACCGTTTGAAGCTCTGTATGGCCGCAAGTGTCGCTCGCCCTTATGTTGGGCAGATGCTGGAGACAAACGTATGGTTGGTCCTGAACTTGTACAAGAGACAACCGACAAGATCATGCAGATCCGAGAGCGCATTAAGGCTGCTCAAGATCGACAAAAGAGCTACGCTGATCGAAGACGAAAACCGTTGGAATTCGAGGTGGGAGATAAAGTGTTGTTAAAGGTCTCACCTTGGAAGGGCGTAGTAAGATTTGGAAAGCGTGGAAAGCTGAACCCACGATACATCGGACCATTCAAGATCTTGCAAAGAGTTGGTACCTTGGCATACAAGTTGGAACTACAGGAAGAACTTAATGGAGTACATGATACGTTCCATGTATCCAACCTCAAGAAGAGTCCAACACAAGAAAACGTGATCATCCCTGCGGATGAAGTGCATATTGATGACACCCTCCGATTTACAGAACAACCCGTTGAGGTTACCGACTGGAAAGTCAACAAGACCAGGAGGAGCACAGTCAAACTTATCAAAGTACTTTGGAACTCTAAGCACGAACCCGAGTACATGTGGGAACGTGAAGACCAGTTTAAAGAAAAGTATCTCCACCTGGTCAAGAAGACTCCTGCAAGAGTCAGCTCAGCCTGAATTTCGGGATGAAATTCTTTTAACGGGGGGATACTGTGACAACTGGCACCAAACCGGTAATTTCCGTACACATTAATTATTATTTAATGACTGCAATTATGTGCTTAAATGTCAACATTGTTTGATTACATGATATACTTGTGAATTCATGCACGTTTTATACTACAAGAATTACTTTATGCTTTAATGAACAACGTTGCGTCAGAAATACTAGTAAACTCACCGGCAAGACACATTGTGTCAACAATTCTACAGAAAGCAGTTAGACAATAGAATTGGAGCCTAGGTGTAGGTCCAATGACAAGAATACACTAAAACCCAAGATACATACAAGGGTTAACAAATAGACTTTCCGGAAGCTAAAATACGCACTAAAAAGCACCCGAAACGCACTTTAAATGCAGAAATCTGCATAATTCAGCTATAAATCAGCTATAACCAACTTTTTAACACATAAATATTATGCAGAATTCATGTTTTATTATCCAGAATACCCTCCTAAGTGTTGAGAATTAAAAGGGTTACAAAAGGGTACATAAAGGACACTAAACGGTGCAATTTAGCACTTTAATGAACCGGACATTACCCGGAACATCAAAATATTACTAGAAGCAATGTTTTAATATTTCTGAGCTAGTTATGGTCCCCGAACACCATAACACCTTTTATAACATGATAACACATCAAGTCCCTAAAAATTACACTTGAAAGCTAACTTGTTTATAAACTAGAGATTGGAATTTACACTTTAACCCCCCCCCCCCCTGTGGACGGTTCACATGGGGTGACCACACCAAATATTTGCCAATCCTACAAGATCTCATTTGATTATTTTTTTTTTTTATATTGTTTGGATTCTATATGATTTGGTAAGATCTTGAAAGATATGAAATGTATATAAATATAACTTGAACTCCATCTTCATCACACTACAACCTCCTTCTTCTCCCCCTTACCTCACGGCTCACCCACCTTCACCATACATCCACCATTTTTGATCATCATTCAAGCATTCCAAGGTTATCTTGAGGTGTAAGAAGGTCACTAACGAAGCTTGGAGCTTGCGGATCATCAATGACCTCTTTCGTGTGCTTTTATCCACTCAATCTTCACCATTGTTTCTTCCCTAGCTTGAAGCTAGTAGTAAGCTTCTTGTAACCCTTATTACTTCACATCTTTAGTGGATAAAAGATATGTTAAGATGAAATAACAAGAACACAAAAGAATATGAACATGAATCTTTAACATAAAGCTTTACATATGATGAAATCTTCTTGAAATGATATTGTTTAGTGCGTAAGTAATGTTTGTTTGTTGATTACTAGATATGATGATGTTAATCATCACATGAAGCTTGCTAGGTGGTGATTAAACACATAATCTAGCAAGAGGAAGGATGATTATGTAACAACCTAGAATAATCACCTTCTTGCAATGTTGTAGAAGACGCTAGGCGCTAGTCGGGCGGTGGGGTACCGCCTAGGGATTAATCAGGATTAATAGGGATTAATCGGGATTAATCGGAATGGGTTTTCTATGTATAATTTTATAAATTTATATATATATATATATATATGGAAAACTTTATACTTTTTATTAATAAATTTACAAGTTTAGGAACCATAATGTAAACTTGTAAAAGATAGAGGGGTTAAATGTTAAAAAACCTAAACTTAATATAACCTAATCCCCACCCACGTATACCATACGCCGCCTCTAACCCATCCTCTGCATCGATTTCATCAGACAACACACAAGAACACATAACTATGCCCAATTTCGCTTATCTAATCAATTAGTTCTTCAATGTGGTTCGATTTTGCACAATAAAGATGAGTTCAGATCCAATTTTGGTTCGAATCAAGGTAAGAACCTTTTCCTCTTGGACTGTTTTGATTTGATTTTGGCCATTATAATCCGATTTTGACCCACTTCAACTAAAATTTGGGCTCTTGAAGGTGAAAATTTGGGTTTATTAAGTCAAAATACCTGGGCCGATTAGTCCGATTAGTCCGATTTTGACCGACTTTTGACCGATTTTGACTTGACCGATTTTTTGACCGACTAGCTCATTTTTAGGCGACGACCCACCGATGAGCGACTGGGCGCCGATTAATTGGTCGCCTAGTCCGATTTCTGCAACAATGCCTTCTTGTAAAAACATGAACTTGGTAAATGAAAATGATTTCTTGAAAAATAATAAACAAAGTAAGCTAGTAAACTTATAGATCTAAAATGTATGAATGGTTTTTCTAAAAGAACCAAGTTTAAAAAGATGATTCTTAAAGGATCATGGTTTTTATTAGACCTACACTATTTTTAGTGGAAAGACAAGTAAATAAACACTAGAGAAACAAGAAGATGTTATGGATAAACGTTTTTGTAAATTATGTTTACAAGTTGTAAACACCAAATCTTTTCAAGAATGAGACCTACAAAAAAAATAACCATGTTTTTAAGGGTAACTAAACCTACTAAATAACATGGTAAGTTACAACAAGTTTTTACAAAACTTCAAGTTCATGATGTAGTGTGATTACTTGATTCTGGTACCTAATAAATTGTTGATGTTGATGATGATTTAAAAAGAAAATAAACACATGTTTTGAAAACATGGGAACCTCCATTTTTAGGGGAAACTATGTCAAAATTTTTATAAATTTTGACACTTAGAAAAATATAAGTTTTTGAGAAACTTATTCCCTAAAAATGTATCTAAAAACATTTGCCAGGGTTTCCCTAACTTTTGTGTTGAGAAACAACGATTTCTTCAAGATTGAAATTGATATTAAGTATGTATATTTTTGAAATATATATATATATATATTTATCACCAAATTTTGTGCTAAGTGTATGTAGTATGCATTACATGTAATAGTGTATTAGGACTCGAAAATACACTAAATACTCCTAAGGAGTGAAAATACAAAATACACACACAACATGCTTAGACAAATACAAGAAAATATATTATGAAAATATATTACTTGATAGAATAAATAACTTGGACAAGTTATGAACATGAAATGAAGGTTTAGACAAAATACATAAGTCGGGTGAAAAATACAAGATACTATATTTATTTTTAGAGAAAATAATATAAGTAAGATACATAGTTAAGAATATAGAATATTTTTAACACAAGAACACATATACAAAAGATAGTGACTTGTACTTGTGCGATGCAAGTCTAGTGACTAACGTTAATAAAATACGTTTAGGTCACGATGCTAGAAAAGCAAATCCGGTGAAGTTTACGACGCAGGAACTCAAAGTTGTTTGTTCATAACCCCACCTTTTTACAGATTTACATTTTTCTAAATATTTTCGGGGTGGAAAGACATGCACGTTTTACAAGAACATACAAAGTTTTTGAACGAACAAAAACTCATATTTCTAAATCATGTTACGAATGGATTTCGAGGAACTCAAATGGTTTATGAACGGATCAGACTAAATATACCGGTTTTTACAAAACAAATGGGATCATCTAGTGATAATATTGGGACTGAGTCGGTCTGCGTACGTAAAAGGAGACAACCCAGTGAGTTTATGCTCCCCCTTTTCTTTTAACTGTTTTTAGTTTATAACTTCGGGGGTGAAATACTTGTTACAAATGTTACAATGTTTATAAATGGTATGATACAAAAACAAGAAGCACTCTTAGTGATAACTAGTACCAAGTATGATGCGTTTTAAGGAATGATACGAGAAGTGATACGAGAAACGATACGAGAAATGATACGAGAAATCTTGTCACGAATAGGGTACCATAAGCACCATTAATCGTGTACAAACTTAGACCACAGAACAAAAGGTTAGATCTAACGGGTGTCCGGGCAACCACACTCTTGGTGAAAACTAGTACCGAGTAGTGCTTGTGTGTCTCAGTCGTGAATCGACAACTAGAAAAATGCCTATGGTTTGGTTGCTTCCTATGTCGTGCCACATGTTAATGGCCTTGCAACCCATTAACAACATGATACATACATAAATACTTGATTTATACATGAATACTTGATTTATACAAGAATACTTGATTTATACAAGATGCATACCATGTTTTTCATACAAAGTATACAAACGTTCAATACAAGAACTGCATGAATTCACACCAACATTATGTTGACCTTTTACCAAAACTCACATGTATTTCAGGTAACTAATGTGGATGTGCGCGCGGTCTCACTCATGCTCTTGGATGTCGTTTATGTTTATACTTAAATAAAGTTGTAAACTTTCAGACAATATGTTGTCTCGTGATGTAAACACTCAAACTATGTTTTCCGTTATGTAATGGTAATGGTGTTTGAAGTTATTTTTATGAGCATGTAGTATGTTTACCAATCGTATGCAATGAAAACCTTTCATGATCACACCTCGTGCTTCCCCCTTAGAAAGGGGTGTGACACATGGAACCTGTTTTATCACTCATATAACTTGTTAATTAATGTAAGAACATGTCTAAACATGTTCAATCTGACAGTTTTCAGTTTAAGCTCGGTTCGGAACCGAAAGTCGCAAAAGTAGACTTTTGCTTTGACTTCCAGTTCTGACCCAATGTAGCATATTTTAGATATACCTTAGAGCTCTATTAGGACCAGGTTATAGGTTAGTATAACCCTCTGAGGTTATACAACTTGGTTCCTTAGTTATTCGATTCATGTGCATGTTTCCGTTATATGCCTAAATGTTGACCATAATGCCCTTTTGACCTTAAAACGAGAATTTTGAAAATGTGAGAGGACAAAAACCTTTATTACTGATTTATAAACTTGTCCTAAAAATTTGAAATCAGTTTGAGGTCTATATTAAGAGTTATGCTCAATAGCGTAATTAGAAAGTTTTTATTAGTTAAACGGCGTAATTAGCATAGGGCCTATCTAAACTCAAATTTTGACACCAAACTTTTTACCCACTGATGTAATATAATATTTTGGGATTTTTGAAGATTTTTATTTATTTTTAAGCTGAGCATAACATAGGGTTCTTGCCTTAATTCGGTAATTGTCGGTTTTGCCCTTTTCTTGAATAAAATGAGTTTTACATAACATATTGATACCAAACTTTTTGCTACTGATTATATATGATAAATAAAATATTTTAAGCCTTCTGGAATGATAAAAATATCAGCTTTTCTTATAAAACCCGGAAATCGCTTAAAACCGCCTTTTACGCGTTTTAAGCGCATAGTATGAGTTAAAACTATTTTTGGCATATGAAACTTAATACCTACTGATGTTTTAAGTAAATTTTTATAATTAAACTATAAGCCAAAGTTTTAAACTTAGATTTCCAGATTTGACCTTTAAAGCTTATGTGAAATTACCAAAATGCCCCTACGGTGCATAGTTTGGTTATAAAAGATAAATTTCACATATATGCACTACCCTACTGTTATGACTTATAAAAATAAATATTTTTACTGATTATATCAAACCTGAAACTCAGATTAACATCTAAACTCTTTCATAACCTTTAAAATGACCAAAATACCCCTACGGGGCATAATTTGAGTTTAAATCCATTTTGGGCATAATGGAAGGTATCTTACTGATATCACAACATATTTAAGGCATATTAACTTAGGAGACATGTTCATGACTCATTTGGTTACCCGTTACGCATATTTCGCGTTCGGTGCGGTTTATGTAACTAGTTTGCATAAATTAGCCAAAACGGGTCAAACCTTATCATTTTTATCTCAAAATCCAGAATGTGTTTAGTTTACCCATATTATACAAGTATACAAACTTGTCAGGTCTAAACCACATTCTAATCCGGTCTTCGCTTAATCGTGCGTTTTGAACCGTATATCTTCCTTTAAAACTAACCGGTCTAATTTTAGACTTAATTAAGACCCGTTAGGAATCTAATAGGTTATTAAAACCTTCGTTCCAGATTAGGAGACCAGTAAAAGATACTTGCACTCGCTGATTGTGATATATACTTGCTCAGGTAAATACTTTTAACTTATTTCCCCTTATACGGGATTGGGGTACGGTATATAAAATACCACTTGGTCGGGCATTGAATTTTTAATCATATGAAGGTTAATTTATTGAGATGACCCGTTTAATCTGTTTTATTTATTCTAAGCCTTGGGGGGGGGGTTAATGACCATGTCCCGGATATCCTTGGCATCATTCATTGAAATGGCCACGACCTAGTGCACGAGGTGTTGGCATACACCTGCCGGTGCGAATATAAAAAGATATAACCGCCCGAGAATAACTCGCCGCGGGACTATATCATGTGGTGTGTCTGTTAATCTTTAACCTGGTTTTCAACCCGGACTACCGAACGCATAATAAGCATGTAATTCTTTAACAAGTTTATATATAAATAATTATCCCAGGTTATAAAAGATATTTTGTGCCTTGTGCAATCAAATCAATTTTCTTAAACATTTTCAAAATGAGTCGGTTAATTGTATTTACCAGTGTAAACTGACGTATTTTCCAAAAAGGCTAAGTGCAGGTACTAAACGGAATAGGCTGGCTACTCCTAGCATCAATAAAGAGTCTTGCAAGCTTAAATGTTATAAATCTGTTGAACAATGATCTTTTTAACTTTTGATCCGCCTGTGGATCCCTTGCAACCGTTATTGTAATACACTTGATATTACTTTTAATTCGGTTTGTAATGAATTTATCTTTCGACTTCTGCTGTTTATTAAACTGTGATAAATTGTCTATGATGATATCAACTACGTCACGATACTCCCCACCGGGCCCACCAGTAATACTTGGAAATATCGGGGTGTGACAGGTTGGTATCAGAGCCAACATTGAGTGAATTAAACACTAGCCTTTTGTGTTTAATCTCAATGACACAGTTTGCACATTCCTCGACTTCCGAGTCTAGACAAAGAACTTAGGACTAATCCAAATTTGTTTTATTTTATTTTGTCCTTTATTATTTTCCTTTGTTGTGTCCTTTGTTTGTTTTGACAGGTTCAACAAGATGCCACCTCAAGAGGACTGGAGGACCTATCTGGAGCCCGCGAGGCAATTTGTCTCGCTAAGTTCGTCACCTTCATACCTTCACTCATTCAGGCCGCAGTCGGAAAACGAGCCCCACAACTCACATCCTTGCTTCATCCCTCTCCAACGTTCGAACTCACACCACTCCTTCAATGACCCAACACCCTATTTCTAGAGCCGGTTCAACCCGGCAAACCTAATTGAAGAACCAATGGGTCATAACCCATTGGGCCCAGAAGACCATTTCCCTGAAGCTTAGGGAATGGACATGGATGAAGACAAGGATCTCGTCGAGCCACCAACCGGGACACCTACTCACCCCATCGAGATCTTGGATGGGTCATCATATCATGGATCACCTTACCATGGTCCAGACAGTTACCAGGCAAGATTTGCCTAATACGACTGGGTGTTTACTCCCAGTTACCACTCTCAGCAGCAACAACAGCAGCAACAGGATCCCTCGGAGGATTCGCGTTTTGTAGCGGTTACTCCACCACCACCACCACCAGTGCAGCAGCCCCTTCCGGAGCCACGAGGCGGAGAAGATCAAACGCACGGATGTCCGTATGAGGGGGAGTACGTATCAGCACCTCTCAACCTTCCAGTGGTAGTCATTATCCGCTACTATACGAAGACCCACAGATGGGTGGGCCTTCAAACCCTGTTTCTGAGGTGGAGTCTGCACCAGTCGCACCGCCACCGATGGGTTATGATAACCCAATTCCTATATACGCCGGTGTATCAACGTACTACCCTTTCGAGCAGCCAGCCCATACCAACTACAACTACGCCAACGTTGACCCTTATCTTGTAGCGGTGAACTACAATGCTCTTAGTCCCGGGGGGCCATATGGAGCTCCCTGGGGAGTTGGATACCCAGCTTATGGGTACCAACACCCGCCACCTCCTCAACCTCCACATCAACAGCCTCTGCAGCCGCCATTGATACCGCCAACACAACAGCAGGAGATTCTCCAAAGGTTGAGCTAGGTGGAGCGGGAGGTTCAAGAAGAGCGTAGGAACAACCGAGGATTTTTCAAGGGTTTGGCAAGCTTAATCAAGGGGAAGAGCAAAAAGGATCATTAAATCCTTTATTTGTTTATTCGTATTTCTTTAATTTTCAATCAAGTCCCTGCGTGGACATCTATTTCTGTATATAGTCCCTGCGAGGACTTGTAGTTTCTGTTTAGCCCCTGCGTGGGCATGCCATTTCTTTTTAGCCCCTGCGAGGGCAAGTTATTTCAGTTAAAGTCCCGTTTAGGGCAATATGTACTCCTTTTTAAATTTTTAGTGGCATGTTATCATTTAAATTTTATTTTGTCATTATATGCATAAATGTAAAATGTATAAAATAAATAAATAAATCCAAAATATGTCCTTCCTTTTATAAGATCTGCCTTTAATTATAAAATAAGAATCTTAAAGGATATAACCTAGCCTGCATGTCATTATAAGGCCTGGCCATGATGGTAAAACCTGTTTAAAAAGATTCAAATCCTTGTTAACATCTGAAAACATGTTAACATTCCTGGCTGACGTGATTCATAAAATCACACGTGTCATCCTTATATTGGATTATTCCAATTCCTTCTGTATTATTAAACATCCATTTGTCATGTAATGCCTACGGGCTATAATTATTGTCATATAAGACAAAAGACAGTTGTAGCCTATAACTCCCTGTCAAGAAAGGTAATGAACTATGATTCAAGCCTTAGTACCCGATCCTATAAGATCTTGACTTATAATTTGAATGCGTCCTTGTGACTTGGCCTTTTGTGCCATTATTATATTTAATTATAACTAAGAGTTATTAATGAAAAATCCTGAATGAAATACTTAACAAATTAACCAATATGGTTCTTTAATACCATGGTTAATAGATTAATAAGATGACAAATCTATTATATACCTCTAAGAAATTTTGTCATCATTTTATGTAGCAATCAAGCTACATGGCCGAGTCTGAAGAAGTCAACAGTCATCCAAGGGAGAATCATGATACTACCAGGATCAATGTAACTGGTGCTGAACTTCAAGCATTGATTGATAATGCTGTTTCCAAGGCCATGGATAGGCAATTTAATGAATCTAGTGGTACTCGGAGCAGGACCCTATCTGTACCCCATTCTAAACCTAAGACTCACTCTGAGGCTCATAGTAAGCCACCTCCTAAACCTAAGGGGTCAAAGAAGGATGATGACCAACATTCATCAAATTAGCAAAGTATTCCGTCTAAGAAAATCGTATTTGATCAGGAGCCACGTGCAAGGACTTGCTCCTATAAATATTTTGTCTCCTGCAAACCCAGGGATTTCACTGGGGAAAAAAGGAGTTATTGACTACATGACATGGTTAGACGAGATGGACACCGTGGTTGATATCAATGGTTGCGCTGATAAGGATGTTGTGAAGTATGTAACTCAGTCATTTAAAGGAGAAGCACTAGCCTGGTGGAGGTCTCTAATCCAGGCTACTGGGAAGATCCCGTTGTACAATCTGTCTTGGGATCAGTTTGTTGCACTCATCAAGGAGAATTACTGTCCTCAGCATGAGGTTGAAAAGATCGAGGCTGACTTCTTATCTCTAGTGATGAAAAACCTAGACTGTCAGGCTTACCATACTAGCTTCAATACCATGTCACGTTTGGTTCCATACCTGGTTACCCTGGAGCCAAAACGTATAGCCCGTTTTATTGGGGGTTTAGCCCAAGAAATCAAAGCTAGTGTGAAGGTATCCTGACCTGCTACTTTTAGGTCAGTGGCTGATTTATCATTATCCCTTACTTTGGATGCGGTCAGGCAGAGATCGCTTAAGCATTCTGATGCTGAGAAGAGAAAACGTGAGGATAATAACTCCCACCGTTCTGACAAGAAGCACAAAGGAAACTCTGACCACAAAAAGAGTTCAGGGTTCAAGAAAGATGACCAACAGTTGGATGAGAAGCCCAAGTGTAAAATCTGTAAGAAGCACCATTTGGGAAGGTGCAGATATGAATCCAAGTCCCAATCGCAGCCAAGAGCTTGTGGGATTTGTAAGTCTTCTGAGCACAAGACGATAGAGTGCAAGAAGATAAAGGATGCAACATGCTATAACTGTAACGAGAAGGGGTACATCAAGTCCAACTGCCCTAAGTATGCCAAGAAACCTGAGGATGGAAAGAAGACCAATGCTAGGGTCTTTCGGATGAATGTACGTGAAGCGGTGCAGGATGATAACGTGATAACAGGTACCTTCCTTATTAATGATGTCTTTGCAAGGGCTTTATTTGATTCGGGTGCGGATAAGTCACTTGTCGATGATAAGTTTTGTAAGTTGCTAAATCTACCTGTTAAACCCTAAGCATGAAATATGAAGCAGATTTGGCCGATGGTACCATAGAAACTACCTCAACTATATTAGATGGATGCTTTATATCCATTAGGAACCACTCTTTTCCGTTATCCTTGCTTCCTTTGAAATTAGCTGGTTTCGACATAGTGATAGGTATGGATTAGTTATCTCATAACCAAGCCCAGATTGTTTGTGACAAGAAACAAGTGGTGATCAAGACTCCGTATGGTGAGCCACTTACCATACAGGGAGACACTCAATATGGGTTGCCTAAGAAAGTGTCTGTGCTTAAGGCATCAAAGTGTTTGAGGAAAGGTTGTGTCATTTACATGGCACAGGTGACTATTGATGAACTGAAACTCAAGGTTGAAGGCATCCCTGTCATCTCTGAATATCCAGAAGTATTTCCTAAAGAACTACCTGGTTTACCCCCAGATAGGCAAGTGGAGTTTAGAATCGACATTATTCCTGGAGCAGCACCTGTCGCTAGAGCACCTTACAGGTTAGCACCAACAGAGATGAAAGAGTTAAGAACTCAACTGGATGATTTATTAGCAAAGGGATTTATCAGACCTAGCTCATCTCCGTGGGGAGCATCGATCCTGTTTGTAAAGAAGAAGGATGGATCGATGCGTCTATGCATCGATTATCGCGAGCTTAACAAGGTCACAATCAAGAATAGACATCCATTGCCCAGGATCGACGATCTGTTCGATCAATTGCAAGGGGCGAGTTACTTCTCCAAGATCGATTTGAGGTCAGGCTACCATCAGCTGAAGGTTAGAGATGAAGATGTGCACAAGACTGTATTTAGGACTCGTTATGGTCACTACGAGTTCCTAGTGATGCCCTTTGGGCTCACTAATGCACCAGCAGCGTTCATGGATCTCATGAACCGCGTTTGCAAGCCCTACTTGGATAAATTTGTCATTGTCTTCATTGATGACATTCTTATTTACTCAAAGAATCAAGCTGACCATGAGAAACATCTTCGTTGTATTCTTAAACTTCTTCAGCATGAGAAGCTCTACGCCAAGTTTTCAAAGTGTGAATTTTGGCTTCGGGAAGTCCAGTTCCTTGGACATTTGGTTAGCGAGCGTGGTATCCAGGTGGATCCCGCTAAGATTGAAGCTATCATGAACTGGCAAGAGCCGAAGACGCCCACAGAGATTCGTAGCTTTTTGGGTCTAGCAGGATATTACAGACGTTTTATTGAAAACTTCTCGAGGATTGTTGCACCCTTAACTTCACTGACCCACAAGAATATCAAGTTTGATTGGGGTCCTAAGTAGCAAGAATCTCTTGACATTCTTAAGTAGAAGTAGAGCAATGCACCTGTGTTGACATTGCCTGATGGGATAGAAGAATTTGTAGTATACTACGACGCATCACACACTGGTATGGGATGTGTGCTCATGCAGAAAGGCAAGGTTATTGCCTATGCTTCCCGACAACTAAAAGTGCACGAGAAGAATTACACCACTCACGATTTGGAGTTGGGTGCCGTTGTGTTTGCACTCAATCTTCGGAGGCATTATTTGTATGGTACCAAGTGTGTGATCTATTCTGATCACAAGAGCCTTCAGCATTTGTTTAATTAGAAGGACTTAAACATGAGACAGCATCGATGGATGGAGACGTTAAATGACTATGATTGTGAAATCAGATACCATCCAGGCAAGGCAAATGTGGTTGCCGATGCCTTAAGTAGGAAGGAAAGGGTGAAGCCCATAAGAATCAATGCCAAGAGCATTGAATTAAAGAACAGTTTGAATGAAAGACTGTTAGCCGCGCAGAAGGAAGCCGTATTAGAAGCTAACTATCCAAATGAAAAACTGGGAGTCACTGCAGAACAATTATCATGTGGAAAGGATGGAATCCTAAGATTGAATGGACGGATATGGGTTCCAATCTATGGAGGACTTAGGGAAGTGATCCTTCAGGAAGCCCATAGTTCTAAGTATTCCGTTCATCCTGGAAATGACAAGATGTACCAGGATTTGAAGGTAAATTATTGGTGGGTAGGCTTGAAGAAGTCTATAGCCACTTATGTAGCCAAATGTCTGACATGTGCTCAAGTTAAAGCAGAACACCAGAGCCGTCAGGATTGCTGCAACAGCCTGAACTTCCCACCTGGAAGTGGGAAATGGTGACTATGGATTTTATCACCAAGTTACCAAAGACTGTAACACCCCGTGTTTTCGAAATTCAAAGTCAAGATCAAAGTCAACGACCAATCGCACGACTTGACTTGTAGTGATTCCTTTTATGTGTATAGTTTAGTTGTATTATGTGGAGTAACTATCAATAATCGTAGTAATCCATGTGTATTATTCTCTATCTAATCGACTTACGACTGTGAACTATAGGAAGTAACAATGCGATAAAGTTAATTAAACGATAATCAAGCTATGGTAATCAAATCGACATCGAATCGTGATAAGAATCGCTACTCGAATTAAGCATTTTGGTTACTGATATACGTGTGTGTGTGCCTTATGTGTTACTTGTGCATGTTATTTATGTTATGTTGTGGTAATCAATCGAAACGCGATCGAAACTCAAATCGCAATCGAATCGCAATCGAAATAGTATGTTAATTGGTGGAGAAGAGATAGTGTGAGATATGAATAGTTGGGATTAAAAGTAATTTGACTAGGAAACTCTATCGTATCGAAATGCTCGCTATCGCAATCGAAACAGCAAAAATCGTCGCACCGAACACTCGAACCAAGTGCCATCCGGCCGGATTGCCATCCGACCGGGTTGCTATCCGAACGAGGTGACATCCGACCGGAGTGTCATCCGGGCGAGATGCCATCCGACCGACCTGCCCCTTTTCACTTTGGGAATCCTATAAATACCCTTGTCACTTTCATTCTTACCACTTTTGGTAAGTGACGTCCGACCAGCTCGTTTTCCTTGCTTTTTCTTCGATTTCACGCAATCCCGGTAAGATCTCGTCCCAAATCTTGTACTTCCTTAATCTACACGCAATCCTACACCTTTCTATCTTTTAAATCTTAACTTTTAACCGTGAAATCATCAAGATTCAAGGTGTTCTAGGATGACGTCATCATGTGTTCTTGAAGAACTTCATGTTTTGGCCTTAATCCACCAAGAATAACTTAAATTTAATCGATTTCCACATAAACGAACAAAGGTCTTTCATAGATCTAAACATATTCACGGTGAAAAGGATTGAGAGAAGGTTTTCCAACTTTCTTTCAACTCTTTTACACTCAATGCATTCAAAACCGGTAGAATCGGAGCTTGTGCCGACTCACTACTCAATCTTGTGGTTGTGTAGGTTCAAGATCCGTATTGTATAAACGAGATTATCGATTTCGGGTTAACCAAGAACTATCATCTTAAACCGGTGGACTGACCGAACTTGGGTGGTTCCTGTTCAGTCGGGTTACTAGAGCTTAGGATGGGACTCTGTTGGTTAGCACGATATCAACACGTCTCGATAACACGACAAACAATCAAAATGACCAAGTGTAAGATGAACGGAACAACCAGGACGGAGTGCCATCCGACCGGACTACTGTCCGAACGGATAGCCATCCGAGCGACCGGCTGTCCGAACGACTTGCACCTTGGGTCCCACACTTAACTCTTTTACCAACGATTAAAGTCTAGTTGTTGAACGAGTTGTTGAACGAGTTGTTGTCCGACCGAACAGCCACCCGAACCACGAGACATTTGGACTTTAGCACTTAAACAACTTTCAACATGTTCAGTAACAGGGTTGCCACCCGGACGGATGGGCATCCGACTGAGTGACCGCCATGCTGTGAACTTGTTCTCACTGAAGTGTCAACCTATCGGATTGCCGACCGATCGGACAACCGTCCGATCGACCGACCTGAAAGGTAGAGATACTTCAATGTTTTCAAAATGCTTCAACAAAAACTTCAAAAGTCAAGCCATCATACACAAACACATCCTTCTCAAAGGAAGAAACAATCCACTCGAATAGTCATCCGTATGACTGGCCGTCCGATCAGATTTCCATCCGATCGGACTGCTATCCGACTCACTTGTACTTTGCATCGTTTTACGTGTCGCTTATCGTATTACTATCAATCCATTCAGGCTAACCTTACTCTCTAGCGCTCCCTTCAATCCATCAATCGCTGTGAGTATACTCGATCCCTTTTTGCTTTACGCACTTTTGGGTGTTACATACGTTACTTATACTAAATCACATCGAACACACTACGCAATACTTTAAACGCTAACCGCTATCGCATGTATACGTGACTAAATGAATGCTTGTTTGTTATGTTTACACATGGAATGCTATCTACCTGCCTTAGCAACGATAGTACTATAGTTTGGACTCAGCACCTGTTCGCAGGGGTTGTTAAGGACAATTACTTGCATGGATTACAGTGGTAATCATGTATTGCGAACTGCCTCAGGCAGTCAACCCACAGTCATTGGTATCGATGGATCTATGTCGATAACTAACGTGCTTCATTTCATTATACGTGTTGGTTATGCGTAAATGATTTCGAACTTTATATGCTATTATTAAACTTGTATGCTCACCTTTACACTATGTGTACTGACCTTTACTTTAACGTATGTGGCAGGTGCTTAAGGTGTCTATTTGCTTGGAAATCAAGGCTAGGAAAGAGTCCTAGAAACCAACAAATAGTTGTCTGTACTAATGAAATCTGAGTTGTAGGAACAGAACTACTTGACTAGATTTGTTTGTAATAAATTTGTTTGCCTTTTAAGACATGGTATGGGACATGTTACTTTAAATTAATTGGTAATGGTAATTGTTATGGTAACTTCTGGACAATCTGTTTCGCTCAGTGCCATGCCCCGATGTTTCCGCCATCGGTTGGGGTGTGATAGATTGGTATCAGAGCCATAACTATAAGGAATTAGGCAAGACTCGACCTAGTCCGGGTCGATGTCTTAGAAACCAAGTCTATAGTTAGGAACCAACAGAACGACTCATGCATATCCATTAGGGGTCATGTATGATAGGAATGGCGGTATGTTCACACAAAACAAAGGAATTGCTATTTCTCACTATCCTCGCCTATGCTACACTAACACTACACTCGAATTTTCAAATACGAATGAGCAATTAAGCCGAGATTTGGTGTGAAAACCGCAAACTCTCGACTGAATTGCCTGTCCAACCCACATTTTTATTTACAAACATGAGGATTTGCGTTGAACCAGGAGTGAAATCCATACTTTGACGCATAATTCTCTTTCATTTTTTTCAAAACAGGAACGAAGTTGTTAAGCCAGGGGTGAAACCCTAACCTTGACGGCTTGTTCTGATCTATACTCGGTTTTACAAAACTCTCACCAAAGTCTAGACGGACTCCAACGACCTGAAGTTACGGTATGACTAACGGGATGTGTGCCAAACGCCCAAGAATCGAGGCCAAAGCACAGTCCTGAAAGTCAAAATGTGTACAAAAATTCCTTGAGAATAGTCGAACCACATTGGATAATCACTGTCTAATAGCCGCAGACAATCTATTTTTTCGATTTTATGTGTTTCGATTCTGAGCCCGCAACTGCTGACTCTGATGATTCGTTGATTTTTATTTGTTTATATGTGTATTTACCTGTTTATGTGTTTAAATTCTAGACGATTTATTCTTTTTTTGCTTTCATTTCGATCGACATGCACGACTCGCACTGCATTTCTATCTCAAAACGCTGGCAAATCGCTAAATTATGGGCGACCTTATGCTACGTTATACGCTTATATTATACTACTCGACAAGTTATGTGCTATGTGCTTCTGTGCTCTACGTGCTTACGTGATTATGTGCGACCTTATGTGCTATGTGCTTCTGTGCTCTACGTGCTTACGTGATTATGTGCCTATGTGTTTATGAGATACATGTTACATCGTGTTTCTGAGCTTTAGTAAGTAATAGACGTGTGAGGTGAGATTTGATTATGATGTGTCTGAGACCTATGACGATGTCTGTTGCAGACAATGTCAACTGGACCATCATCAGGATCCCGTCACCCACCACTTTCTCGTCGAGAACAGAGTGACAAACGTCTTGCTGCTATCATCGCTAAACAAGTAGCTAAGGCAGTGAGTGATGTATACGAGAATGTGAGCAAATCGTCTGAAGAATCCAAAACTGAAGCTCCTAAAGCTACCCCCAAAGCTGCCTTCAGTTTCAAGCAGTTCAAGTCTTGTGGGCCAAAGGAATTCACTGGCGAGGAAGCCCCTACAGCGTTGTTCCAATGGTTTGATTCCATTGAGGTCACTCTACGACAGAGCGGTTATCCCGACGATCTCCGCACTCTAAATGCTACCGGCATCTTACAGTCTCGCGCACTAGACTGGTGGATGGCTGAGAGGAACTAACGTGGAAACGATGCAGCCTACGGTCTGTCGTGGGACGAACTCAAGGAGGTCATGCTGGAATAATTCTGCCCTCCTCATGAACGCCAAAAGTTAGCAGATGAATTCTGGCACATACAGCAGAAGGATGATGAAAACGCTGCTCTAACTGCTCGATTCAAGTAGCTCAGTATCATCTGCCCTGATCAAGTGAAGACGTCTGACATGGCAATCAAGAAGTATATCCGAGCCCTGCTTGACTGTGTTACAGATTTCCTGCAAGCGGGTAAGACTAAGACGATCGAAGAAACTTACCTACTGGCCGCTGAAATCAACGACAAGCGGGTCAAGGTTGGTGTCTGGGATAAAACTTCAAAGCACCTACATCAAGCTACCACCGCCGCACCAACTGCTGAAACCACCACCGCATCAAGTAACAAGAGGAAGAACAAGAGAAAGAACAGCTCCAGCAACAAGAACTGTGCGATCACTGCTGCACCAATTCAAGCTGTACCAACCCAACATCGTCAAGTAGCGGTGCCTGTGGCAAATGCACCGCTTGCTAAGCGTGCATACACTGGGCCACACCCGCTTTGCCCTACTTGCACCTACCACCACCCGACTACCATCGCTTGCCATTTTTGTGCTCATTGCAATATGTACGGCCATTTCACTACCAACTGCCGTGCTCGACAAGCTCCTACTCATCAAGCTCTTCTCACCGCCCCTCAGGGTCAACAAGCTCCTCCGGCACCCGTGGTTAACGCCAGAGCCTGCTTCGCATGTGGCGATCCTAACCACTTCGCCAACATGTGCCCAAACAGGGTTGTGAAATAAGAGCCCCAGCAGCAGCAGCCTCAACAGCAGCAACAACAACAAGTAGCACGCGCACGAACTTTCAACATCAACGTGCGCCAAGCCCAATCCGACAACAACATGGTCAATGATACGTTCCTTGTGAATGGTATTTATGCTTCATGTTTATTTGATACCGGAGGCGATAATTTCTTTGTGTCGTTCGAATTCGAGAAGCTCCTTAGTCGTAAACGCCCCCTAGTCGTAAACGATCCCATCTCCCCTTGACGTTCGATGTTGAAGTCGCCACTAGAAGAACTGTCGCCATTAATTCTATTCTTCGTTATTGTACTCTTGAGCTCAACAATCACATCTTCCCAATCGACCTTATTCCGAAGCAACTCGGAAGTTTTAACGTCATAGTAGGCATGGATTTTCTTCGCGAAAACCATGCTGAAGTTGTGTGCTTCGATAAGATGATTCGATTCTCGCTCGCGAATGGTGATTTACTGTGTGTCTATGGTGAAACTGCTTCGAATGGTCTCAAACTCATGTCATATGTCCAAGCTAGAAAGTGTCTCCGCAAGGAATACAGAGCTTTCTTGGCTAACATTGTAGTAGCGGAGAAGGAAAAGAAAGGAAAGACAAAAGTGGAAGACATTCCTGTGGTTCGTGAGTTTCCTACTGTGTTCCCTGATGATCTTCCAGGATTACCGCCAAGTCGTGATATCGATTTTCGTATCGACTTCATTCCTGGAGCCAATCCTGTTGCCAAAGCTCCTTACCGACTCGCACCGTCCAAAAGGTGTGAACTCTCAAACCAACTCCAGGAATTACTTGAGAAAGGCTTCATTCGCCCAAGCAACTCTCCTTGGGGCGCGCCAGTCCTTTTCCTCAAAAAGAAGGATGGGTTGTTCAGGATGTGCATCGACTATCGGGAATTGAATAAGTTAACTATCAAGAACAGATATCCCCTACCCCGCATCGACGATTTGTTTGATCAGCTACAAGGTGCTACGTGTTTCTCAAAGATCGATCTACACTCAGGCTATCACCAACTACGCATTCAAGAAGAGGATATACCTAAAACCTTGTTTCACACTCGATACGGCCACTACGAATTCGTTGATATGCCTTTTGGTCTAACCAACGCACCTGCGGTTTTCATGGATCTGATGAATCGTGTGTGTAAACCATATCTCGACCGTTTCGTCATCGTATTCATCGACGATGTCTTGATCTATTCCAAATCGAAAGCCGAACACGCGCAACATCTACGTTTGGTTCTCGAGCTACTCCAGGGGAATCGACTATATGCCAAGTTCTCCAAGTGTGAATTCTGGCTGGAAGAGGTTCAGTTTCTGGGCCACATTGTCAATAGTCAGGGTATTCACTTCGATCCGGCGAAGATTGAGGCAGTTAAGAGTTGGATTACGCCTAAGAACCCGTCTGAAGTGCGTTCTTTTCTCGGACTAGCAGGCTATTATCGACGATTTATCGAAGGATTCTCAAAGATCGCTGTGCCGCTTACCACTCTCACGCATAAAGACAAGCCTTTTGTTTGGGGAACTAAACAAGAGTCTGCTTTCCAAACCCTCAAGCGCATGCTTTGCAATGCTCCTGTTCTCACTCTACCCGACGGAAACGATGATTTCATTGTCTATTGTGATGCTTCCAACCTTGGTCTTGGTTGTGTTCTCATGCAGCGAGACAAGGTTATAGCTTACGCATCTCGTCAGCTCAAAATCCACGAGAAGAACTATACAACCCATGATCTCGAGCTAGGCGCATTTGTTTTTGCGTAAAAGATTTGGCGACACTACCTATATGGTACCAAGTGTACGGTCTTCACCGATTATAGGAGACTACAACATATCTTTGATCAGAAAGAACTTAATATGCATCAACACCGATGGGTAGAACTACTTAACGACTACGACTGCGAGATTCACAAATATAGGAAAATGATTTTTTCCTATTTTGGACTAGAAATAAATATAATAAAATGAACGGGTTTTATATATTTCTTTGTGGGTTTTTGTTCTATGTCGGAAGAGCTTCGCAACGAACTAAACCACGTCCAAAACGGAGCTAAGATGAATGAGATATCGATGCTCAAAGTTTGGTGTTTGAAACTTGAATGCTGAAATAAGTGGGAAAGTGGCACCTTATCCCACATCGGATGAGAGATGAAACTTAAAAGGGTATTTAAGTGGGAACTCTCCATCCTTATGGTTTCATGGAAGCACTCACTAGTGTCCTCGCGAAGGGTGCTCGCGTGGCGTGGGCGATGAGGCGCTTTGATGGCGCACTTTGAATTCATACAGTTGTGTTTTCGAACCAGTTTTGAATCACAAACATTTTCTCCTGTGAATTCGAACCAGTTTTGAATTCATACAGTTGTATTTAAAAAAAAACATATTTTTCTCTGTTTTGATTCAAAGTAGCGACTTTGTCAAAACAAATTATGTTTCTACAACTTTCTGTCGCTGAGTTCTAAAAATCCTACTGTTGTAGTCTTCAAAGTTGGACTTAGAAGCTACACGGCTGGTTTTTTCGCACTCATAAAATAATAAATTAGCGTATTTATTATTTTAAAAACAGTTTTATTAACTTGTTTTCTTGGAACTTTTCAGAATGTCGACTGAAAACGTGAATACCAACAACACTAATGTTGTCGTTGGAACCCCTGCCAACACTGTCGGAGCGTCCACAGTGGCAAATCATGCTGAACGACCCGAGAAGTTCTCGGGTCTCCACTTCAAAAGGTGGCAACAAAAGTTGTTCTTCTATTTGACCACCATGAACCTTGCGAGGTTCTTGACTGACACCGCTCCCCAACCTGCGGAAGGCGAGACCAACGCTTAGGCTCTGAGCGCGGTAGAGGCTTGGAAGCACTCGGATTTCATATGTCGAGGCTATGTACTCAACGGTCTCTCGGATGCGCTGTATAATGTGTACTATAGTATCAAGACTTCCAAAGAATTATGGGAGTCTTTAGAGAAAAATTACAAAACGGAGGATGTGGGAACAAAGAAATTTGTTGTCGCCCGTTTCTTGGACTTCAAAATGGTTGATAACAAGACTGTTATGAACTAAGTCCAAGAGTTGCAAATTATACTACATGACATCCATGCTGAGGGAATGGTACTTAGCGAGACGTTTCAAGTGGCAGCCATGATTGAGAAATTACCTCCTGCTTGGTTGGATTTTAAGAATTACCTTAAACACAAGTGGAAGGAAATGACAATTGAGGAACTTGTCGTCCATCTTCGTATAGAAGAGGACAACAGGGTGGCCCAAAAAGGCACTATTTTGCAAGCTTCGGCTAAAGCAAACATGGTGGAAGTTGGGGAGTCCTCAAAAGGCAAGAAAGGCAAGGGTAAAAAGGTCAACAAAGGGAAAGCAAAGGTTAACAACCTTGGACCGAAAAAGGGGGATGTGAAAAAGAAGCTTGCGCCTTTCCAAGGTACTTGTTACAACTGTAACGAGACGGGGCACCGTGCTAATCAATGCAAGAAACCTAAGCTTGAGCGTGCGCACATGGTTGATGAGGATGGTATGCCTCTTATTACAATGATAACCGAGGAAGCGGCTATGATTGAAAAAGTCAACGCGATGGGTGAAAACCCAAAAGGATGGTTCGTTGACACGAGTGCAACCCGCCATGTTTGTGGAGACAAGGCTCTTTTCTCTACATTCAAGGAAGCGTCGGGTGAAGAAAAGCTTTATATGGGGAATAAAGCTACCGCAAGCATCAAGAAGGAAGGCACGGTCGTCTTGAAGATGACTTCTGGCAAGGAGTTGACCTTGACCAATGTGCTTTATGTTCCAGAGATACGGAAGAATCTCGTGCCAGGATGGATGCTCAACAAGTTTGGATTTCGTCTAGAGTTTGAATCGGACAATTTTGTCTTGTCTAGACGTGGAATGTTTGTTGGAAAGGGCTATGCCCTTAATGGTATGTTTAAAATGAATGTAATGGTTGTAAACCAAAACAAAAGTTTGAATGAAATTTCTACTTCTACTTACATGATTGAGTCTTCTAATGTTTGGCATGGTAGACTAGGACATGTAAATTTTAATTCATTACGACGTTTAATTAAATTAAACTTGATACCAACATTCCATATCGAATCCGATCACAAATGCGAGACATGTGTTGAATCCAAACTTACGAGATCATCGTTTAAATCGGTTGAACGAATAACCGAACCCCTTGATTTAATTCATACCGATGTGTGTGATTTAAAAGCGGCTCCCACACGTGGAGGAAATAAGTACTTCATCACGTTTATTGATGATTGTACTAAATATTGCTATGTGTATTTACTTAAAAGTAAAGACGAAGCAATAGAGAAGTTTATCTTGTACAAAAACGAAGTTGAGAATCAACTTAAAAAGAAGATAAAAGCTTTGAGAAGCGATCGAGGAGGTGAATATGTTGCACCTTTTGCGGATTTATGCGCAAAAAGTGGCATTGTACATGAATGTACACCTCCTTATTCTCCACAATCAAATGGCCGTTGCGGAACGAAAGAACCGCACATTGAAAGAAATGATGAATGCCATGTTGATAAGCTCGGGAGTGAACCGAGAAATGTGGGGGGACGCCATTCTCTCAGCAAACTATCTGTTGAACAAGATACCCTTGAAAAATAGGGACGAAACTCCATATGAGTTATGGAGAAAAAGGAAGCCTTCGTACAAATACTTGAAAGTGTGGGGGTACCTAGCTAAGGTGATTGTACCACCTCCTAAGGCTCTTAGGATAGGACCCAAAACTGTTGATTGCATTTTCATTGGATATGCGCATCAAAGTAGTGCACATCGTTTTCTTTTACATGAGTCCAAGAATCCCGATGTACATAAACACACTATCATAGAAGCAAATCCTAACGTCGTCTCATATTTTGAGAATGTGTTTCCTATGTTCGGACAAACACATGCGACTTCATCAAGAGCGGTTGATGAAGCAGATCCAAGTTCGTCTACATGGTTAGATGAAGCAGGACCAAGTTCATCTACGCGATTAGATGAAGGACATGAACGACCTGAGGTCGAGGAGGGTGAGCTTAGACGAAGTAAACGAAAAAGGGTTGAAAAATCCTTTGGTCCAGACTTCATGAGCTATATGGTTGAGGGTGAGCCCAATACCTACCGCGAAGCGGTTACCTCCGCGGAAGGACCTCAATGTCAAGAAGCAATTAAGAATGAAATTGATTCTACATTGCAAAATCATTCTTGGGAGTTAGTAGATCTTCCACCTGGTTGTAAACCACTTGGATATCGTTGGATATTCAAAAGGAAGATGAAAGCTGACGGAAGTATTGATAAATACAAGGCAAGGTTAGTGATCAAAGGATTTAGACAAAAGGAGGGTCTAGATTACTTTGATACTTACTCGCCTGTTACGCGAATAACCTCTATAAGATTGGTTCTTGCAATTGCGGCTCTAAGAAATTTGGAAGTTCACCAAATGGATGCAAAGACCGCTTTTCTAAATGGCGATTTAGAAGAAGAAATTTACATGGAACAACCCGAGAGTTTTTCCGCCCCAGGAAACGAGGGCAAAGTATGTAAATTGGTCAAGTATTTGTATGGCTTGAAGCAAGCTCCAAAACAATGGCACCAAAAGTTTGATCATGTCATGATTGAAAATGGTTTCAAAATTAATGAGTGCGACAAGTGTGTTTATTTTAAAGACACACCAAGAGGTTATGTGATTTTATGTCTCTATGTAGATGATATGCTTATCATCGGGAGTGATGATAACATGATCAAGTCAACGAAACACATGTTGAAAGCGAGGTTTGACATGAAAGACATGGGCCTCGCGGATGTGACTCTTGGAGTAAAAATCACTAGAACCCAAAATGGTTTTTGTTGAGTCAATCTCACTACGTGGAAAAGATCCTTGGGAAATTCAATTCGGACGATACGAGTATAGCTCGAACTCCAATTGATAATACCCAACGCCTAAGGAAGAATAGAGGCGAGAATGTTTCTCAGTTAGAGTACTCAAGGATCATTGGTAGTCTCATGTATCTAATGACATGTACTAGACCCGACTTAGCATATGCTGTGAGCAGGCTAAGTAGATACACCAGTAATCCGAGGGAGGATCATTGGAAAGCTATCACGAGGGTACTCAGATACATAAGATACACGAGAGACTATGGATTGCATTATACCCGTGATCCAGCAGTGATCGAAGGATACACTGACGCGAACTGGATATCGGATATAAAGGATCACAGATCAACAAGTGGTTACGTGTTTACACTTGCTGGCGCGGCTATAGCTTGGAAGTCTTCCAAGCAAACGGTTATAGCGAGATCCACGATGGAATCCGAATTCGTCGCTTTAGATAAAAGTGGGGAAGAGGCGGAGTGGCTACGTCAATTTGTGGAAGATATTCCAAGATGGCCAAAGCCGTTGACGGCGATTTGCATACATTGTGACAATCAATCGGCGCTTGTTAGAGCACAAAGCGCAATGTACAATGGCAGATCAAGGCACATTCGACGTAGACACAACACGGTACGACAACTTATCTCAACAGGTGTTATCTCAGTTGACTATGTGAGGTCAAAGGAGAACATTGCGGACCCGTTAACGAAAGGCTTAAGCACAGATAAGGTGTATAGGTTGTCAAGAGGAATGGACTAAAGCCCATAGATGAAGGGAATATGAGGGAAACCTAACCTAGTTGACTGGAGATCCCAAGATCTAGGTTCAATAGGCAAACTTAATCATAAACCCAAAGGGAGTCACTGTGGGGGGTGCCCCAAAATTCATAAAGGGAGTTGTATACTTCCTAGTCCATTCCAATCAGTGCATTGGAGTGAGGTTAAGCATGTTGAGGTTAAGGATTTTGTGTAAATCCATATTAACCATGATGCTTTTAATGATTCAGAGGAATCACCTATGTTAGAGAGAAGTGGGGTCGCTTCGAATGGATTTGTGGGGAGGCGCAAATCCTAGAGCTCTCGCAGAACCAGGAACGTGTTCCATGACCATAAACGGACATAACCATGAGGACTTGACTCGACTATGGAGAGTATTGTGTGAATGTATATTGTCGCCTACATAAATGGGGGATTGTTCAAAGACACCGCGTCTACAAGACCCTAGGAGGCTAAGTATGCTTCACAAAAGTAGGTTCAAAGGTTACACCTACCTATCTTACAATACTCAATTGTTGAACGTGTATCGTTGGAACTTGATAGATCAATTTCTATTCATGTTGGGGATTGTTGGAAATTTTGTGAAAATAGCATTTTTCACAAATATTGGAAAATGATTTTTTCCTATTTTGGACTATAAATAAATATAATAAAATGAGCGGGTTTTATATATTTATTTGTGGGTTTATGTTCTATGTCGGAAGAGCTTCGCAACGAACTAAACCACGTCCAAAACGGAGCTAAGATGAATGAGATATCGATGCTCAAAGCTTGGTGTTTGAAACTTAAATGCTGAAATAAGTGGGAAAGTGGCACCTTGTCCCACATCGGATGAGAGATGAAACTTAAAAGGGTATTTAAGTGGGAACTCTCCATCCTTATTGTTTCATGGAAGCACTCACTAGTGTTCTCGCGAAGGGTGCGGAGCACCCTAACTCGCACTCGCACTCGCACACACGCGCGCGCGCGTGGCGTGGGCGATGAGGCGCAATGTGGCGCTTTGATGGCGCAATGTGGCGCAATGTGGCGCTTTGATGGCGCGTGGTGAAGCAAGGGCTGCAAGGACCTGGTGGTTGGTGACGGGGCATGCAGGCGCATGGCGTGTACACATGGCGTGAAGGCGCGCACTGGCGCATGGAGCATGGGCACTGAGGTGACGTGCGCAGCGCACCAAAGTGAGCCAAAACGGCGTGACTGTGTGGCGTGCTCGTAGAGGCTTACAGGTTATGTGGCGCACGCGCGCAGGTGCGCATGGGACTGAGGCGCACGCACGCATGGCAGTGAGCGAAATGGACGCACCACGCATGAGGGTGCAGACCTGCGCGCGCGCGCTCGCAGAAACTTCCAGCAGCAGTTAATGTTGTGCAGTTACGATTCAGCATTCGAAACTGACGTAGTTAATGCGTTTGACTGAGAATTTAATGACGAATTAAAGTGCATTGAAGACATTTAATGCAGTTTAATTCTCCCATTAAATTCGTTTTTCAGTTTCGACCTTCATCTGCAGTATAAATAGAGGTTCCAGCTGTAGAATCAAGACACCGAATTATCACAGCAAATACAATCTCTCTTCTCTGAATACTTCATCTTCTTCAAGCGTTCGAGGTACTCTTTCGGGTTGGAGTCAAGACCGGCAGTGCAACTGCTTGCGGCTGTTGTATCCTGGAAACAAACGTGTTCTCCTGGGAGACACGTAATTTGTTTTAAGGGACCCGTGTCTAACACGATCCTCAGCCAAGAACAGTTTTTTGTTCGAGTTTCTGTTCTTGTTTTTCCATTTTTTCAGTTGTAATCTGTATTGTAATTTCTGCTTTCCTTTCCAGTTGTAATTTCAAGTTAATAAAAGAATTTTATTTATTTTACACGAACGGATTCCTACACATGTTACATACACACCTGTAATTTTTTTTTGCCGAGTAGTGCTTTACGCCATTTACACCACTGTAAAAAAGCTGCTAACATCAGGATTTACCCCACTGTAAACGTTTTTTACGCTAGTGTAAATCTACACGTACTATTTTTTTAATATTTTTTTGGAAAAGTCGTTTTTATAGGATTTTTAGTAAAAATACATTTTGGCCGAGTTCTTTAAGTTCCTTAACTTAAAGAGTTTTCATTTTATCATAACCTTTTATATATATATAAAACTATTTTGAGTTGTGAGAACTTAGAGAACTCCGACTTTTCGTACGAGTTTTGCTACCATTTTTTGCACACACGTAGGTGAAAATGTTACAAACACAACTGCAAAAAACAAAATTTCCCAGTGATGTTTTTGAGCTTTTTACGCCGCTGTAAAAAGCTACTGACATAAGCATTTACACCCATTGTAAGAGTTTTTTGCGATGGTGTAAATCAACATTTTTTCTTGAAAAAATGATTTTTTAAGGAATTTTGGTAAAAGTTTTTTTTTTTTTTTTTTTTTTTTTGAAAAAACTTTCATTTTGGCTGAGTTATCAAAGTTTTCATAACTCGTGGGAGTATTCATTTTACCCTTACCTTTATACACACACATATGTATGTATGTATGTATGTATGTATGTATGTATGTATGTATGTATGTATGTATTGAATAGAAGGATCAAGATCAAGAGAAAACCCTTCTAAGTTGTGAGAACTTAGAGAACTTGGCCTTCCTGTGCGAGTTTTGCCCCCATTTTTCACACCTATAGCTTAAAATGTTAGAAAAGATTGCCGTAAAAATTTTTTTAATATTTTTTCGAAGTGGTGTTTTTCGGCTCCTTACACCCAGTGGCGAAGCTTGAAATTTTTTACGGGGGGGTCGAAAGCGTATATACCCAAAAATTTCTATACGAAAACTATATATATAACACTACTGGCCGAAAAGTTCGAGGGGTCGGGCGCCCCTCCGGGCCCCTTCAAAGCATCGCCCCTACTTACAGCAGCTGTAAAAAGCTGATGACATAAGAATGACATCACTTTTTATAGCATTTACGGCAGCCGTAAATAAAAAAAAAAGTAGTTTTTTATTTGTTTTCTTTTTTTGTAAAAGTTGATTTTTTTAGGATTTTTGTTAATTTTTTTTTTGAGAAACCTTTCGGGTTTTCTAAATTCTCACACCTCGTATAAGTTTTCATTTACCATAACCCTTGAATAGAAAACCTATATAAAACATAAACTTATATCTTAGGCCATTTTATACGATGGTGTAAATCAACATTTTTTCTTGAAAAATTGATTTTTAAGGAATTTTGGTAAAAGATTTTTTTTTTTTTTTTTTAAACTTTCGTTCTAGCTGAGTTATCTAAGTTCTTATAAATCGTAGGAGTTTTCGTTTTACCCTTGCCCTTATACACACACACACACACACACACACACACATATATATATATATATATTGAATAGAAGGATTAAGATAAAGGGAAAACCCTTCTGAGTTGTGAGAACTTAGAGAACTCGGCATTCCTGTGCGAGTTTTGCCCCTGTTTTTTTCACACCCTTGCTTAAAATGTTAGAAAAGACTTTCGTAAAAAAATATTTTTTTTCGAAGTGGTGTTTTTCGGCCCTTACAATAGCTGTAGAAAGCCGATGAACATGACATCACTTTTTACAGCATTTACGGCTGCCGTAAATGAAAAAAAAACTTTTTTTTTTCTTTTTTTTGTTGGAAAAGATATTTTTTTAGAATTTTTGGTAATTTTTTTTTGAAAATACCTTTCATAAGGCCTAGTTCTCTAAGTTCTCACAACTCATATAAGTTTTCATTTTACCCTATCCCTTGAATAGAAAACCCATATAAACATAAACTTATATCTTAGGCCATTTAAAATTATCAATCTCAAAATTTATAACTTCAGCCCAATATAACATAAGCTATAACTTTAATCGTTGATTAAAAAAATAGTTTATATTATCTATTTCGTTAAAGTTTAAGGGGCACGTTTTCCAGGCTCGGACATGACACATGAATTCTCAGAACCGACTCTTGACATGTGTATGAAGATATAAAATATAAAACTAACTATTTTTATGATCTTTGTTCTGTTTATATTTTCATGTATCCTCACTTCATAATTTTCTTTTTCTTCTTATTCATGTGTATTTTTATATAAAGAAAACTAGGTTAGAACCCTATGTATTATACGGGTTGTATAAATATAATTTTATATTATAATAAATAATAAAAAATATATCTTAAAAAAAACTCGTGTATTGCACGTGTTGAATAAAATATAGTGCCATATGATAACATAAACAACCGTCAAGATTTATCTTTTAAAAACTATTATTATTATTATTATTATTTAATATGAGAGATAAATAGGAAAATAAATATCTAAATTTTTGTTTAAAGTTAATTATAGAAAAAAAAATTATTCTTATCTATTTTTTGTTTAAATTTATTGTTATTATTATTATTATTATTATTATTATTGTTTAATATGATTATAATAATACCAAACGTAAATATTCTTATCTAATTTTTTCTTAAAAATTATTATTATTATTATTATTATTATTATTTAATATGATCATAATAAAAACAAATATTTATCCTTATCTTAATTTGTTTTTAAAATTATTTATAGAAAAACAAATATACATTCTTATCTAATATTTTGTTTAAAATTAATTATAGAAAAACAAAAATTTATTCTTATCTATTTTTTCGTTTAAAATTGTTATTATTATTATTATTATTTAATATGATTATTATTATTATTTAATATGATCATAATAAAAAACATTTATCCTTATCTTAATTTTGTTTAAAATTATTTATAGAAAAAAATATACATTCTTATCTAATATTTTGTTTAAAATTATTATTATTATTTAATATGAAAGATAAATAGGAAAATAAGGTGATAAAGCATCAGGAAGTGACACGTGTCCAAAAAAGATTTTTATTTATTAGTATAGTAAGATAAGATTTTTATTCTTATAAAATCTGGAGCATGTATAAACGTATAACTTAACTTAATGTTAAAATGCTCATAAGGATGGTTTAAAATGACTTATATATGTTTTACTAATATGTTAATTACATTTTAGGTATATTATTGATTATTAAATATTATCTGTCAAGTTATGTTATTATAATGTATTGCATTGGTTGAGTTGGAAATGCTTATTGTTATTGTTAGGAGGAAAAGACAAATGTCACTAAAGTGTTGGAAATCAAATAACTTCGAAGATACTAAAGTGTTCGAAATCATATAACTTCCAAGATGACACCGAGTTATTAACTTGGATGCATTTGATTTATTTATGCAATCATACTTATATAATATTGCAAAATAATGAGTTTGGTGCAATTATAAGATGGTAGTTGCGTAATGTGATATTTGTAAAAAAAGTTGTGTGATAATATATATGGTATTTGATGTTTGTTTTTATGTGTATGACAATTGATTGAGTACTAGTACCCATATGTCATATATATTTTTATGTATTTTGCAATACTTTAAAACGCATGCATCCTATGCGAATGAATATGTGTCATGTCTCAAACAACCCTCCCTAAATTCGTCAAGACCTAGTAAAATGTGTCGTGTTATGTTACACATGTCGAACATGACACAAAACATTTAATATAACTGGTGAATCTGATCACGACACATTATTAAGCATGTCATTGTATTAACACTAACACAAACATGTTTAATAACCAGTTTTTAAAAAGAATGTCGCGACATATGTTTAACAAAATTAAGATAACCAGTTTAGTTACGATTCGTCATTGTTTCGGTTCTTCTTCAGGAAGGTATAATCACGGATCTTACTAGATAGGTTTCCCCCCTGTTCAGGATATAACACCGATCGCCGGAGGCTCGACGAAGTGAAAACCCCAGGGATAGCGTGGGAGGTCGCCGTCGTTTTCTGGTTTGACCTTTCATCCTATCTCGGGCTGTCGAATCTTCCATTCGCCTATGGGATCTGGTTTCTGTTTGTTTCTCTTATCTTTCGGAAGATAGAGGGTCGGCGGCTCGACGAAGGGAAGGTGGAGGGATAACGTCTGAGGTGTGACTTGATTTGCATATCGCTTGCATTCAGACATCACCACTATCTCTATCTCTTTTCCTGGATCCTTCCATTTGCTGTTCGGACTTTGTTTTCCACCGGGGTTCCATCGGACAATTATAAAACTCGTACTTGGTCGGCTAAATGGAGGACGGGCGGTAATATGAGGATGTCCGGTGACATGAAAGCAGAGAAGAGGAACGTTGGCGTGTGGCAAAATACAAAGGAAAACGGCTAATCGATGCAGACAAGAATTACAAAAGACCTCCGGCGAAGGAAACGACCTTCTTCATCGGAAACCTGCCATACGACTGTTCAAGTTACTTACTATGGGAGATATTCAGTAACTTCAGGGTGATGACGGATGCTTATGTTCCAAGGAAAAGAGACAAAAAAGGAAATACGTTTGGTTTCATAAGATTTGAAGAGGTTAGAGATGCTCCGGCTATGGCTGCGGATCTGGGCACGGTGAGAATAGATCACAAAAAAGTCTTTGTAAGGCCAGCAAAGTTTGCTGAAGGTGCTAAGAGACAAGGGTACAAACAACCTTACAAACAACCTGCCTATGAGCAGGAGCAGGTGAACAGACATAGACAGATACCTGAAGGTGATAAAACAAAAATATCTTTCACTGGACCTAAACATGCAGAGGTGGGAAGGACCTACGCAGAGGTAATAACAGCCATCAAACATGCCACTGTGCCAGAACAAGTCGTAAACATAAAGGTGGTCGAAAGTGAGGCGTCGAAAAGATGGAGAAGTTCATCACTTGTGGCGGAACTAAGAAATCCCTACGACCTTAAACGGCACCAGCAACTTCTCGAGGAGGACGGGCTAAGTGGTTTTAAAACAAGGTATCTGGGTGGTATGAGGTTACTGCTAACGTTTGATAACAAGACTGAAGCACTAGACTTTTTGGAACATAGAAAGGACAATTGGGAGAAATGGTTCACTGTCCTCCACGTCTGGGATGGAAGACATATGCCGTTCCAACGTTTGGCAAAACTCTTGATCAGGGGTGTACCATTGCAATTCTGGGGTCCGGCAATCTTCGACTAAATCGGTGGTTTGATAGGTACAGTGGTACTACCCTCCGAGGCAAATGATGATGTTAGGGATCTATCGGTGAGTACAGTGGGAATTCTAACGAATAATGTTGCACGTATTAATAGCAAGCTGACTATTGCATGGCATGGTCATCCCCATGAAATCCTGATTACAGAAGATATCAACACAGGTTTCCCTTTTACTCCGGCTATGTCCGGTGAAGAGAAAGTATCAGGAAAAATGGCGGAGTCATGGTCTGCTAACAGTCCGGTGGAATTCGATGGGTCTGCATTGGAACACAGTGACATAGGGAAAAGTGGTAATAATCATAATAAAAACAACAAACATGCGGCTGCGGCTGAGAAAGGGTCAACCTCGGGACTTGGAGTAAATGTTTCTCTCTCTTGTGAACATGTCTACCAAAAGACGGCTGATCAAGGAACTCCCAAAAACCCTGCATCAAATGTTTTGGATAATAATAATCAAAGGGGTTACATACATTCTGGTATAATAGATGGGGGACCCACAATAAATGAAGTGCACATGGATAGTGAGAATCAGGACCCCTACTTGACCCCACCCCCACCCCACCTCCAAAAATAAAGCCCACCAACGATCTGGGCCTCTTCTCGAATATGGGCCTAGTTGGACTTTTTAGTGAGGATGAGGTGGTCTGTGATTCCACTGGACTTTGGCCTGCTACATCACCTATACCTAACCCACAGACGGTAAACGAGGCAGCAGACACCTCCCCTGACCCTTTTAATTTACGATCTCTAATTGAACAGGTGGCTAACTCAAAAAAACACATTGACCTAAATCTAAATCCCTCACCCTCTCCTACGATGGATATCTCCAGACCTGCTTCTCCAACTGCTTCTGTCAGATCGAAGACTCGGAAGAATAGAGGGAAATTCCCATCTATGAAATTGAAAGACTCTCTTTGGGTTCCGAAGCATAGGAACAAACAAAGCAACTGCTGCAACCAGGTTGGGATTGAAGAGGCAGTTGATTCAACAGGTATGCCAAAAGAAACGAATATAGCCGGAGTTGATAAGGAGGCGGAGCTAACAGCGGCCGTGGGAAAAGAACTGGGTTTTATGCTTTCGGGTCACGAACAGGACCTGAGAAATCATATACAAGAGATAAGGGAGTCAAATGGTAACCAATGAATTACTTGTGAGCCAATATCAGGGGGGCAGGTGACTCCAAAAAATCGGAGCACATCAGGGAGCTGAAAAAAAGAACGGGTTAGGATTTATCTGTATTCAAGAAGCTCAGATGGCTAACTCATCAAATGTTCAGGTAAGTGCTTTTTGGGACAATAGTTTATTTGATTTTGACACGGTTGATGCCAGTGGCAGATCGGGTGGAATGTTGAACATATGGGATCCGAGTGTTTTTGTAAAGAAGCACTCAGTTTCAAACAGATTCTTTCTTGCAACTTTTGGGGAATTAAAACAAGGTGGGGAAGAGATCACGGTCGTTAATGTCTATGCGACACTTGATAAGAAAGCAAAAAAACAAGTGTGGGAGGATCTTATGGCTCTTATAAGTTCTACACCGGGTGTGGGGTCATGGATACTACTAGGAGATTTCAACTGTGTTCGTGTAGCTTGTGAAAGACGGAACTCAAAATTCTGTGCCGAATCTGCCAACGATTTTAATTCCTTTATTAACAACGCCGCCTTATCAAAATACGCTATGATTGGCTGTTGTTTCACTTACATGAAGGATGATGGGCAGAAATTCAGTAAAATTGACAGGGTTCTTGTTTGTCACTCGTTCCTTTCCAAATGGCCTGCGGCCAAACTCATTGGTTTGCCCAGGTATCGATCTGATCATAGACCATTGATGCTTCTCTGCTCAGATGTATCTTTTGGCAAACCACCTTTTAGATTCTTCAACTCGTGGTTGAAGGAAGATGGTCTAGAGAAAGTTGTCCACTCAGCTTACGTTAGTGTACCTCCTTTTTATCCACCGGACAAACTGTTAGCGGCAAGGCTCAAAGAAATTAAAATGGCTATTAAACCTTGGTGTGCGGAGGTTTCTAAGAAAAATAATGGTTTGTTAAAAGAACTAATGGAGAAAGTAGAACAGTTGGATCTAAAGGCGGAAACAATGGCACTAACAGATACAGAGGTTAAAGAGCGAGAGGTTTGGCTGAAAACAATTAATGAAATTGATGAATGCGGGTTGGAGGATCTCAAACAAAGGGCGAAACTAAAATGGGTGGTAGACGGAGACGAGAACTCTTCCTTCTTCCACGGCATAATCAAGGGACAAAAAAAAAACAATCTCATAAACGGGCTGATCTTCAACGATCACTTTCAATCAATTTTCTTGGAAAACTCCTGTGCCAGGCCGCCTTTCATCAACAACGGGTTCAAGGTAATCTCCCCTTCACAATCAGCCATGCTCGTTAAGAGATTCACAAAGGAGGAAATTAAGGAAGCAGTTTGGAATTGTGGGAACGAAAAAAGCACTGGGTCCTGATGGCTTTAGTTTCAATTTTGTAAAACACTTTTGGGATTTGTTTGAAACCGATTTCTATACTATACTCGATTACTTTTACGTGCATGGTAAAATCAATCGGGGTTGTAATTCCAGCTTTATTACTCTCATACCGAAGATATCCGACCCTCAATTCATCAACAAATTCCGGCCTATCAGTCTAATCGGATGTATTTCAAAGGTCGTCTCTAAAATACTGGCCACTCAACTAAAAGGGGTGATCGGGTCTGTGGTTAGTGATGTTCAAACAGCTTACATTGAAGGGCGAAACATTCTGGAGGGTCCTCTGATTGTAAACGAGATCGTGTCGTGGGCAAAAAGAACAAAACGGCAGGCTATGCTATTTAAGGTCGACTTCGAAAAAGCTTTTGATTCTTTAAATTTGGGGTTTTTAGAATCAGTGCTTTCCCAAATGGGTTTCCCGGCCTTATGGAGGAAATGGGTAACAGGTATATTATCCTCGGCGAGAACGTCCATATTAGTCAATGGGTCACCCACTCTGGAGTTCGATATTCAAACGGGGGTGCGACAAGGTGATCCGTTGTCTCCATTACTTTTCATCATAGCTATGGAAGCTCTTCACGTAGCTATGGTTAGTGCACTTGAATCGGGGATCTACAAGGGCTTGAAGGTAGCTAACACGGGTCTGACAATCTCTCACTTTCTTTATGCGGACGATGCTCTTTTTGTGGGCGAATGGACCGAGGAAAACTTTCACAACCTTGCGAGGATGTTGAGATGTTTTCACTTATCGTCGGGTCTTAAGGTAAATTTTTCAAAGAGTCAACTTTATGGTGTGGGTGTGGATGATGTTGATATAACACGTATGGCAACAATACTGGATTGCAAGAGGGGTTCGTTCCCGTTTACCTATCTCGGTCTTCCGTGTAACACCCCGTGTTTCGAAGGTCAAAGTCAAAGTCAAGTTGACTGTTTTGACTTCTTTGACTTGTAGATAATCTATTTATTTTTTTACCTTAGCTGTATTATGTGGAGTACTTATTAATAATCGAGGTTTAATCATTATTTATCGCATGTTTATCGCTTATCACATCGCACTCGCAACTCGAACTTATGCGCTTGGTTATGGATTTATGTGTGTGTGCCCTATGTGTTCCTTGTGCATGTTTATTTATGTTTATGTTATGGTGATCAATAGAAACGCAATCGCAACGCTATCGTAACCGAATCGCAAACGCAAAACGCAAGTTATTTAGGATGATTGTATGTTAGATATAGTAGTTGGGATTAAAAGTAATTTGATAAGCAACTCTATCGCATCGCTCACTTGAATTGCAACGCAACGCACTACACGCGAATCGAAACGACAAAACTCATCGCGCCAAACACTCGAGACAAGTGGCCGGCCGACCGAGCTGCCACCCGATTGGACTGCCATCCGATCGGGGTGTCACTCGACCGAGCCGCCACCCGGACGGGTTGTCACTCAAACGACCAGCCCTCTTCTCCCGTTTCCATTTTGGGAAACCCTATAAATACCCCCCCCCCCCTTGTTACCACTTTTGGAAGGTGACAGCTCTCTCTTTCTCTTCACTCTTTCCAGCCGCTATTTCTTCAGATTTCTCACGATTTTTGTAAGTTTCCAACCCAAACCTTGTACTTTCTCTATCTACACGAACTCCTACACCTTTCTATCTTTTGAATCTTAACTTTTAATCGTGAAATCACTAGACTTGAGGTGTTCTAGGATGATGTCATCATGATGTTCTTAGGAACTTTATGTTTTGGCTTCAATCCACCAAGAACAACTTAAATCCGAATGATTTCCACATGAATAAAAAAAGATCTTGCATAGATCTGAACATATCCACGGTGAAAAGGATTGAAAGATGGTTTTTCTAACTTTCTTTCAACTCTTTTACACTCAATGCACTCAAACCCGATGAAAACGAAGCTGGTTCTGATCGTCTACTCGTTCGTAGTAATGTATCAGTTCTAGATCTGGATTTTGTCCGAGAGATAGTGATATCGGGTTGAACATGGATGACCGTCTTGAACCGTGAACCGGACGGACTAGGGTGATTCCTATTCGGACAGGTCACTTAGGCCAAGATGAGGTTCCCATTGTTTGAACAAGCTATCATAAAGTCTCATTCAAACTACAAACACCTCAAACGAGACCAAGTAACAGAATGATCGGGTCGTCGGTACGGGTTGCCGTCCGATCAGACTGTCGTCCGGTCGGGTAGCCATCCGATCGACCGACAACTCGAACGGACTGTACCTTGGTCCTACACTTAACAATTTTCAACATGTTCAATGCATTACTAGTTCTAGCGGATTGTCATCCGATCGGTAGACCATCTGGTTGGATGATAACACTGCTGTGAACTTGTTCTCGGAGAAATGTCTCCTGAACGGATTGCCGTCCGATCGAACCGTCGTTCGATCGACCGACCTGAAGGATAGAGATACTTCTCTGTTTTCAAAATGCTACAACGAAAACTTCAAAATTCAAACCATCATACACAAACACAACCACCCCAAACAAGGTAACAATCCACTCGCATGGTCATCCGATCGGATGACCATTCGAATGGATTGTCACCCGCTCGACCGGCCACCCGCTCGGATAACCACCCGACCGGATTGCTGTCTGACCCACTGACACTTTACTTCGCTTACGCACCGCTTATCTTTATTGCTATCATTCTAATCAGGCTAAACTCGCTCTAAGCGCTCCCTTCAATCCATCATCGCGGTGAGTATACTCGAACCCTTTTTGCTTTATGCACTTTTGGGTGTTACATACGTTACTTATTCTAAATCACATCGAACACACTACGCAATACCTTAACGCTAACCGTTACCGCATGTTATACGTGACTTAATGAATGCTTGTTTGTTATGTTTACACATGGAATGCTGTCGGCCTGCCTTAGCAACGATAGTACTATAGTTTGGACTCAGCACCTGTTCACTCAGGGGTTGTTACGGACAATTATTTGCATGGGTCACAGTGGTGATCATGTATTGCGAACTGCCTTGGGCAGTCAACTCGCAGTCATTGGTATCGATAGGTTCATGTCGATAACTAACGTGCTTCATTTCAGTCTGTGTACGTGCTGGTTATGCGTAAACGATTTCGAACTCTACTATATCTATTAAACTTGTATGCTCACCTTTACACTATGTGTATTGACTTTTACTTTAACGTATGTGACAGGTGCTTAAGATGTTTATATGCTTGGCTTGCTGTGAAATCGAGGCTAGATCAATAATAAATTGTCTGTACTAGAAATCTGAGTTGTCGGAACAAAACAATTTGACTAGATTTGGTGTGTAGTAATTATGATACTTTTTATGTCATGGTATGGGACGTGATACTTTAAATAATTGGTAATTATAGTTGTTATGGAAGCTTCTGGACAATCTGTTTCGCTCAGTGCCACGCTCCGATGTTTCCGCCATCGGTTGGGGTGTGACATTCCGGTGGGGGCAAACATGGGACTTATAAAAAATTGGCAGCCCATAGTTGAAAGATTCGAAAATAAACTTTCAATATGGAAAGCAAGGACACTATCCTTTGGAGGTAGAGTGACCCTAATAAAGGCGGTGCTGGGCAACCTACCAACTTATTTTTTCTCTCTTTTTAATGCTCCCGTAGAGGTGTTGAAAAGATTGGAGAAAATAAGAAGAAAATTTCTATGGGGTGGGTGCCTCGAAAACAAAAAAATAAGTTGGGTTCTGTGGTTTAAAGTAATTGCTCCGGTCGGTCGAACAGGGTGGCTTGGGAATCGGTAGTTTAACGGTCACAAACAAGGCACTTATGGTAAAATGGTGTGTACGCTTCAAAAACGAATCATCACAGCTCTGGGTACGAGTCATTAAGGCGATTCATGAAGGTATTAGAGGAGTGTCTTCAATACCACTCAAAAGTTCAATCGGTGGAGTATGGAAAAATATAGTAAATATGGGGAGGAAATCGAGTAATCACCACATTGACGTTCAAAACAGGCTAAAACTCAAGCTAGGATGTGGAGAGAACGTCTATTTCTGGCTGGATAAATGGTTGGGGAACTTCACGTTACGGGCCCGGTATCCTAACCTCTTCGCGATGGAGTCAAACAAACATTGTAGCGTAAAACAAAGATATACAATAACAAATGAGAAAATTGAATGGCTTTGGGGCAGCACAAACGACTTAATGGAGACAGGGGTAATTGAGGAATGGAATGATTGTTTGCGGCTACTTGAAGGACAAAACGTTGGGTCAAAATCAGACGAATGGTGGTGGCTCTCGGGAGATTCAGCTGAACTGTTTCAAGTGAGTGATTTGAGGAGCGAGCTGGATAAAATACAACTCATTCCGGAAACAAAAGTGCTAAAATGGTTAACTTGGCTTCCAAAGAAAATCAATTGCTTTATGTGGCGGGTTGTGCTAAATCGAATACCAACAAGGGAGGCACTCGCTAGATGCAACATCACACTACCATCTGTGTCATGTGTTCTATGCAACATGGTAGAAGAATCTGCAGACCATCTACTAGTAAAATGTCAATATGCGCAAAAATTTGGGTGGCAATCTCGTTATGGATTAAAATACCCTTGCCGATGTACTTATTGAGTGTGGTGGAACTGCTTGAATTTGCATAACAACAACAACAACTTTCGGTCAATAAAAAGAAGGCTGTCTACACTATCATTGCAACTGCATGCTGGCTTTTGTGGCGAACACGAAATGATCAGATTTTTAACAATAAGTTCAAACAAGTGCAGAAGATAGTTGGCGAGATAAAGGCACTGTCTTTCCTTTGGATCAACTCGAGGTGGAAGAATTTGAAGATCGACTGGAAAACCTCGTGTGAGTTCAAGGTGGCTTGGTAACAAATTTTCTTTTCTGCAAATTGTAGTTCACTGTGAGAGTGCATTTTGGCTCCACCCTGTAATGTTTCTTTTCCTTTTGATGTACTGTATAATCCCGAGCACCTTGCTTGGGTCCTTTTAATATGAAATAGCCTTTTTTCAAAAAAAAAACCAGTTTAGTTACACGAATGACTAGACAATTTTAATAAAATTATTGACACGAATCACTAGACACAATTGAAAAATAAGAAGATACAATTATTAGGATAAAACAAAATTTACCAAAATGATGAATCCATAT
Organism: Helianthus tuberosus; assembly: GCA_030545235.1. Taxonomy (NCBI): domain Eukaryota; kingdom Viridiplantae; phylum Streptophyta; class Magnoliopsida; order Asterales; family Asteraceae; genus Helianthus; species Helianthus tuberosus. The sequence continues at coordinate 16,201,664 of CM060369.1, read as the reverse complement.
TTAATAAAACACAATTTAATTTTATTAAAACTATAAAACCATGTGTGGTCTTAATAAATGGGTTATAAACATGTTCACTCGACCTATTCACCTACTTATAGCTGGGTGAGGCAAAGAACAAAGAAATATCTTGGAATGATTGGTGTAGGTTTACAATCAATATGTAATAGCTTTTTTGTTTTGTTTTCTTCTTTCTTTGTTGTACGTTGTGTCTCTTAGCTTCTTGCTAAGGGGTGTGTTTGTTGGTTTTATATTATGTTCCTGTTGCCATTAAAAAAAAAACCTACTAAAATAATAGGTTAAAGTGTTACGTGTGACATAAACGGGTTAAGCGGATCAAACCCGTTTAGACACGTTTTTAGTGCGTCGTTAATGTGATGACCTGTGTATAACTAGAAATTATTTAACTTCATATCAAATTATAGCATGTTAACTGAGTGCGTTATAAATTGTCCGCCCTATTTCTGACCATCAAATTATTTCTACCTGAGGATATATTACTAACAAATGGCTATCTTACATAACCGTCACTCTTAATCTAGCCCTTATGATGGGCTGTTTGTCAATTTTTGAATGGTTAAATGTTGAACCAGTAAGATGTCTGAACCATTAAGTGCTGAACCAGTAAGTGATCTGAACCATTAAGAGCCAATATTATGCTTAACCGTTCAGAGGCAAATGTCTGACAAATTAAGGTTAGAGGTCTTAAACATCCAGACTCAGTGGTTGTTTGTTTAGCTCTTAATAGGTTCTTAATGGTTAAGACCTCTTACTGGTTCAACACTTGATAAGTTAATGGTTCAGACTGTTTGTTTCACGAGCAGATATCTGAATGGTTAAGACCTCTAATCTGAATTTGCCAGACATTTGCCTATGAACGGTTAAGCATTGTACTGGTTCAACACTTAATGGTTCAGACCTGTTACTGGTTCAACACTTAACCATTCAGAAGTTGTCAAACTGCCCCTCAGTATAATATTTAACCATTCAGAGGCAAATGTCTGAACCATTCAGATATCTGCTGGCGAAACAAACAGTCTGAATCATTAGGTGTTGAACCAGTAAAGATGTCTGAACTATTAAGAGCTAAACAAAGAGGCTCAGAGTATGGTTAACAAAACCTTATATATAATTCATTTGATTCTTCTTAATTATTTATCATTGATTAATTAAGGTTATCTTAGTTATACAAAAAACCTGAAATATCAAGTCCTGGAGGGTGTCAAAAGTAGCCACCTAACGAGGAATGTGAGGTAAGAAAGGTGGTTTTATTTCTCATACCGTCAAATCTAACCTAACAACACCTCCTAACATAACTGTCAACTTTTCAAACCAATTTCATTACAAACAAATAAATAATAAAACAAACACGTATGCTTACACAAAGGCGACCTACGAGGACGACATGAGCACCCATCCACCATATATTATTATATCTGTTATTAGTGACTAAAAAGTTATCGTTAAAAATATAGCTGAAACGGTTTACAAATGATATTTTTGTCGGTTACCAAAGGATATTGGATACAAATGTCTAGTATTGAGTCACCAATCATGTTTATCCATTGATCAAACTCATCTAAGGGTTATGATCGGTTCTCACGATTCTTGATATTTTGAAGGTGTTTAATTGAATCTTCTCACTTGTCTAATATGTGGTGGTACACGTGCATGGATATACCATAAAAATGTCATTGTTAATCTATTAAGACACAATAGGTCCATACATCTAATGTGATTACACTTGTTACCATAAAGGTTAGCTAACTTTATAAGGTATTATCTAGTGAACTTGAAATAAATAATTTGATTTCTAAATATATTAGAAAAATTAACTACTATAAGTGTAACTCGTTAGATTGTGCTAAACATATGCAAGGGTTAATACAAGACATAAAGGTTGAACTTGCCAACTGTTTTGCCATGGGAAAGAATTCCCATTAAATGGACTTTTTCTCCTTTAGTGGTGCGAGAGAAAGTAGACGGAATATTGGATTTTAATAATTCCAACTGTTCGTTGTTGGCCGCCAACAGTTTCAATTTCAAAAATAACAACCGGCAGTCCCAACTATTAACATATTGCCTTTTAATAGACCATGACTAACAGAACCCTAACGTCGTTAGTCTCCGGTCGCCGGAAAACTGTTTTTGGCCATAAAAAGGTTCCTAAAGGTCCGATCTAATGTTATGTCACACCCCGATATTTCCACATATTACCGGTGGGCCCGGGGGGAGTATCGTGACGTAGTTGATATCATCATAGTCAATACACACAATATAATAGCACAGCGGAAGTCTTGGTGAATAAACTATTACAAACCATAATGTCTGAGTGTTCGAGTTTATGAATATACAGACTGGAATGTAATAAGATCCACAGGTGGATCATAAATGTACAAAGAAATAAAAACAACAGACTTCAGGTATCTTATGGATTTGCAAGATCCTCTATAGACACCCTATAGCTCCAGCCTATTACGAGAGGAACCTGTCAAATCAGTCTTTAAGAAAATACGTCAGTTTACACTGGTAAATACAATTAACTGACTCTTTTGAAAATATTTATGAAAATTGATTTTAGTGCACATGGCACAAATCTTTTATAACCTGGGACAATTATTTAAATATAATCTTGTATACAGATTTACATGCTTGTCTTACAATTGGGGCCGGTTGGAAGCCGGTCTTGATTAACTGACTCACCACTTATAGAACCCACAAAGGAGTTATCCCCAACATGTGGGTTTATATTTTTAGCATTTGCATCTGTCAGGTGTATGCCTACACCCCGTGCATAGGTCGTGGCCATTTTCAAATAAAATGAGCCGAGGATATCCAGGACATGGTCGTATTAACCCCCAATGTTTATGTTATCAAACAAGACATATTAAAACGGGTTATGCAAATTTATTAATCACAATCCGATTAAATGATTTCATACCCGACCAAGTGGTATTATTATAACACCATATCCCAAGCCCATATAAGGGAAAATAAGTTAAAAGTATTTACCTAATGCTAGCAGTAAAATTCCTAAAGCTTTTTGAAGGCACCTTCTACCGGAAGCTATTTAATCTGTATAGAAGGTTTATTAACCTTTTAGGATGCTAACGGGTCTTTAATTAAGTCAAGGACTTAGACCGGCTAGCTAGAAGGAAACCTTACGGTTCTAAATGCTCGATTAAGCGGAGACCGGAACAGAATGAGGTTTAGACCCGACAAGCTTGGATACTTGTATAATATGGGTAAACTAAACACATTCTGGAAATTGAGGATTTAATGATAAGGTTAAGCCCGTTTCGACTATTATATGTAAACTAGTCACATAAGCCGACCCGAACGCGTAAACGCGTAACGGGTAACCAAATAAATTATATACAGGTCTTGATCATTATTATGCTCAAAATATGTTAATACATCAGTAAGATGTTAACATATATGCACAAAAAGTAATTTAAACCAAAATAAGTCCCATAAGGGTATTTTGGTAATTTTAATGCCCATAAAAGAGTTTAATTGTGCAACTGAGTTTCAGGTCTAATTTAATCAGCAAAGATATGTATTTTTATAAGTTATATCAGTAGGGTATTTTATATATGTGGAATTTTATCTTATATTATCAAACTATGCACGTAGGGGCATTTTGGTAATTTTACATAGGCTTTAAAGGTCAAAATAGACTTCTGAGTTTAAAAACTTTAACTTACTGTTTAATTTTATAAATTAACTTAAAACATTAGTGGGTAATAAGTTTTATATGCTAAAAATAGTTTTAACCCATACTAGGTGCTTAAAACGCTTAAAAGTCGGTTTAAAGGGGTATTCGGGTTAAAAAAGGAAATCTGAGTTTTTGATCAGTTTATAAAGTTTAAAATACTCTATTTATCATATGAAATCAGTAGCAAAAGGTTTGGCACTAAAAAGTTATGTAAAACTCATTTTATGCATGAAAAGGGTAAAACCGACAATTACCGAAATCAAGCTATAATCCTATGTTATGCTCAGCCTAAAAATAATTAAAAATCTTCAAAAATCCCAAAATATTATTTTACATCAGTAGGTATAAATTTTGGTATTAAAAATCGGGTATAGATATGCTTTATGTTAATTACGCCATCTAAATAATAAAAAGCTCCTTAATTACGCTATTGAGCATAACTCCAATTCTAGACCTCATATTGATGTCAAATTTTCAGGACATGTCTAAATATCAGTAGCAAAGGTGTTAGTCCAATCACATTGTTAAAAATCTCAGTTGTATGTAAAAAGGGCGTTTATGGCATTATTAAGCATAATTACGATCAAGTGCATATAATTCAAACCACTAGGCACCATGCAACATAACTCCAGATGGTTATACTACTAAATAATGTGGTCCTAATGGAGGCTTAAAACATGGAAGAATTAAGCTTGAATGGGTCAGAACTGGAAGTCAAAGCAAAAGTCAAGCTTTTGCGACTTTTGGTTATAAACTGGCCTTAGACTAATAATTGCCGGGTTAGGACTGATAAAACATGTTTTAATATTAATTACCAAGTCATTAGAATGTTAAAATATAATTTAGAACCTCTAGTTTATTAATTTTAATCATATTCAAACATTCTGTCCAGTTTGACTTTTTGTCAAACTACTTTGACCCGACAATTGACCAGTCAAACGAGATAATTAGGAGGTGCCCTTTCAAGGGTTAATCACCTACACTAATGTGGTTCTATAACCACTTTCAATTTGATCAGTGGTTAGACCATATGTAATTAAAACGAAAGTCAAACTAAATTTACGATAAGTTTGACTTTAGAGTAATTAAGCTAAATTAAACGACTAAACAATATATTAGAGGCTTACTACAGGTCCTAGCAAACTTTTCTACACTTCAAAGTCTTCTCCTTGTCCTTAGCAAGCTCCAGATGTTGTTGATTAGCAAATGTTGCAAGTGTGCTTTGAAACTCAAGAACTAACTCTCTTTATATAGTGAATTCCATGAATCTAGATCATTTCCAGGTGTTATAGGAGGCCCTGGGATCACCCCAGGTGTCCTAGCTAGTGAAATAAACCGACTTACAGCTCCCTAGGTCGTTACAAACTAGGCTAAGGCGGTGGAACAGCCTAACCCACACCTGGCAGTCTTTTTCTGATACTGGCACTCTGAGGCGGGCCGCGTAAGACTTAAGGGAGTCTTACGCGGGCCGCGTGAACCGGCTAAACTGGCAAAACAAGTTTCATTGTTGGCAGATTCAGTCCCTGATTGTTTTTAACCCTTTTTAACCTCGTTGTTGACATGTAGGGCCCTTGTAGTCAGTATGTTGAGGCTCTAGGATAAATAAACTAACTTCATTAGACTCTGGTTCGTTAAATACCTCTATGAAAGCAAGTTTCACCAAGTTGACAATTTTGGCCCAAAGTCTTGAAAACATGCTTATCGATATCGAAACCACGTGAAATTTATACCACTTATTCTTGAGAGTATATTTGAATATTTTGAAGCCTCAGTTTCGTTAAAAGGTCACTCAAAGGTCAGGATTGACATATTGACACGTTTAACCCTTGTAATTTTATAATCTTCCGATTATTTTTACAAACAGCTTCTCATATCAACTCAATCACTCGATTAAGAATATATTTATCACGTATGGTCATTCAGAGGCTCAAGTTTGGCATGTTGACACTTTTAGTCCCTGTGGTTTCACAGTTTCACTGTTCGACACATTTGGTCCTTCAAACTCAATCTTTCACATGTTTAGAGTTTAGGACACGTGTCTATACATAATTGGACACGTTTTTACGTGGTGTTACATCCTCACCCCCTTAAAAGAAATCTCAACCCCGAGATTTACTGGAATAAGTGAGGGTATTTCTGTCTCATAGTAGACTCGACTTCCCACGTATATTCGGGACCCCTGCGAGCGTCCCATTTGACCTTTACTATAGGCACATGCTTTCTTCGGAGCTTTTTAACCTGTCGATCCTTGATCGATATAGGTCTTTCAACAAACCTCAAGCTTTCATCAATCTGCACGTCTTTATGAGACATAGCTAATGATTCATCGGCTAGGCATTTCTTGAGATTACAAATGTGAAACACATTATGAATCCCACTCAGCTCCTCAGGTAAGTTTAGCTTATAAGCTACACTGCCGACACATTCAATAATCTCGAATGGCCTAATATACCTAGGGCTCAACTTGCCCTTTTTACCAAAACGCATCACACCTTTCCAGGGTGACACTTTCAATAGAACTTTATCGCCTACCTCAAACTTTAGAGGTTTTCGCCTCTTATCAGCATAACTTTTCTGCCTATCCCTGGCAGCTTTCAGGCAATCTCGAATCTAAACAATCTTGTCTGTTGTTTCAAGGACTATATCAGGTCCTGACAACTGAGCTTCTCCTACTTCTGCCCAACAGACAGGCGTTCTGCATCTCCTACCATATAATGCCTCAAAAGGCGCAGCCTTAATGCTTGTATGGTAGCTATTGTTATAGGAGAACTCTATCAATGGCAGGTGATCATCCCAACTACCACCTAAATCAATAACACATGCACGAAGCATGTCTTCTAGAGTTTGAATTGTACGCTGACTCTGTCCATCAGTCTGAGGATGGTAAGCAGTACTGAAATTCAAATGTGTACCCAAAGATTGTTGGAAACTTTTCCAAAAGTGTGAAGTGTATCTAGTATCTCTATCCGAGATAATAGATACCGGTACGCCATGAAGAGCTACAATCTTATCTACGTATAACTGGGCTAATTTATCGGAGCTATGAGTCTCCTTGATGGGTAAGAAATGTGCTGACTTAGTCAGTCTATCAACAATAACCCATATGGTATCATTTCCGTGCCTTGTTTTAGGTAACTTGGTTATAAAATTCATAGTTACCATTTCCCACTTCCATGTGGGAAGTTCTGGCTGTTGCAACAGGCCCGATGGCTTTTGATGTTCAGCTTTGTCACACCCCGATATTTCCACATATTACCGGTGGGCCCGGCGGGGAGTATCGTGCGGTAGTTGATATCATCATAGTCAATACACACAATATAATAGCACAGCGGAAGGCTTGGTGAATAAACTATTACAAACCATATTGTCTGAGTGTTCGAGTTTATGAATGTACAGACTGGAATGTAATAAGATCCACAGGCGGATCATAAACAAATACAAAGAAACAAAATAACAGACTGCAGGCATCTTATGGATTTGCAAGATTCTCTAAAGACACCCTATAGCTCCAGCCTATTTCGAGAGGTACCTGTCAAATCAGTCTTTAAGAAAATACGTCAGTTTACACTGGTAAATACAATTAACTGACTCTTTTGAAAATATTTAAGAAAATTGATTTAGGTGCACATGGCATAAATCTTTTATAACTTGGGACAATTATTTAAATATAATCTTGTATACAGATTTATATATTTGTCATACAATTGGGGCCGGTTGGAAGGCGGTCGTGATTAACCGACTCACCACTTATAGAACCCACAAAGGAGTTATCCCCAACATGTGGGTTTATATTTAGCATTTGCATCTGTCAGGTGTATGCCTACACCCCGTGCATAGGTCATGGCCATTTCCAAATAAAATGAGCCGAGGATATCCAGGACACGGTCGTTAACCCCCAATGCTTATGTTATCAAACAAGACAGATTAAAACGGGTTATGCAATTTATTAATCACAATCCGATTAAATGATTTCATACCCGACCAAGTGGTATTATTATAATACCATATCACAAGCCCGTATAGGGAAAATAAGTTAAAAGTATTTACCTGATGCTAGCAGTAAAAATCTTAAAGCTTTTTGAAGGCACCTTCTACCGGAAGCTATTTAATCTGTATAGAAGGTTTATTAACCTATTAGGATGCTAACGGGTCTTTAATTTAGTCAAGGACTTAGACCGGCTAGCTAGAAAGAAACCTTACGGTTCTAAGCGCTCGATTAAACGGAGACCGGAATAGAATGTGGTTTAGACCCGACAAGCTTGGATACTTGTATAATATGGGTAAACTAAACACATTCTGGAATTTGAGGATTTAAGGATAAGGTTTGACCCATTTCGGCAATTTTATGTAAACTAGTCACATAAGCCGATCCGAACGCGTAAACGCGTAACGGGTAACCAAATAAATTATATACATGTCTTAATCATTATTATGCTCAAGATATGTTAATACATCAGTAAGATGTTAACATATATGCCCAAAAAGTAATTTAAACCAAAATAAGTCCCATAAGGGCATTTTGGTAATTTTAATGCCCATAAAAGGGTTTAATTATGCAACTGAGTTTCAGGTCTGATTAAATCAGTAAAAATATGTATTTTTATAAGTTATAACAGTAGGACATTTTATATATGTGAAAATTATCTTATATAGCCAAACTATGTCCCGTAGGGGCATTTTGGTAATTTTACGTAGGCTTTAAAGGTAAAAATAGACTTCTGAGTTTAAAAACTTTAGCTCACTGTATATTATTATAAATTTACTTAAAACATTAGTGGGTAATAAGTTTTATATGTCAAGTATAGTTTTGACCCATACTGTGTACTAAAAACGCTTAAAAGTCGGTTTAAAGGGTTATTCGGGTTAAAATAGTAAATCTGAGTTTTTGATCAGTTTATAAAGTTCAAAATACTTTATTTATCATATAAATTCACTAGCAAAAGGTTTGGCACTAAAAAGTTAAGTAAAACTCATTTTATGCATGAAAAGGGTAAAACCGACATTTCCTGAAATCAAGCTATAATCCTATGTTATGCTCAGCCTAAAAATAATTAAAAATCTTTAAAAATACAAAAATATTATTTTACATCAGTAGGTATGAAGCTTGGTGTCAAAAATCGGGTTTAGATAGGCTTTATACTAATTACGCCATTTAAATAACAAAAAGTTCCTTAATTACGCTATTGAGCATAACTTCAACTCTAGACCTCAAATTGATGTCAAATTTTTTAGGACATGTCTAAATATCAGTAGCAAAGGTGTTAGTCCAATCACATTGTTAAAAATCTCCGTTGTATGTAAAAAGGGCGTTTATGGCATTACTAAGCATAATTATGATCAAGTGCATATAATTCAAACCACTAGGCACCATGCAATATAACTCCAGAGGATTATACTACTAAGTAATATGGTCCTAATGGAATCTTAAAACATGGAAGAATTAAGCTTGATCGGGTCAGAACTGAAAGTCAAAGCAAAAGTCAAGCTTTTGCGACTTTCGGTTATAAACTGACCTTAGACTATTAATTGTCGGGTTAGGAGTGATAAAACATGTTTTAATTTTGATTACCAAGTCATTAGAATGTTAAAATATAATTTAGAACTTCTGTTTTATTAATTAGAATCATTTTTGTAATTTCTGTCCAGTTTGACCCGACAATTGACCAGTCAAACGAGATAATTAGGAGGTGCCCTTTTAAGGGTTAATCACCTACACTAATGTGGTTCTATAACCACTTTCAATTTGATCAGTGGTTAAGCCACATGTAATTAAAACGAAAGTCAAACTAATTTTACGACAAGTTTGACTTTAGAGTAATTAAGCTAATTAAAATGACTAAACAAGAAATTAGAAGCTTACTTAAGGTCCTAGCAAACTTTTCTACACTTGATGATCCTCTTCTTACTGATGGAAGCTCCATAACAAGTCCCACAAGTAAATTGGTTGCAAATGTGTTTATGAGCACAAGGGTAGCTCTCTTTATATAGTGATTTAAATGATCAAGGATCACTTCCAGGTGTTATTGGAGGCTCTGAGATCGACCCAGGTGTCCAAGCTATTAAATTTAACCCACTTACAGCTCCCTAGGTCGTTACAAACTAGGTTAAGGCGGTGGAACAGCCAAAACCCGCACCTGGCACAACTTTTCTGATCTGGGCATGCTGAGGCGGGCCGCGTAAGACTTAAGGGTGTCTTACGCGGGCCGCGTGGACCGGTTAAACTGGTAAAACAAGTTTAAAAGCTGGCAGATTCAGTCCCTGCTTGTTTTTAACCCTTTTTAACCTCCTTTTTAGCAAGTATGGCCCTTGTAGTTATTTTCTTGGGGCCCAAGGATGTATAAACAAACTTCGTTAGGCTCCGGTTCGTTAAATACCTCTATGAAAGCAGGTTTCGTCAAGTTGACACTTTTGGCCCAAAGTCTTGAAAACATGCTTAACGATATCGAAACCACATGAAATTTATACCACTTATTATTAAAAGTATATTTGAATGTTTCGAAGCCTCGGTTTCGTTAAAAGGTCACTCAGAGGTCAGAAACGACATGTTGACACGTTTAACCCTTGTAATTTAATAATCTTCCGATTATTTTCATAAACGGCTTCTTATATCCAATCAATCACTCGTTTAAGAATATATTCATCATGGAAGGTCATTCAGAGGCACAAGTTTGGCATGTTGACACTTTTAGTCCCTGTGGTTTCATAGTTTCACTGTTCGATAACTTTGGTCCTTCAAACTAATTCTTTCACATGTTTAGAATTTATGACACGTGTCTCAACATAATTGGACATGTTTTTATGTGGTGTTACATCCTCACCCCCTTAAAAGAAATCTCGACCCCGAGATTTACTGGAATAAGTGAGGGTACTTTTGTCCCATAGTGGATTCGACTTCCCACGTATACTCGGGACTTCTACGGGCTTCCCATTTGACCTTTACTATAGGTACATGCTTTCTTCGGAGCTTTTTAACTTGTCGATCCTCAATCGATATAGGTCTTTCAACGAATCTCAAGCTTTCGTCAATCTGCACGTCTTTATGAGACATAGCTAGAGATGCATCGGCTAAGCATTTCTTGAGATTGCAAATGTGAAACACATTATGAACTCCACTCAGCTCTTCAGGCAGGTTTAGTTTATAAGCTATACTACCGACACATTCGATAATCTCGAATGTTCCAATATACCTAGGGCTTAACTTTCCATTTTACCAAAATGCATCACACCTTTCCAGGGTGACACTTTTAATAGAACTTTATCGCCTATTTCAAACTTTTGAGGTTTTCGCCCCTTATCAGCATAACTTTTCTGCCTATCCCTGGCAGCTTTCAGGCGATCCCGAATCTGGACAATCTTGTCTGTTGTTTCAAGGACTATATCAGGTCCTGATAACTGAGCTTCTCCTACTTCTGCCCAACAGACAGGCGTTCTGCATTTCCTACCATATAATGCCTCAAAAGGCGCGGCCTTAATGCTTGTATGGTAGCTATTGTTATAGGAGAACTCGATCAATGGTAGGTGGTCATCCCAACTGCCACCTAGATCAATAACACATGCACGAAGCATGTCTTCTATAGTTTGAATTGTACGCTCACTCTGTCCATCAGTTTGAGGATGGTAAGCGGTGCTAAAGTTCAAATATGTGCCCAAAGATTGTTGGAAACTTTTCCAAAAATGAGAGGTGTATCTAGTATCTCTATCCGAGATAATAGCCACCGGTACGCCATGTAGAGCCACAATCTTATCTACATACAACTGGGCTAACTTATCGGAGCTATGAGTCTCCTTGATGGGTAAGAAATGTGCTGACTTAGTCAGTCTATCAACAATAACCCATATAGTATCATTTCCGTGCCTTGTCTTAGGTAACTTGGTTATGAAGTCCATGGTTACCATCTCCCACTTCCATGTAGGGAGTTCTGGTTGTTGAAGTAGTCCTGAAGGCTTTTGATGTTCAACTTTAATCTGAGCACAAGTCAGGCATTTAGCTACATGGGTAGCAATATATTTCTTCAAACCTATCCACCAATAATTAGGCTTTAAATCTTGATACATCTTGTCACCTCCCGGGTGAACTGAATATTTGGAGTTGTGGGCTTCCTGGAGGATCATATCTCGGAGTCCTCCATGAATAGGAACCCAAATCCTACCGTTCATTCTAAGGATTCCATCCTTCCCAGGTGCTAACTGTTCAGTAGTTACACCTAACTTTTCATTTGGAAGGTTAACTTCCAAAACAGCATCTTTCTGTGCAGCTAATAGTCTTTCATTCAGACTATTCTTCAACTCAATGCTCTTGGCATTGATCCTAATTGGTTTAACTCTTTCCTTTCGGCTTAGAGCATCTGCGACTCCATTCGCTTTACCAGGATGGTAGCGAATTTCGCAATTATAGTCATTTAAGGTTTCCATCCAACGGCGCTGTCTCATATTAAGCTCTTTTTTATTGAACAAATGTTGGAGACTTTTATGATCCAAGTAGATCACACATTTAGTTCCATATAAATAATGTCTCCACAACTTAAGTGCGAATACAACGACACCCAATTCCAGATCATGGGTGGTGTAATTCTTTTCATGCACCTTCAGTTGTCGTGATGCATAGGCAATCACCTTGCCTCGCTGCATAAGCACACAACCCATACCGGTGTGTGAAGCATCATAGTATACAACAAAATCTTCAATCCCGTCAGGTAAGGTTAGCACTGGAGCACTGCTCAATCTCTGTTTAAGAATCTCGAAGGATTCTTGTTGTTTTGAACTCCAATCAAACTTAACATTCTTACGGGTTAAGGAAGTTAATGGTGCAGCTATCCTTGAGAAGTTCTCAATGAATCTTCTATAGTAACCAGCTAAACCCAGAAAGCTACGTATTTCGGTTGGAGTCTTGGGTGCTTCCCAATTCATTACGGCTTCTACCTTAGCGGGATCTACTTGGATACCTCGCTCACTGACAACATGTCCAAGGAATTGGACTTCACGAAGCCAAAATTCGCATTTGGAGAATTTTGCATATAATTTCTCCTGTCGAAGTAATCCTATGATACATCGAAGATGCTTCTCATGATCAACTTGGCTACGAGAGTAAATAAGTATATCATCTATAAAGACAATGACAAACTTATCTAAATATGGCTTGCAAACTCTATTCATGAGGTCCATGAATGCTGCCGACGCATTAGTGAGCCTGAAAGGCATCACTAAGAACTCAAAATGTCCATATCTCATTCTGAAGGCCGTCTTTGGTACATCTTCAGTCCTAACTTTGAGTTGATGATACCCAGACCTTAAGTCAATCTTCGAGAAGTAGCTTGCCCCTTGGAGTTGATCGAACAAGTCATCGATCCTGGGCAAGGGATAACGATTCTTGATCGTTACCTTATTTAGTTCACGATAATCAATGCATAAGCGCATTAATCCGTCCTTCTTTTTCACAAACAATATTGGAGCTCCCCAAGGGGAAGAACTAGGTCGTATGAAACCTTTCTCCAATAGTTCATCCAATTGAGTTCTGAGCTCTTTCATTTCTGTAGGCGCTAGACGATAAGGAACTCGTGCTATAGGTGCTGATCCTGGGAGAATATCTATCCTGAATTCTACTTGCCTCTCAGGAGGTAATCCAGGTAACTCTTCAGGAAAGACATCAGGATATTCCGAGATAATCGGAATATCTTTAATTTTAGGCTTAGGATCATTCACAGTTACTTGTGCCATGTAAATGACACATCCACTTTTCATACACTGCGATAACTTGAGAATAGACACATTGCTAGGCAATCCGTATTGTGTATCTCCTTGAATGGTGACTGATTCACCAGAAGGGGTTTTGATAATCACTAGCTTTTTATCGCAGACAATTTGGGCTTGGTTATGCGATAACCAATCCATACCCAAAACTATATCAAACCCAGCCAATTTCATTGGCAAGAGAGATAGCGGGATAGAATGAGTCTTAATGGATATAGAACATCCATCAAGAAGAGTGGAAGCTGTTTCTAAGGTACCATCAGCAAGTTCTACCTCGTATTTTATGTCTAGAGTCTTAATAGGCAGATTCAATAACTTACAGAACTTATGGTCTACAAAAGACTTATCAGCACCGGAATCAAATAAAACTCTAGCGTAGTTATTGTTTACGAGGAAGGTACCTGTTATGACATTTTCGTCATTCACCGCTTCCCTCGCTTGCATTTGAAAAACTCTTGCATTGTTCTTCTTTGCCTCTTCAGGCTTCTTAGCATTCTTGGGGCAATTGGTTTTAATGTGCCCTTTTTCATTGCAACCATAGCAAGTTGCATCCTTAATATTTCGGCACTCAACAGACTTGTGCCCTTTCTTTTTACAGATCCCACATGGTTTGGCTTGTGGGTCCTGGTTGCACTTCCCAAAGTGCCTCTTATTGCAAGTTTTGCATCTGGGCTTATCACTAGTCTGCCCCTTCTTGGAATTAAAATTCCCTTTTCCTTTCTTGTTTGACTGAGGAGCCTTATCCTCCTCTCTCTTCCTCTTCCCTTCATCAGTGGCTTTCTTTGCCCTACTCCTCACAACATCAAGAGTGAGGGACAAAGATAGATCCACAGTGGATCTATAAGTGGTTGGCTTAGAAGCCTTAACATTGCCTTTTACTTCGGGGGCCAAACCACCGATGAAACGCGCAATGCGTTTGGGTTCAGGAGTGACTAGGTATGGTACCAGCCTTGACATTGAGTTAAAGTTAGTCACATAGGATTTGCAATCCAGATCTTACATTACTAAGGTGAGGAAATCAGTCTCTATCCGCTCGACTTCATGCTGGGGGCAATAGATTTCCTTAACCAAATTAACAAACTTGTTCCATGACATATTGTACAAAGGAACCTTCCCAGTGGCTTGTACTAAGGCTTTCCACCAAGTAAGAGCATCGCCCTTGAAGGATTGTGATACAAACTTCACTATATCCTCTTTAGCACATCCGCTGATGTCTATTACAGTCTCCATCTCACCTAACCATTTCATGCAATCGATTGCATCCTTTTCTCCTGTAAAATCCCTCGGTTTACAGGAGACAAAGTACTTGTAGGTACATCCTTTGTTGTACCGGGGAGTCGGTTCAAGAATAACCTGACTCTTTGGTTCACTACCCTGATTAGATGAGTGTTGGGACTCACTTTTCTTATGAGAATGGGGTTGAGAATGGGATCTTGAATGTGTTTGAGACCTAACAATACTAGGTTCTTTAAACTTAGCATTCATAGCCTGAGAAACTGCTGCTGTTATCATTTCTTGCAGCTCGGCACCAGTGATATTAATCCTAGTGTTGTTTCCTTCTGTGGGATGACTGTTTGCTTCATCTGAGCCAGTCATTTCTGAATACTATATCAAACATAAATGATATATTTAATTTACATATTTGATCATCGTATTGATGAGTAGATGGTCATGGTATTATTAAACCATATAGACCATAAAACAATAATACTAAAAGAGATAATCATATTATATAAAGTTCGTCTTGAATAACATTTAAATAGCTTAGGAAGCTTGTCACAGGGATGATTAAAATATAATCAATGATCCTTTGGATCAGTGATCATTTAAGGGTCGAACAAAGTTCATTGCCCTTTTGACAAGAAGTTTATAAATAGAACTTTCATTGTCATTATTACACCTTTGCTTATAAGCGTACATCTCTAACGGATGTTATGGTGTATACATCCAATTTGATGTTTATTAGCCATGATTCGTATTGATCATTCAGGCTATACATAAGTGACTTGGACCTCAAGCACATTTAGGAAGCTTGTGTGGTTTCTCGTACCGCACAGCTAGGAATATTAACATATTTTCGGATGTTAACAGAGAGTCCTTATCTTAAAAAGGTTATACCATCATAGCCATCTAATATTTTGGCTAGGTTATACCTCTAAGAGTTTCTTAGGTGGATTAAATAAAATTTGAAATGAAGTAGTAAAATACATATTTAAAATCAAAATAACTTCATTAAAATTACGAAACGATTACAACGTTGCCCGAAAAGGGACTTTTAGAAAAACATCACAAACTGCCCACACAGGGGCTACTGAAAACATTGCCCACGCAGGGGCTACTGAAACAGAAATAAGTCCAGACAGGGACTTGGTACATGGAAACAAAATAAACGTCCTCGCAGGGACTTTATTACGTGACAAACAAAACAACCCTACATCATCCTATTTCTTCTTGCCCTTGAGAAGGTTCATAAGACCCTTGACAAAACCATTGTGCTTCTTCTTGTTTTCATGGGCCATATGCTCAACCCTGTCTAACCTCTCTAGGATCTCTTGAGTTTGCTGTTGCTGAACAGGAGGAGGTTGTTGGCATGACGAGTATTGAAAATCCCGCGCCGGGTATCCCGTGGGATACACTGGAGGGTAAGAAGAAGGGTAAAGATGTTGGTATTGTGCAGCTGTAAGATACGGATCATGAGTCCCATAGTCAGATGGGTATCCAGACGGATTATACCCATATGATCCTGGGTATGTCGGGATAGGGTTATTGAAACCCAACGGTGGCTGAAGTGGAGCGTGTGAAACTGGAGGAAGGTTTACTTCCGTCACCGTGCGTGATGATTCACCCAACTGAGGGTCTTCTGGGATAGTAGGATACGATCTTGAGCCACGAGGAGATGCAAACCGTGGTTCCCCACGTACTGACATTCTAGCATTCCTCCTTCACCTTGGAGGCTCGGGAGTTTGTTGAGGTGGATCCTCAACTGGCAAGGGTGGTAGGGTAACAGCCCTAAGCTGTGGTTCACCCAAGGGAGGTTGGATTGGGGAGTTATGGTATAAAGGTGTAAAGAACCAGTCATACTGACCCATCCTCTCCTGGAATGAATCAGGCCCATTATACGGTGATCCCTGAAATGGGGAACCGCTCGAGATACTTATTGGGTGGCCTGGTGTTCTTGTTTGCAAATTCGGGTCTGGTTCGTCATCCATCTCCATTTCCTGAGAAAAGTGATCCTCAGGTCCCAAAGGGTTGTAGCCCAAGAAGTCATTAACATAAGCATTTGGATTAAATTGTGCAGGTGAGTAAGTGGAATCTGAATGATGAAAAGGATGGGATTGGAAAGAGTGGTGTGATTGATTTGAATGATGAGTTCCCTGCGAAAGAGGGGAATGATGGGGTTCGATTGGAATGGGCAACCCAAAATAAGGAGGGTCAGACGGTGAGGATCCCAGCGAGACAGAATGTCTTGCTGGTTCAGGGTTATGGCTCCAATTATCCTTGGAGTCGGAGCCGGAAAGCGAGTCGGATGGTGTACGCCTGTGGGAGGGTCCCGTGCTGCTAGACGGTCCTCCACGCATGGGTCCTTTGCCTCGTCCTCTTAGTCTTGGTGGCATTTTCCTGTTAAAACAAGTAAATATAATAAAACAATAAAAGGAAGGTTAAGAGTAAAATCCTAGGTCACTTGCCTAGACTCGAGAGTCTAAGGAATGTGCTTATTGTGTCATTGAGATTAAACACAAAAGGTTAGTGTTTAATTCACTCAATGTTGGCTCTGATACCAACCTGTCACACCCCGATATTTCCACATATTACCGGTGGGCCCGGCGGGGAGTATCGTGACGTAGTTGATATCATCATAGTCAATACACACAATATAATAGCACAGCGGAAGGCTTGGTGAATAAACTATTACAAGACATATTGTCTGAGTGTTCGAGTTTATGAATGTACAGACTGGAATGTAATAAGATCCACAGGCGGATCATAAACAAATACAAAGAAACAAAATAACAGACTGCAGGCATCTTATGGATTTGTAAGATCCTCTAAAGACACCCTATAGCTCCAGCCTATTTCGAGAGGTACCTGTCAAATCAGTCTTTAAGAAAATACGTCAGTTTACACTGGTAAATACAATTAACTGACTCTTTTGAAAATATTTAAGAAAATTGATTTAGGTGCACATGGCATAAATCTTTTATAACTTGGGACAATTATTTAAATATAATCTTGTATACAGATTTATATGTTTGTCATACAATTGGAGCCGGTTGGAAGCCGGTCGTGATTAACCGACTCACCACTTATAGAACCCACAAAGGAGTTATCCCCAACATGTGGGTTTATATTTAGCATTTGCATCTGTCAGGTGTATGCCTACACCCTGTGCATAGGTCGTGGCCATTTCCAAATAAAATGAGCCGAGGATATCCAGGACACGGTCGTTAACCCCCAATGCTTATGTTATCAAACAAGACAGATTAAAACGGGTTATGCAATTTATTAATCATAATCCGATTAAATGATTCCATACCCGACCAAGTGGTATTATTATAATACCATATCCCAAGCCCGTATAGGGAAAATAAGTTAAAAGTATTTACCTGATGCTAGCAGTAAAAATCTTAAAGCTTTTCGAAGGTACCTTCTACCGGAAGCTATTTAATCTGTATAGAAGGTTTATTAACCTATTAGGATGCTAACGGGTCTTTAATTTAGTCAAGGACTTAGACCGGCTAGCTAGAAAGAAACCTTACGGTTCTAAGCGCTCGATTAAACGGAGACAGGAATAGAATGTGGTTTAGACCCGACAAGCTTGGATACTTGTATAATATGGGTAAACTAAACACATTCTGGAATTTGAGGATTTAAGGATAAGGTTTGACCCATTTCGGCTATTTTATGTAAACTAGTCACAAAAGCCGATCCGAGCGCGTAAACGCGTAACGGGTAACCAAATAAATTATATACAGGTCTTAATCATTATTATGCTCAAGATATGTTAATACATCAGTAAGATGTTAACATATATGCCCAAAAAGTAATTTAAACCAAAATAAGTCCCATAAGGGCATTTTGGTAATTTTAATGCCCATAAAAGGGTTTAATTATGCAACTGAGTTTCAGGTCTGATTAAATCAGTAAAAATATGTATTTTTATAATTTATAACAGTAGGACATTTTATATATGTGAAAATTATGTTATATAGCCAAACTATGTCCCGTAAGGGCATTTTGGTAATTTTACATAGGCTTTAAAGGTAAAAATAGACTTCTGAGTTTAAAAACTTTAGCTCACTGTATAATTATATAAATTTACTTAAAACATTAGTGGGTAATAAGTTTTATATGTCAAGTATAGTTTTGACCCATACTATGTACTAAAAACGCTTAAAAGTCGGTTTAAAGGGTTATTCAGGTTAAAATAGTAAATCTAAGTTTTTGATCAGTTTATAAAGTTCAAAATACTTTATTTATCATATAAATTCACTAGAAAAAGGTTTGGCACTAAAAAGTTAAGTAAAACTCATTTTATGCATGAAAAGGGTAAAACCGACATTTCCCGAAATCAAGCTATAATCCTATGTTATGCTCAGCCTAAAAATAATTAAAAATCTTTAAAAATCCGAAAATATTATTTTACATCAGTAGGTATGAATCTTGGTGTCAAAAATCGGGTTTAGATATGCTTTATACTAAATACGCCAATTAAATAACAAAAAGTTCCTTAATTACGCTATTGAGCATAACTTCAACTCTAGACCTCAAATTGATGTCAAATTTTTTAGGACATGTCTAAATATCAGTAGCAAAGGTGTTAGTCCAATCACATTGTTAAAAATCTCAGTTGTATGTAAAAAGGGCGTTTATGGCATTACTAAGCATAATTATGATCAAGTGCATATAATTCAAACCACTAGGCACCATGCAATATAACTCCAGAGGGTTATACTACTAAGTAATATGGTCCTAATGGAATCTTAAAACATGGAAGAATTAAGCTTGATCGGGTCAGAACTGAAAGTCAAAGCAAAAGTCAAGCTTTTGCGACTTTCGGTTATAAACTGACCTTAGACTATTAATTGTCGGGTTAGGACTGATAAAACATGTTTTAATATTGATTACCAAGTCATTAGAATGTTAAAATATAATTTAGAACTTCTGTTTTATTAATTAGAATCATTTTTGTAATTTCTGTCCAGTTTGACTTTTTGTCAAACTACTTTGACCCGACAATTGACCAGTCAAACGAGATAATTAGGAGGTGCCCTTTTAAGGGTTAATCACCTACACTAATGTGGTTCTATAACCACTTTCAATTTGATCAGTGGTTAAGCCACATGTAATTAAAACGAAAGTCAAACTAATTTTACGACAAGTTTGACTTTAGAGTAATTAAGCTAATTAAAATGACTAAACAAGAAATTAGAAGCTTACTTAAGGTCCTAGCAAACTTTTCTACACTTGATGATCCTCTTCTTACTGATGGAAGCTCCATAACAAGTCCCACAAGTAAATTGGTTGCAAATGTGTTTATGAGCACAAGGGTAGCTCTCTTTATATAGTGATTTAAATGATCAAGGATCACTTCCAGGTGTTATTGGAGGCTCTGAGATCGACCCAGGTGTCCAAGCTATTAAATTTAACCCACTTACAGCTCCCTAGGTCGTTACAAACTAGGTTAAGGCGGTGGAACAGCCAAAACCCGCACCTGGCACAACTTTTCTGATCTGGGCATGCTGAGGCGGGCCGCGTAAGACTTAAGGGTGTCTTACGCGGGCCGCGTGGACCGGTTAAACTGGTAAAACAAGTTTAAAAGCTGGCAGATTCAGTCCCTGCTTGTTTTTAACCCTTTTTAACCTCCTTTTTAGCAAGTATGGCCCTTGTAGTTATTTTCTTGGGGCCCAAGGATGTATAAACAAACTTCGTTAGGCTCCGGTTCGTTAAATACCTCTATGAAAGCAAGTTTCGTCAAGTTGACACTTTTGGCCCAAAGTCTTGAAAACATGCTTAACGATATCGAAACCACATGAAATTTATACCACTTATTCTTAAGAGTATATTTGAATGTTTCGAAGCCTCGGTTTCGTTAAAAGGTCACTCAGAGGTCAGAAACGACATGTTGGCACGATTAACCCTTGTAATTTAATAATCTTCCGATTATTTTCATAAACGGCTTCTTATATCCAATCAATCACTCGTTTAAGAATATATTCATCATGGAAGGTCATTCAGAGGCACAAGTTTGGCATGTTGACACTTTTAGTCCCTGTGGTTTCATAGTTTCACTGTTCGATAACTTTGGTCCTTCAAACTAATTCTTTCACATGTTTAGAGTTTATGACACGTGTCTCAACATAATTGGACACGTTTTTATGTGGTGTTACAAGCTTTAACCTGAGCACAGGTCAAGCACTTAGCTACATGGGTGGCAATAGATTTCTTCAATCCTATCCACCAATAATTAGCTTTCAAATCTTGATACATCTTGTCACCTCCCGGGTGAACTGAGTACTTGGAGTTGTGGGCTTCCTGGAGGATTATATCTCGAAGTCCTCCTTGAATAGGAACCCAAATCATTCAATTCATTCTGAGAATTCCATCCTTCCCAGGTGTTAACTGGTCGGCAGTTATTCCTAACTTTTCATTTGGAAGGTTAACTTCCAAAACAGTATCCTTCTGTGCAGCTAATAGTCTTTCATTCAGACTATTCTTCAACTCAACGCTCTTGGCATTGATCCTAATTGGTTTAACTCTTTCCTTTCGACTTAGAGCATCTGCGACTACATTCGCTTTACCAGGATGGTAGCGAATTTCGCAATCATACTCATTTAAGGTTTCCATCAAACGGCGCTGTCTCATATTGAGCTCTTTTTTATTGAACAAATGTTGGAGACTTTTGTGATCAGAAAAGATCACACATTTAGTTCCATATAAATAATGTCTCCATAACTTTAGTGCGAATACAACGGCACCCAACTCCAAATCGTGGGTGGTGTAATTCTTCTCATGCACTTTTAGTTGTCATGATGCATAGGCAATCACCTTGCCTCGCTGCATGAGCACACAACCCATACCGGTGTGTGAAGCATCACAGTATACGACAAACTCTTCGATTCCATCAGGTAAGGTTAGCACCGGAGCATTGCTTAATTTCGTCTTAAGAATCTCAAAGGATTCTTGTTGTTTCGGACCCCAATCAAACTTAACATTCTTACGGGTCAAAGAAGTTAATGGTGCCGCTATTCTTGAGAAGTTCTCAATGAATCTTCTATAATATCCAGCTAAACCCAGAAAGCTACGTATTTCGGTTGGAGTCTTGGGTGCTTCCCAATTCATTACGGCTTCTACCTTAGCGGGATCTATTTGGATACCTCTCTCGCTGACAACATGTCCAAGGAATTGGACTTCACGAAGCCAGAATTCACATTTGGAGAATTTAGCGTACAGTTTCTCTTGCTGCAGTAATCCTAAGATGCATCGAAGGTGCTTCTCGTGATCGTCTTGATTACGAGAATAGATAAGTATGTCATCTATGAAGACGATGACAAACTTATCTAGGTATGGTTTGCAGACTCTATTCATGAGATCCATGAATGCTGCTGGAGCATTAGTGAGCCCAAAAGGCATCACTAAAAACTCGAAATGTCCATATCTTGTTCTGAATGCCGTCTTAGGAACATCTTCAGTCCTAACCTTGAATTGATGATACCCAGATCTCAAATCAATCTTCGAGAAGAAGCTTGCTCCTTGGAGCTGATCAAATAAGTCGTCGATCCTGGGTAAAGGATAACGATTCTTAATCGTTACTTTGTTTAACTCACGATAATCAATGCATAGGCGCATTGATCCGTCCTTTTTCACAAATAATATTGGAGCTCCCCAAGGTGAAGAACTAGGTTGTATAAAACCCTTTTCCAATAAGTCATCTAATTGAGTTCTGAGTTCCTTCATTTCAGTAGGTGCTAAACGATAAGGAGCTCGTGCAATTGGTGCAGCTCCTGGAAGAATGTCTATCCTGAATTCTACTTGCCTCTCAGGAGGTAATCCAGGTAACTCGTCAGGAAAGACATCAGGATACTCAGAGATGATTGGGATGTCTTCAATCTTAGGTTTCGGATCATTCACAGTCACTTGTGCCATGTAAATGACACACCCGTTCTTTAAAAACTGTGATACCTTGAGAATAGACACATTGCTGGGCAACCCGTATTGTGTATCTCCTTGAATAGTGACTGATTCACCAGAAGGGGTTTTGATAATAACTAGCTTTTTATCACAGGAAATTTGGGCTTGGTTATGTGACAACCAATCCATGCCCAGAACTATATCAAACCCAGCCAATTTCATTGGCAAGAGGGATAGCGGGATAGAATGATTGTTGATGGATATAGAGCATCCATCAAGAAGAGTTGAAGCTAATTCTAAGGTACCATCGACAAGTTCTACCTCATATTTTATGTCTAGAGTCTTAATAGGCAGATTCAATAACTTACAGAACTTATGGTCTACAAAAGACTTATCAGCACCGGAATCAAATAAAACTCTAGCATAATTATTATTGATGAGGAAGGTACCTGTTATGATGTTATCGTCGTTCACCGCTTCCTTCACGTTCATTTGGAAAACCCTTGCGTTGGTTTTCTTTGCCTCCTCGGGCTTCTTAGCATTCTTGGGGCAATTGGTTTTAATGTGCCCCTTTTCATTGTAACCGTAGCAGGTTGCATCCTTAATATTCCGGCACTCCACAGATTTGTGCCCTTTCTTTTTGCAGATCCCACATGGTTTGGCTTGTGGGTACTGGTTGCACTTCCCAAAGTGCCTTTTATTGCAGGTTTTGCACCTGGGTTTATCACTTGATTGCCCCTTCTTGGAATTAAAATTCCCTTTTCCCTTCTTGTTTGACTGAGGAGACTTATCTTCCTCTCTCTTCCTCTTCCCATCATCAGTGGTTTTCTTTTCCCTACTCCTCACAACATCCAAAGTGAGGGACAAAGATAGATCCACAGCAGATCTATAAGTGGTTGGCTTAGAGGCCTTAACGTTCCCTTTTACTTCAGGAGCCAAACCACCGATGAAACGCGCAATGCATTTGGGTTCAGGAGTGACTAAATAGGGTACCAGCCTTGACATTGAATTGAAGCTAGTGACGTAGGATCTACAATCCAGATCTTTCATCACTAAGGTGAGGAAATTAGTCTCTATCCGCTCAACTTCATGCTAAGGGCAATAGGTTTCCATAACCAAATTAACAAACTTGTTCCATGACAAATTGTACAAAGGAACTTTCCCAATGGCTTGCACTAACGCTTTCCACCAAGTGAGGGCATCGCCCTTGAAGGATTGTGATACAAACTTCACTATATCCTCTTTAGCACATCCGCTGATGTCTATCACAGTCTCCATCTCATCTAACCATTTCATGCAATCGATTGCATCTTTTTCTCCCGTAAAATCCCTCGGTTTACAGGAGACAAAGTACTTATAGGTACAACCCTTGGTGTACCGGGGAGTCGGCTCGAGGACAACCTGTCTCTTTGGCTCACTACCCTGATTAGATGAGTGTTGAGACTCACTTTTCTTATGAGAATGGGTTTGAGAATGGGATCTCGATTGAGTTTGAGACCTAACAATACTAGGCTCTTTAAATTTAGCATCCATAGCCTGAGCGACTGCTGCGGTTATCATTTCTTGCAGCTCGGCACCAGTGATATTAATCCTGGTTTTGTTGCCTTCTGTAGGATGACTGTTTGCTTCATCTGATCCAGCCATTCTTATATGCTATATCAAACGTAAATGATATATTTAAATTACATATTAGATCATCGCATTGATGACTAGATGGTCATGGTATTATTAAACCATTTAGACCATATATAAAAATAATATTCAAAGAGATATAATTCTTTAAATTTTTATTAGACAGAGGAATATAATTCACACTGTCAATGTCATGAAGACATATTCATTTTACACAAAGCTCGTCTCGAAGGACATTTAGACGGCACATAAAGCCTTGTCATAAGGACAACTATAATCGTTGATCTCTTGGATCAGTGATCTCTTTTAAGGGTCGAACAAAGTTCATTGCCCCTTTTGACAAGAAGTCTTTTAAAATAAAACTTTCATTGTCATTATTACACCTTTGCTTATAAGCATACATCTCTAATGGACGTTGTGGTGTATACATCATATCGATGTTTATTAGCCATGATTCATATTGATCATATAGGCTATAATAGTGACTTGGAAAAGTCCAAGTACATAGGAAGATTGTGTGGTTTCTCGTACCGCACAATTTAGGATTGTTAACATGTTTTCAGATGTTAACAGAGAGCTATTATCTTAAAAAGGTTGTACCATCATAGCCATTTTAGTATGTTGGCTAGGTTATACCTCTAAGAATTTGTTGGCAGATCAATAAATTAAAATGATATAGCATAATGTAATAAAATACATATTTAAAATCGAAAATAACTTCATTAACCACGAAAACGAGTACAACATTGCCCAAAAAGGGACTTTGAGAAAAACAACACAAACAGCCCACGCAGGGGCTACTGAAAACACTGCCTACGCAGGGGCTACTGAAACAGAAAGTAAGTCCACGCAGGGACTTGGTACATGAAAACAAAATAAACGTCCTCGCAGGGACTTATTGAAATACAACATGAAACAACAATCTCCTATTTCTTCTTGCCCTTAAGAAGGTTCATTAGACCCTTGACAAAACCATTGTGCTTCTTCTTGGTTTCATGGGCTTCATGTTCAACCCTGTCTAACCTCTCTAGGATCTCTTGAGTTTGATGCTGCTAAGGAGGAGGTTGCTGATAAGGCGGGTATTGAAAATCCTGCGCCGGGTATCCAGTGGGATAAACTGGAGGGTAAGAAGAAGGGTAAAGATGATGGTATTGTGCAGCTGTAAGGTACGGATCATGAGTCCCATAGTCAGATGGGTATCCAGACGTATTATACCCAGATGATCCTGGGTATGTCGAGATCGGGTTGTCAAAACCCAACGGTGGCTGTAGTGGTGCGTGTGAAACTGGCGGAAGGTTGACTTCCAGCACCGTGTGTGAGGGTCCACCCAACTGAGGCTCTTCTGGGATAGGAGGATACGAACTTGAGCCACGAGGAGATGCAAACCGTGGTCCCCCACGTACGGACATTCTAGCATTTTTCCTTCGCCTTCGCGGCTCGAGAGGCTGTTGAGGTGGTTCCTCAACTGGCAAGGGTGGTGGGGTAACAGCTCGAAGCTGTGGTTCATCCAAGGGAGGTTGGACTGGGGAGTTATGGTATGATTGTGTAAATAACCAGTCATACTGAGCCATCATTTCTTGAAATGAGTCAGGCCCATGGTACGGTGATCCCTGAAATGGGGAACCGCTTGAGATACTTATTGGGTGGCCTGGTGTTCCTGTTTGCAAATCCGGGTCCGGGTCGTCATCCATCTCCATTTCCTGAGAAAAGTGATCCTCAGGTCCCAAAGGGTTGTAGCCCAAAAAGTCGTTAACATAAGCATTCGGATTAAATTGTGCAGGTGAGTAAGTGGAATCTCAATGATGAAAAGGATGAGATTGAAAAGAGTGGTGTGATTGATTTGAATGATGAGTTCCCTGCGAAAGAGGAGAATGATGGGGTTCGATAGGAATGGGCAATCCAAAATAAGGAGGGTCAGATGGTGAGGATCCCAGCGAGATAGAATGTCTTGCTGGTTCCAAGCGGTGGCTCCAATTATCCTTTGAGTCAGAGCCGGAAAGCGAGTCGGATGGAGTACGTCTGTGGGAGGGTCCCGTGCTGCTATACGGTCCTCCACGCATGGGTCCTTTGCCTCTTCCTCTTAGTCTTGGTGGCATTCTTCCCAGTGGTAATCTGTCAAAACAAGTAACTATAATAAAACAATAAAAGAAAGGTTAAGAGTAAAATCCTAGTTCTTTTGCCTAGACGCGAGAGTCTAAGGAATGTGCTTATTGTGTCATTGAGATTAAACACAAAAGGTTAGTGTTTAATTCACTCAATGTTGGCTCTGATACCAACCTGTCACACCCCGATATTTCCACATATTACCGGTGGGCCCGGCGGGGAGTATCGTGACGTAGTTGATATCATCATAGTCAAAACACACAATATAATAGCACAGCGAAAGTCTTGGTGAATAAACTATTACAAACCATAATGTCTGAGTGTTCGAGTTTATGAATATACAGACTGGAATGTAATAAGATCCACAGGCGGATCATAAATGTACAAAGAAATAAAAACAACAGACTTCAGGTATCTTATGGATTTGCAAGATCCTCTATAGACACCCTATAGCTCCCTATAGCTCCAGCCTATTACGCGAGGTACCTGTCAAATCAGTCTTTAAGAAAATACGTCAGTTTACACTGGTAAATACAATTAACTGACTCTTTTGAAAATATTTATGAAAATTGATTTTAGTGCACATGGCACAAATCTTTTATAACTTGGGACAATTATTTAAATATAATCTTGTATACAAATTTACATGTTTGTCTTACAATTGGGGCCGGTTGGAAGCCGGTCTTGATTAACCGACTCACCACTTATAGAACCCACAAAGGAGTTATCCACAACATGTGGGTTTATATTTTTAGCATTTGCATCTGTCAGGTGTATGCCTACACCCCGTGCATAGGTCGTGGTCATTTTCAAATGAAATGAGCCGAGGATATCCAGGACATGGTCGTATTAACCCCCAATGTTTATGTTATCAAACAAGACATATTAAAACGGGTTATGCAAATTTATTAATCACAATCCGATTAAATGATTTCATACCCGACCAAGTGGTATTATTATAACACCATATCCCAAGCCCGTATAAGGGAAAATAAGTTAAAAGTATTTACCTGATGCTAGCAGTAAAATTCCTAAAGCTTTTTGAAGGCACCTTCTACCGGAAGCTATTTAATCTGTATAGAAGGTTTATTAACCTATTAGGATGCTAACGGGTCTTTAATTAAGTCAAGGACTTAGACCGGCTAGCTAGAAGGAAACCTTACGGTTCTAAATGCTCGATTAAGCGGAGACCGAAACAGAATGTGGTTTAGACCCGACAAGCTTGGATACTTGTATAATATGGGTAAACTAAACACATTCTGGAAATTGAGGATTTAATGATAAGGTTAAGCCCGTTTCGACTATTATACGTAAACTAGTCACATAAGCCGATCCGAACGCGTAAACAAGTAACGGGTAACCAAATAAATTATATATAGGTCTTGATCATTATTATGCTCAAAATATGTTAATACATCAGTAAGATGTTAACATATATGCCCAAAAAGTAATTTAAACCAAAATAAGTCCCATAAGGGTATTTTGGTAATTTTAATGCCCATAAAAGAGTTTAATTGTGCAACTGAGTTTCAGGTCTGATTTAATCAGCAAAGATATGTATTTTTATAAGTTATATCTGTAGGGTATTTTATATATGTGAAATTTTATCTTATATTATCAAACTATGCACCGTAGGGGCATTTTGGTAATTTTACATAGGCTTTAAAGGTCAAAATAGACTTCTGAGTTTAAAAACTTTAACTTACTGTTTAATTGTATAAATTAACTTAAAACATCAGTGGGTAATAATTTTTATATGCTAAAAATAGTTTTAACCCATACTAGGTGCTTAAAACGCTTAAAAGTCGGTTTAAAGGGGTATTCGGGTTAAAATAGGAAATCTGAGTTCTTGATCAGTTTATAAAGTTCAAAATACTCTATTTATCATATGAAATCAGTAGCAAAAGGTTTGGCACTAAAAAGTTATGGAAAACTCAATTTATGCATGAAAAGGGTAAAACCGACAATTACCGAAATCAAGCTATAATCCTATGTTATGCTCAGCCTAAAAATAATTAAAAATCTTCAAAAATCCCAAAATATTATTTTACATCAGTAGGTATAAAGTTTGGTATTAAAAATCGGGTATAGATATGCTTTATGTTAATTACGCCATTTAAATAACAAAAAGCTCCTTAATTACCATATTGAGCATAACTCCAATTCTAGACCTCATATTGATGTCAAATTTTCAGGACATGTCTAAATATCAGTAGCAAAGGTGTTAGTCCAATCACATTGTTAAAAATCTCAGTTGTATGTAAAAAGGGCGTTTATGGCATTATTAAGCATAATTACGATCAAGTGCATATAATTCAAACCACTAGGCACCATGCAATATAACTCCAGAGGGTTATACTACTAAGTAATGTGGTCCTAATGGAAGCTTAAAACATGGAAGAATTAAGCTTGAATGGGTCAGAACTGGAAGTCAAAGCAAAAGTCAAGCTTTTGCGACTTTCGGTTATAAACTGACCTTAGACTAATAATTGCCTGGTTAGGACTAATAAAACATGTTTTAATATTAATTACCAAGTCATTAGAATGTTAAAATATAATTTAGAACCTCTGGTTTATTAATTTTAATCATATTCAAACATTCTGTCCAGTTTGACTTTTTGTCAAACTACTTTGACCCGACAATTGACCAGTCAAATGAGATAATTAGAAGGTGCGCTTTCAAGGGTTAATCACCTACACTAATGTGGTTCTATAACCATTTTCAATTTGATCAGTGGTTAGACCATGTGTAATTAAAACGAAAGTCAAACTAAATTTACGATAAGTTTGACTTTAGAGTAATTAAGCTAAATTAAACGACTAAACAAGAAATTAGAGGCTTACTACAGGTCCTAGCAAACTTTTCTACACTTCAAAGTCTTCTCCTTGTCCTTAGCAAGCTCCAGATGTTGTTGATTAGCAAATGTTACAAGTTTGCTTTGAAACTCAAGAACTAACTCTCTTTATATAGTGAATTCCATGAATCTGGATCATTTCCAGGTGTTATGGGAGGCCCTGGGATCACCCCAGGTGTCCTAGCTAGTGAAATAAACCGACTTACAGCCCCCTAGGTCGTTACAAACTAGGCTAAGGCGCTGGAACAGCCTAACCCGCACCTGACAGTCTTTTTCTGATACTGGCACTCTGAGGCGGGCCGCGTAAGACTTAAGGGAGTCTTACGCGGGCCGCGTGAACCGGCTAAACTGGCAAAACAAGTTTCATTGTTGGCAGATTCAGTCCCTGGTTGTTTTTAACCCTTTTTAACCTCGTTGTTGACATGTAGGGCCCTTGTAGTCAGTATGTTGAGGCTCTAGGATAAATAAACTAACTTCGTTAGACTCCGGTTCGTTAAATACCTCCATGAAAGCAAGTTTCACCAAGTTGACAATTTTGGCCCAAAGTCTTGAAAACATGCTTATCGATATCGAAACCACGTGAAATTTATACCACTTATTCTTGGGAGTATATTTGAATATTTTGAAGCCTCGGTTTCGTTAAAAGGTCACTCAGAGGTCAGGATTGACATATTGACACGCTTAACCCTTGTAATTTTATAATCTTCCGATTATTTTTACAAACAGCTTCTCATATCAAATCAATCACTCGATTAAGAATATATTTATCACGTATGGTCATTCAGAGGCTCAAGTTTGGCATGTTGACACTTTTAGTCCCTGTGGTTTCACAGTTTCACTGTTCGACAACTTTGGTCCTTCAAACTCAATCTTTCACATGTTTAGAGTTTAGGACACGTGTCTATACATAATTGGACACGTTTTTACGTGGTGTTACATGTTACAAAGAGGTTTGAGACAAAAAGAAGTTTTCCGACCAAAAAGAAGTTTTTCGGCGAAAAAGGAGTTTTCCGACAACTTCAATAATTGGGGCTTTTCCTAGAAAAAGATTCCTAAAGGCCCGTAATAAGGTTAAAAGGAGGTTTGAGACGAAAATGTTGAGTTTTCCGGCCAAAAACGTTTGTTTGGCGACTGGAGACTAACAATGTTAGGGTTCCGTTAGTCATGGTCCATTTGAAGCCAATATGTTAATAGTTGGGACTGCTAGTGGTTATTTTTTAAGTTAGAATTGTTGGCGGCCAACGACGAATATTGGCTTCTAATAGACCATGACTAACAGAACCCTAACGTCGTTAGTCACCGTCGGAAATCTCAAGATTCGGCCATTGTGTGGCGCCAAAGCTTTTAGAACATGATTGCTTTGATATCTTTCATTTAGGGGAATCATAGACTCTGGTAACTTTTTACTCCAAATGGGTTGTTAACCGTTTCCTAAATATTGAATTGTAAGGATATCAAGTTTTGGTTTTACAATATATGTACCAACCTTTCCGTTCAATAACTTGTTAATAGCGTGTGCAGTGGCAAAAATATGTACCTCTTTGATCATTACAAGACACCATAATTAGTAGTCTAGATGTCTCTATGAAAAGTCAAGTTTAAAAACCGAGACAACTTGTCAAACCACAAGGTGACTTGAGTTGGAGGCGGTTTGAATAGGAGTTTGGTTTCTGTCTCCATTCGAGCTTGGCTCGTGAATAACCTTACAAAGTAAGAGTCAAGAGGTTGTGAGATTGAACTTGACCTAGAGTCGGCCGGCTCAATTTGCAAGGCATTTTCCATATGGTTTCAAATTCACACACATATCATGTTTTGGTTTCTAGATATTCGATAAATTTTACCCCGATTAAGGTCTCCGAAATTAACCAAATTTCAATGATAATATACACTTAATGGTTAAAAATAGATATAATTAGAATGATAATCATATAAAAAGTGTTTGGATTAAGCTTACGGTAAAAGCCAAAAAAAAAAAAAAAAAAACTATTAAATCCTCTCGATTCTCTTGCTTTCAAACTTACAATGTTATCGTCTAAAAATATATAATTCGAAAATATGTAGCGCCTCACTTAAATATAAGATACACAAATACTCTATCATGTAGAACAACCCCTATACGTGTTTTTAATAACTTAAAATAAATTTTATATAAAGACAATTTCATTGGCCACGGAAAATTAAATATCTCGAACAAATGTTAGTACCATGCATCATACCCCATCGCTTTCTTTTGATATCATTATATATATTATATAATAATAGAAAAAGAAAAGAAAAATATTTTTCACGTGGCTTGAGCCATTTGTAGGTGAATGAAGAAGTCGCCGCCTGCGCCTGGGGTCAGCCATATAGTTGGACCAGTCAATAGTCAACACATATCATATACCTTCAACATATTCTTACTAATACTATGGTAATGTTTTTGTACATTTTGTGATGTCGTGTTAACAAGTATAAATGTATAATATAAGGTTGATTATATAACAATCATTCTTCTTGATTTTTCTAGATTTTAATTTTCATAAAATCCTATCTTATTCATTATTACTAAATACTACAATTTTCAACATCTATCCTACCTATAAAGTTCATACCTAGAGGACACATAACATCCATCTAGGGCCTTTATTTTTTGTTTTCCGGTAAAAAACATAACACAATTCCCTTTGGTGCAACCAATTTGAAGAAACCGTTTTAGTAATTTGGGTAAAAAAACAATCTATGGTATTTATACATTATAACCCGTTACAAACATAGAGTTCGTTCGCATCTAGGGTTTCTGCATCTTCAATTTTACATCTCCCTCTCATTCATCTCAAAAGTGAATCCCTTCACCAAGGTACGATTCCCTTTTCTATGAGTCAATTCTTGATTCTTGATTATATTTCTTCTTATTTTCCCACTCACTCTATTTTCCTTTTTGGGATGTTAGTATTAAGTATGGACACATGTTGAATTTATAGAAAAACAAAAACAAGGACCACAACTTAGGAGAGGGTCAATCATTGTGCCTGACGAGTTCTGCATGTTTTTCCTTTCAAATAGGATTGTCGTACTTTGTTAAGGTTCCGAATCACACGCAATTCAGTTTAGAAACATTGATTTAAAGCATCTAGAAGGGTCACATGTAAGCTAATATTTGAGAAGCATTTTCAAAAAATGATTGGTTGGTCTTTCATCTTGAATTTGGTTTGTTAATCTTGTATATGGATCTTTCAATCTTGTGCTTAATATTATATATGGGTTAAGTTATTCTATAAAAACTCTTAAAAATAAAAAGTGTACAAAGACACAATGGATCACACAAGATGACACAATGTCGAGCAAAATATAACACAATGCCAAAAAATATAACACAGTGTCAAGGAAAAAAGATACAATGAGTAGCAAAAAAGACACAATGACGCAAATATAGAAAAAACACAATGATAAATAAAAGACATAATGGTAATAAACAAAAATTCTAAAATCTACAACCTATAAATCCAAAAGTGAAAACCTAAAAGTTCACATGTAGAGTTCGATAAGACGGTTCCAATGCCGCTTGAATGATGTCAATCGGAGTCCGTTTGATACCTATTGTACGACTTCTTATTTTTAGAAGCCTGTTATATATAATTTTCATCTTCTTTTAGTCATTTTATATAACTTGTTACCTTGAAAATTATTTCTTGATCATTGATATTGCATATTGCATATCTATACCTAATAAACAAGTAGTTAGATGTGTCATGCGTCATAATTCTATAAGCCTAAGGTGCAGTTTGTTTTTTAAGAGGTAAAATGTCTAAAGTTTGTGGACCACATCTATAAGCCTAAGGCGCAGTTTGCTTTTAAGAGGTAAAATGTCTGCAGTTTGTGGACCACATATGCAGATATCTGTGGAAGAAGAGGTTGACCAAAACTCTGCAGTCTGAAAGAAGAAGACTGTTTGTTTTTTGAAGGTATGTACACTTCTAAAATAATTTGGTGGTGGTGTACGAACGGTGGGGGTGGGTGGTGGACGATGGTGGTTGGTGGTGGACGTGGACGGTGGGTGGTGGTGCTGGGTGGTGGTAGACGATGGTGTTCCTCAGAAGATCTTAAAAGTGGTTGGGCCAAGTTTGCACAAAGAAGAGCTCGCGCAGACGTTTTTTAATAAAACGTCTTCGGAAAAACAAACAGCCTGCTGATGACAATGTCTACACGTGATCTGCGTGACGCATACAGAAGAGTCTGCGCAGATCATTTTTAGATAAACAAACACCACCTAAGATTCTTTTTTTCCATTCCTCTTATTTCACCCCATCATATTCTATTTCTTAATTAAAAAAGTAAATCATATCTTATCTCAAAATATCTTTTTATAATTCCTAAATCTATATTGCTAACTATTTAAGATTTCTTTTATTTAACCCATTTAATAAATGAGTTTATAACCTAATAACTATATATAATAATAGTGTACAATGCTATATTACTATATTGGATAACTTGTAAATATAAAAGTTAGGGCTGTAAACGAACTAAACGAACACGAACAAGACCTTGTTCGTGTTTGTTTGTTAACAAATATATGTGTTCACGAACTGTTCATGAACACTTACCGGGCGAGACTTTATGTTTGTGTTTGTTTGTTAATGAAATGAAATGAACTTGTCGTGATCGTTTTTGTTTGTTTGTCAATTTTAGGCGACAAACAAAATTGAACGTTTTTGAACACAAATGAGCACAAACTAATGTTCATTGAACACAAATGAAAACAAACGAATACAAAACGTTTATGAACAAAATATATAATACACTGACACTTATTAAATATTTTATTATAGGAATTTTGAAGTATTTAAGTAAAATATAAAAACTAAAAACACAAATGAACTATCAAACACAAATGGACATGTTACCGAACGTTCACGAACATAAATGAACGAATGCGGCCTCTGTTTATATTCGTTCATTTAACTAAACGAACGAAATTTCTTGTTTGTGTTCGTTTGTTTAATAAACGAACGAACACAAACGAACTTCCCGCTAAACGGTTCACGAATTGTTTAGCGAACGTTTGGTTCGTTTACAGCCCTGATAAAAGCGAATCTATGCATTTAAAAATATCCATAATTACACAACACACCCTTATATACCAACCATATAAAATATTAACAAACACCATATAATCGTATTAAGATATGGTTAGTTTTTACCAGGGTCGGCTCAACCATTTTGGTGGCCTAAGGCGAAGTAAAATCTTGTGGCCTTTTTCCCAAAAAAAATGTATGTAATTGAAAGTTAAACTTGAAGGGCCCAAGTGTAATTATTTGAAAGATTGTGTTAAAATTTAAAAACAAGAAAAAAAAAATGCTGAACCAGGGATTCGAACCCGGGTCTCACCAACATCCATACATACACAAAACCACTACACTACCAACCATCAATTTGTTGATAACCCACACCATAAATATTTTATAAATGGACTCTAGTTTCATCAAATTATGGAGACCCTATAGTTTTGATGGCACAAGACCCAAGCCTCATTTGGCTTACCCTGGTGCTGGCCATGGTTTTTACCTTTTAGATTTTAGTAGTGTTTTCTTAATGTAAGTAAAACGAGATTTGAAGGTCGAAAGGTCAATGTTTTAGTACAATATCACATATGTAAGTACAACGAAATTTGAAGGTAGAAAAGTCAAAGTTAACTACATAAAGTCAATTACTTCAGGCAGAAGGTCAAACATGTGATATATGGAAGACTTTTATCATGCCTCTAATAAAAAAACACAACATACATGATACATGAGTATTGGATGTTAGAATGTAGAACCCAACAATTGAAATCTAAAGTCAAACGCCAATATATGTTCAAGTATATTAGGGGTAGCTAGCATAATGAAAGTCACATTGTTTCTAGATGATAACCATATGTTTCAAGTTTTTATAGTAAAAGTTTATATCAAATAATAGTTAACTTTTAGATTCTTAGGGTTAAAAAATGGAATGAGCCAACTTAACTTTTAACCTTTTTTTTTACTTAAATTTATTATCTTTTTAAATCAAATAATATCTTTATCTACCCTTTAATATATATAACTTAAATTTATTATTTTTTACTATTTAATAGGTTAGAAACCCATGTATTATATTATATTAATAGAATAAATAGCACATTAAATAGTTAGTAATGAAAATTTAGAATTTATAAAAATATAATTTTGAGATACAAAATACGATTAAAATTATGTATAGCAAAGTAGTAACTAATAAATTTAATATATTATATTATGCTTTATTACTTCTGCTTTTTTATTATTTTTTTTAAATTAAGAAATATAATCTGAAGGGGTGAAATAAGATAAACCGAAAAAAGATTTTGTATCACAGAATAATAATACGTGACGCAACCAACTACTTATTTACTAGATAAAGATTTTTTTTTATTTTATATTGTAGCCTTACTCGACTGGACTTTTCTATGCTGTTTGTGTAAATATTAAAATTGTATAATTGGGTCCCTAAAACTTAGTAAATTTCCCAAGTAGAGTTACATTTTTTATTTGTTTGGATTGTAAAATTTACGTAGTATAAACTTAGAACATTTTTGTGCATGTTGTACTTAATGTTTTGGGATGTTTTAAAAAAATGATTTTTTACTTTTAACTTAATACTATTTACTTTTTTAACTTTTAACCAAAACTATTTGATTTTTTACTTTTAACTTAAAAGTTTTCATTTTTTGCAATTGGACCTCACAACGTTTTACTTTCAACTTTCGTCTTGTATACTTTTGATCTTTTTCAAATTCTTCGTTTTACGTTTCGTTCTAAATTTTGCATTGCAATTGAACTTCGCAACGTTTTACTTTCAACTTTCATCTCCTATACTTTTCATCTTTTGCAAATTCTTCGTTTTACGTTTCATTCTAAAGTTTACAAATTAACACAACGTAACATGTGTGTGTGGTTCAATGTTTTTACGTTTCGTTTTACGCTTCATACGTTCAAATTTTGCGAGTTTATATGGCATAACGTGCTTGTGTGATTCAACATTTTTACGTCGTCTATTTTTTTCCCGTTTGACATGTTCGTCGCAACGCATGTGTCTTAGATTGACTTGGTTTCTTTTCTATATTTTATGGTTCGGTCTAATATATACGCATTAACACGTCGCAACTTCAGTGTTGGTGGTCGCTGACGATGATGTTGCATTGGTGCTATTTGGCACCGTTTTACGCCCCCACCGCAACACAGGAGAGCTTAATAGTAGTTTATTTGAATTTAAAACTAAGAATTTCTCTCAAAGAAAAGTGAAAATAAGAATTTCTCAAATTTCTTTACTGGTTAACAATTTTTACAAAGTGAAGAATTTCAATCATTTTGGTATCTTTCATTTATACACCATCGCCACCACAATCGCATCTAAAATAACTACCACTACAACAACAACAATCGCGGTTTGCATCGTCATTGTTCCCATCACCATCGTTGCTTCCACAACCACTGTCGTGCCGCCGATCCCCACCATTTTCTCCATGTCACACCCCGATATTTCCACGTATTACCGGTGGAGAGTATCGTGACGTAGTTGATATCATCATGGTCAAACATACACAGAATAGCACAGCGGAAGTCTTGGAATATAAAATATTATTACAAAACTCAAATGTCTGAAAATATCAAAGTATTTATTATAGACGAGCCTGTAATATCAAATCCACAGGTGGATCTTTACAGAATGTAAAAATGAAGTTTAGCAGACTTTAAGGCACCTTTAAGGATTTGCAAGATCCTCTATTTCGACGCCGAGCAACTCCCAGCCTATTACGAGTAGTACCTGCCACTTAGTCTTTTGAAAATACGTCAGTTTTCACTGGTAAATACAATTAACTGACTCATTTGAAAAGAGTTTATGAAAATTGATTTAAGTGCACAAGGCACAAACCATTTATAACTTGGGACAATCTTTAATAAAATCTTGTATACTGTTTCACATGTTTATCATACATATGGGGCCAGTTTGGAAGCCGGTCTTGATTAACCGACTCACCACTTACAAAACCCACAAAGGAGTTATCCCCAACATGTGGGTCATTTATATTTTAGCATTTGCATCTGTCGGGTGTATGCCTACACCCCGTGCATAGGTCGTGGCCATTTTTAACTATAATGAGCCGAGGATATCCAGGACAAGGTCGTTAACCCCCAATGTTTATGTTATCAAACAATACAGATTAAAACGGGTTATGCAGATTTATTACATCACAATCCGACTAAATGATCTCATACCCGACCAAGCGGTATTTATAATACCGTATCCCAAGCTCGTATAAGGGAAAATAAGTTAAAAGTATTTACCTGAGCTAATACTTGATTCACAGCAAAATAACTCAGTCGTATCCAATCTATCTAAATGCAGGTAGCTTTTACCGGGTGGCTCTAGTCTGGAGTGATGGTAATATATAACCAATTCAGAATGCTAATGGTCTTATTTAAGTCGTAGACTTAGACCGACTAGCTTAAAGTATCTAAAGCGGTACGATACACTAGATTAAGCGTTGACCGGAATAGAATGTGATTTAGACCCGACAAGTTTGGATACTTGTATAATATGGGTAAACTAATCACATCCTGGATTTTGAGATAAAAATGATAAGGTTAAACCAGTTTCGGCTATTATATGTAAACTAGTCACATAAACCGATCCGAACGCATATTTGCGTAACGGGTAACCAAATGAATCATATGCAAGTCCCTTATGTTATTATGATTAAAATATGTTAATACGTCAGTAGGATGTTAACATATATGCCCAAAAAGTATTTAAAACCAAATTAAGTCCCGTAAGGGCATTTTGGTAATTTTAATGCTCATAAAAGAGTTTAAATGTTAAACTGAGTTTCAGGTCAGATCTAATTAATAAAAATATGTATTTTTATAATTTATGACAGTAAGGTATTTTATATATATGAAATTTATCTTATATAACCAAACTATGCACCGTAGGGGCATTTTGGTAATTTCACATAAGCCTTATAGGTCAAAATGGGCTTCTGAGTTTAAAAACTTTGGCTTAATGTTTAATTATATAAGTTAACTTAAAACATCAGTAGGTAATAAGTTTTATATGCCAAAAATAGTTTTGACCCATACTAGGTGCTTAAAACGCTTAAAAGTCGGTTTTAAGGGATATTCGGGTTAAAATTGGAAATCTGAGTTTTTGATCAGTTTATACAGTTCAAAATATTTTATTTATCATATAGAATCAGTAGCAAAAAGTTTGGTGTCAAAATATTATGTAAAACTCATTTTATATGCCAAAAGGGGCAAAACCGACAATTACCGAATCAAGGCATGAACCCTATGCCATGATCAGTTTAAAAATAAATAAAAATCTTCAAAAATCCCAAAATATTATATTACATCAGTGGGTAAAAGGTTTGGTGTCAAAAATTGGGTTTAGATAGGCTTCATGCTAATTACGCCGTTTAATTAATAAAAAGCTTTCTAATTACGCTATTGAGCATAACTCCTAATCTAGACCTCAAACTGATGTCAAATTTTTGGGATAAGTCTAAATATCAGTAGCAAAGGTTTTTGTCCACTCACATTGCTAAAAATCTCATTTGTGTGTCAAAAGGGCATTTATGGCATTTTTAAGCATATTAACAATCAAGGGCATATAATTCAAACCACAAGGAACCATGTAATATAACTCCAGATGGTTATACTACTGAATAATATGGTCCTAATGGAAGCTTAAAACATGGGAGAATTAAGCTTGAACGGGTCAGAACTGAAAGTCAAAGCAAAAGTCAAGTTTTTGCGATTTTCGGTTATAAACTGACCTTAGACTGTTAATTGTCGGGTTAGACCCGGTCAAACATGTTCTAATACTAATTACTAAGTCATTAGAATGTAAAAATATAATTTATAACCTCTGTTTTATTAGTTCTAATTATTATTCATAAATCTGCCAAGTTTGACTCTTTACCTAAACGGTTTGACCCAACAATTAACTAAGCAAACGAAGGAATTAGGAGGTGCCCTTTTAAAGGTTAATCACCTACCTAACTATGGTCTTATACCCACATTCAATTTGATCAGTGGCTGGACCATTAGAGTTTAAACCGAAAGTCAAAGTTTATTTACGATACTTGACTTTTCGGTTCTTAAATTATAAAACTGAACTAGTGAGAGGGCTAAGACACTTACAAAGGGTCCATGCTATCTTTTCTACTAAATTAATTTCCCAAATCAGTTCAGGAGCTCCAGATTTGAGTTAGAGAATGATGGAATGAAAAGTGTGAAGAAAATGGGTAACTAAGCTTCATATTTATAGTTTTTGGTTAGGAATTGGGATCAAGAGATGTGTTTGGTGAGTTAATCAGATCATAATACCTGTTGTTACAGCTGTTATAATTGTCTTGGTGACCAAGGATTCGAGTATTATTGGCTGAGAAGAGATTTGAGTGGGCTACAAGCAATCAACAAAACAGAAACAAAATCTGTTGCTGCTGCTGT
The DNA here is from genome assembly GCA_030545235.1 of Helianthus tuberosus. NCBI lineage: Eukaryota > Viridiplantae > Streptophyta > Magnoliopsida > Asterales > Asteraceae > Helianthus > Helianthus tuberosus. The sequence continues at coordinate 16,161,987 of CM060369.1, read as the reverse complement.
TTGTTACGCAGCTCGCGTAACCAGGTGGCCCAGGCCCACGTGGCCCGCCTGGGTGTCAGGGATGGGCAAAAGTTTGGCAGTTCAGCGATTCAGGTCCCTGTGCTTTCATTTTGCACGCTTAACAGCTCAACAGCTGATATGTTACTGCTTTAGCAGCCCGTGATCAAAGATTCGGGTCTGGGTCGTGACATGAGACAAGGCTTAGTCCAGACAACCATTAGCAGATTAACAGAAATGGTCCTTGTCTCAGTTTTTACCATTTTGACAGTTTTAGTCCTTAATCTTGATAGATATCATTCTGACTTATTTGAGGCCCGTTAAACTCATTTAAATGTTTCACTATGATGCCTAAACATAGGGGACATGATATGTGCTCTAAAACATGCCAGACGTCGGCTCGTTTGGTCGTACGGTCACGTTGTTCGTCTAATTACGACGAAACACGAACGAACGTGAAAAACGATCCAAACTATGCGACGAATGAAATTTTATCATGGCGATCACTAAAATAAAATATTCTAATGATTACATAAATTTTTGGATGTCCGGATATATTCAGAACGTAAGATATGCGCGAAAATGCAAACTTGTGCACTTTTTGACACTTTTAGTCCCTGCTTGACATAAAAGTTTATTTTTGCGCACCGAACACCTCTAAGCCCATATCTAAGCTATACAAAGAATATTTAGGGCATTTTTAACTTAGGGTCATATTCCGGAAGGTCCGTTACCCTACGAATCGGCATACTTTTGCAGTTTGACGCAAATAGTCCTTTAATCGCACAAAGTAGCGCGAAATGTCGTTTACTGACATCCAAGCCTTCCATGGCCCATAATGGGCATTCCCAAGCATATACTTAAATATCACTACACTCCCGTTCGCTTAAATAGTCGCCGAAAGGCGTAGAATTAAAAGTTGACGCTTTAGGTCCCTCTATTGCGCAAACTTGTGCATCTCATCATTTAATAGCATCGAAGCCTTATCGAGTCCATGTTAGGCATTCTTGAGAGTATTATAATACATCATGATGCTTCGGGTTCGTTAAAAGGTCATTCAGAGGTGTAATTAAACATGTTGGCGCTTTTAACCCCTCTAACTTACAAACTTGCGCGTAACTTCACTTATTGGCATAAAAGCCTTGCATAGCCAATATTAGGCATTACCGAGAATATGATGAAACATAATGAAGCTCTCAGTTTGTTAAAAGGTCACTCAGAGGCCTAGTTTAGGCATGTTGACACTTTCAGTCCTTCTATAATCAAGGTTTTCGATTTTTGACGAAATTAGTACCTCATAGTCAACGTTTGACTTTATTAGGGTTCATTACATGTGTCACCACATCATTGGACATGATTTTACGAGGTGTTACACTCCAACACCACAACTGCCGCCAACGGCCCTACACAATTGCCATCACAACTGAGGTCACCAACCCTACTACCACATCTAACTTTATAACAAACATACAAACCAAACATGATTATTTTGTCAATCGAGTTATTGGATTAAAAATTTGCTTTAACATATTTTATTTCTTCTTAAATAGAATCACGCGTGATATTTTGTTAAATGGCCGTATAGAAGAAGTTATTTCTCTACATAAATAGTAAAACTATATTAAATTAACGAGTAAATTATCTACAACACATGTGTGTTTTCACATTGGTTATGCTATTTGTAAGCATGTCAAAGTATTTCAATTTTCAAATTTAAAAATTTTAGAATCGTTCATAGTTGCTCACAGTTGGTGATTGCCTATCAACCTAGACTAAAAATTTACATGATCCAAGGATGGTCTCCGAGACCTGCTCACATGGCCCATGCACAGCGGCCCATATTCTAAAAGCCCAAAAGTATTTAACATAATAATAATTTGATTTTAAGACCAGTGGCGAAGCTTGAATTTTTTTACGGGGCGGTCGAAAACGTATATACTAAAAAATTTCTATAGAACCGGGGGGTCGAAAACATATATACCCAAAAATTTATATACGAAAACTACATATATAACACTACTGGCCGAAAAGTTCGGGGGGTCGGGCGCCCCTCCTGGCCCCTTCAAAGCATCGCCCCTGTTTAAGACGGTAAGTTTTAAGACATGGTTCAAAAACGTGTCCTATGATCAAAAGCATTGCGTCTATTGCTTCTTTTTATACTAGTGTTGATTGATGCTCAGTATAAGATAACGAGTTGAATAAGTAATAACTTTGCTAAAACGACCTACAAACCTTATAGTGTTATACTCCTATATACAATTTCAACATACATAGTAAATTTGGGCCATAGTTTTCAAGGGCACTCAGGCGAGGCGCAACGCAGGAAAACACCATGAGGCAGTCCAGGTGCATTTTGACAAGAAAATAACCTGAAAAACATATCTTCTAGTGGATAGAAGGTTGGGGTAGATTCCGGCCAACACCTGGTCCAAATTTTAGAACTAGACAAAACCAACTTGTAGTTTGATGCGCATCTTACTAAGGCTGATCCATGGTCGAGTCGTATCATTGACCATGGTTCTTCAGTCTGTTACTTCTTAACCCTTTTAATATTACCTGTATGCCTTTTTTTTGCTTGTAACATTATTGGGATGGATTATGAACATATGATACTTTGTAAGTAAAATTTATATAAAATGTTATTTTATCATCATAAAAGGGTTCGATTATAATAATGGTCCATTTCATGCATTAACAATCATGTTTGATTTAGTAAAAGTTATCTAACATCGTTATGCACTACACCTTATAGTTTTCCATTAATTTTCCATATATGTAAGCATGGCGTTAGAGCTGAGAGCGAGTGTGTACAGATGTAAAATAACATTCAATGAAACCAGAAATACAAATAACAGCGTGAAGAGTTTCAACGATATTAAGTTAAAAAGATAAGAGAACACCTCAATTATGTCGAAGCACATCTAAAATACGCTGTAACTCATGGACGACATCTTCAATACTCATTCGTTATGGCGGAGAATCCATAGAGCATGATACTCCAATCTGTATGACTGAAATCAAGCATTCCTCCATTTTCTTTGCCTTTGCTTCTGTACTTTGCTCAACAATTACACTACATTCAATAATGTCAATCACTTGCTCTAGAAATGATGTCGAAGCAAATTTATGTAAGCTGAGGTCTTCATTGAAGATGTCGCCTGTTGGCTTTTTCCCGGTCATCACCTCCAATAATAATATGCCAAAACTATAGACGTCCCCATTACTTGTCATCTCACTCCCAATACCATACTCTGCCACTTATAAGCAACTACCTAAAAAAAAGAAACAATCTAAACATATATAAAGGCATATGGGGTATAAGAATCTTACCTGGAGGTGTATAACCAATTGTTCCTTTAACACTAGTTGAGTTGTTTTGGTTTGAACCTCTTCCAAGAAACCTAGCTAAACCAAAGTCTCCCACATGGGCCACCATATCCTCATCAAGTAGAATGTTGCTAGGCTTCAAGTCACCATGAACAATGATTCTAGGCAATGATTGTGAAGATAATTAACAGCAATTCCAACATCCATGAGGATACTTATTCTTTAAACAAGGTCTAGTCTGGATGTACTTGTACTTGAATGCAACCAATCATGTAAACTCCCATTGGGCATGAACTCATAGTCCAAAGCTTTGAAATCATTGCCTTGATGGTCAACACTTGAACACGAAGTTATTATCTTCAAAAGATTACAGTGTCGAATACTTCGCCACGCTTCACACTCTCTCATAAAGCTTCTGTGAGCTCCTTCATTTTGAAGATGGAGAACTTTGACCGCAACAACTCTATTATTAGAGGTTGTGTAATGGGGCGGCACATCATGGGAGAAGGGGCTATAGCGCCCCATAGCGCCGCCGAACACCATTCCGGCAGGTGCTATGAGGGGTTCAATTTTGGATCCCCGCGAGCTACATAGCGGCGTGACCCATTTTACCCAACTCACCCACATATATATACATACATATGTATGTATAATTGAATGGGTTATATAACCCCCTTACCACCACACTCTCTTGTGATATAAAGCCCATCTCTTACGTATTTCGCTACTTGTCACGTAACACCCCACAAAGGGATTTATGACTACACATGGCCTTAGCATCATCAAGGATTCCTTTGTAAACAAAGCTGTACCCACCTTGTCCAATCAAATTTGCTTCAGAGAAGCCATTGGTTGCCTTGAGAAGTTGGTTGTATGAGAGTAATTTCCTTTTTGAGTCCTTGTTTTTTAGTGGTTTTAACAATTTGAGTACAAAATAAAAAAGTTTAACGCCCCGAATACCTGAGTTTTTTATTTTATAACCTTTTGAGTCCAAATTATATATTCTAATGTTCCCCTTAAAGTTAAAGGGGTCCTAAAATTAATCTGAGATCAAATCTCAACCATTTAAAATACAAAAAAGCTTCTAGAAGCAGAGGTTAATTTACTGTAGGGGTGTGCACGGTTCGGTTCGGTTCGGTTTTTTGGTAAAACAAAAACCGTAACCGAAAGTTCGGTTTTTGGTTTTTAAAAACCGTTCGGTTTCGGTTTTTTCGGTTTCGGTTATTTCGGTTTTAGCAACGGTTCGGTTCGGTTTTTTGGTTTTTTCGGTTTTTGAAACAAATTATGTAAGATTCAAAACTTAAAAGTATAATTCAAAGTTTAATAATCTTTCTTAAATGTTTACATTTAAGTTAATATATTTAGTCTTTTAAATTAATATTATTCACATAAACCTAACCTTCTAATCTATCTTAATGTTTCTCCAAAGTTTTTGTTAAGACGTTTTCTTTTATAATACTTTGAAAACCATTTAATTTTTATATTAAACTTTGTTAGTTCTTGTAAACAATGGATAATTTTAATGATAAATAAACATGATAATGTTCTTATTATATATATTTAACAAACAAGAATAAAATTAATAATTCTTAGTAGCATGGGTAAACACTTAAACATAAAAATATATAGATTTGGTATACTATTAAAACTTATCGGTTCGGTTATTTTCGGTTATTGAAAATGATTATCCGAAAACCGAACCGAAATTTTCGGTTATTAAAAATCCGAAAACCGAACCGTCGGTTTTTGTTTCGGTTCGGTTTTTTCGGTCCGGATTTTTCGGTTATTTCGGTTTTCTGCTCACCCCTAATTTACTGGGCAAAAGATCAAATACAAATAATCTTAACATGCTAAACATACAAATTGAAGAAAAACTAAAAAAGACAAGGTGGCATTTTTGTAATTACCACCAACTATCAAAGTTATTATACAAATGTGAACTCAACCAAAAATACCTAAAAACACAAATTTTTTTAATATTTTTTATAAAAAAACGCTACATTTTGTTAGAAATTTTTTTTTTTGCTGCTACTAAAAGTAGCGATTTTTTAATAAAAAATGTTAATAAAATAAAATAATTTGTGTGTGTGTGTGTGTTTTTTTTTTTTTTTAATCTTTTTAGGTTTTTTGGGGTTTAGTTTTTAGCATTTTAGCTTGGGTGGGGGGGGGGGGGGGTTAGGTGTTTTTTAGGTTTTTTAGGTATATTTGTAGAGTAACTTTCATAGTTATTGATAATTACAAAAATGTCATCTTGTCTTTTTGAGTTTTGTATATTTAGTATCTTAAGATTATTTGTACAAAACTTTCCCCTAATTTACTGTTTCTTTGACCTGGGCTGCAGTTTTTTATGAACGGTTTTTCTTTTTTGAATAGGCAGTTCGGACCGCTCACGCCTAAATTCATCCCTGTAAATTCCCTTCTATCTCCTAGATCCTTCTTCCAATTCTCACTGTAACCGTAAATAGCCATGGAGAGGCTATTGAACATCAGGAATTTCCATCGTCGGGGTCTCTGCCACCGTTATTCACTGACTTTTGAAGAAAAATCTGGCTATTGAACATCGAGAATTACCACATTAGATATACCCAGATGGGTTTTTGGTGAAATCGATCAAAAAGAGAATCTTGGTTTCGTCAATTCAATCTCCAATTTCACCATTGAAACCAGTCAAAACTGAAACGATGACATGAAGCAACCACCGACACCACAAGAACCAGAGACGAAGTGTCATGATCCTCCTCTTTGTTCAAAATCTCCAATATTTTATCCGAAAATCATAACAATCAAAAAATCCCCTGATCACTTTCAAGATAACAAATGTTATTCCATGCTAATATTGGTTTTGAGGTAGGTGGTTGGTAGATGAAGCACCAGAAACCTCACATAAGGTTAGATTTGATTTTTTATACTTCATTTTATTTTTCCCTAATTAATGAAGCATACACAAAAGAGTTAAATTTGTTCATGGTATTCTAATTTTGAGATTATGAAGAATTAATAAAGTGCTTCCTTGCAGGTTTGATAATTAGAAGCTTGAGTATCAGGTTTGCCACATCCATAACTTCTGCTCTTGCTTCATGGATTTGTCTTATTAGTTCATGGTCAACTTAATTTCACCATAGTTAATGAATATTGATGATTTGGGATTGTAATTATAGTATTTTTTTTTAATGAACATTGATTTAGGATATCTGATTATAGTCATTTTTTAAATGAACATTGATTTGGGATATGGATATTGTTAACCGTACGGGTCTATTGCAAAAATTAAATTGTTAGCTATAACAGATTGTTTTCTTTAATTTGTAAACGCACAAATGATTCATTTATAGTTGGGTTCATGGGATGCATCTATTCTTCTCACATGAACCCTCCATCACTTGTGCCAGGGAAGTTTGTGGTGCGTTGTCATATACACCTGGCAAACGGGTCGGGTTGGGTCGGGTCATGGGTCAAAACGGGTTTGGGTCAAAACGGATTCAGGTCAAAATGGGTCAATTAAAAAAGGGGTTGTTTTGGTTCGGGTCGGAACGGGTTCGGGTCGGAACGGGTTCGGGTCGGAACGGGTTCGGGTCAGAACGGGCTTTGGGTCGGAACGGGTTGGTTAAAAATGTTTTTTCAAAAAGATTGTACATCAAGGGGCAATTTTGTTCGGTTCAAAACGGTACTGGTCGAAACGGTATCGGTCAAAACGGTTCGCGTCGGAACGGTTCGCGTCGGAACGGTACGCGTCAAAAGGGTTGGAAGTATGAAGACTGTTTTAAGGCCTCAAGTTTAATATATGAGTGCTTATAGTAACTTTAATTCAGTTTTCCTTTTTATGGATTTGGCTATCTGCTGTGTTGGATATCGTTTTTGTTTAAAATTAAAAAGAGTTTATTTAATTTTCAAGCTTTTTATGGTGACAGGGCTTAAAATCAAGCATAAAGTTGACTCACCGGTGTACAATCACATGCTCACCACGATTTTGGTGGAATATGCTATTGACAAGGCAATTAACAACGCTCATTATCACTGGCAATAATAACTCAATTTTATTGTGTTCATACTATCAATATTGTAATTATTGTGTTATTGTGTTCATACTCATACTGTCATTAATGTATTAGAGCTGTATATATTCTAGTGAATGAGAAGGAGCAACACGATTGAAAACCATATTGTTTTATGGTATGGTTGGACGGGTGGAACGTTTGAGGTATTGTGTAAGGTGGAGGTCGCGGAAGGGGGCTCGGTTGTAGGAAAGTGAGGAAAAGATGGCCCGTGATGTTGTGAGGTGAGAGTCGGTTCGGGATGGTTGAAGGCCGAAGTAGAGGGTGTTTGAGGTGAAACATTTAGCCCGGTTGTCAAACCCGCGACAATCCGAACGGTTTTAACATTGGCCGTCTCAAACAAATGGCCGATTCACCAACTAGATGTGAAAAACGCTTTCCTTCACGGTCATTTAAAAGAAACGGTCTACATGCACCAACCATTGGGCTTTCGGGATAAACGATTTCCTGATCATGTTTGCTTACTAAAGAAATCATTATACGGCCTCAAACAAGCCCCGCGAGCATGGTACCAACGTTTTGCCGACCATGTATCTCGCCTTGGTTTTCATCACAGCCGCTCGGACCACTCGCTCTTCATTTATAAAAATGGTCCCGACATCGCTTATCTTTTATTGTACGTGGATGATATTATTTTGGTGACTTCCACAGATAGGCTTCGGACTCACTTCATGAAGTCCCTATCAAATGAATTTGCCATGAAAGACTTAGGCCCACTAAGTTACTTTCTTGGCATTGCAGTAACCAACCATGGGAATTCCATTTTTTTGTCTCAAGAAATTTATGCACATGAATTACTAAAAAGGGCAAAAATGCAAACATGTAATCCAACCATCACACCTGTGGACACCAAACAAAAGCTCAGTACTTCGGATGGTGATTTACTTGAAGATGGCACTGAGTACCGACAACTCGTGGGGGCGCTTCAATACCTCACGTTCACCCGACCCGATATCACCTACGCGGTGCAACAAGTGTGCATGCACATGCACGCACCACGCACGTCCCACATGCATGCTCTAAAAAGGATTCTACGGTACATCCGCGGTACCATAAACTACGGGCTCACCATTTCATCTACAAATTCCTCCTCTCTTATTTCATACACAGACGCGGATTGGGGCGGTTGTCCCGACACTCGCCGCTCAACCTCCGGATATTGCGTCTATATGGGGGACAACTTGATCTCATGGTCGTCAAAGCGCCAACCAATTTTGTCACGTTCAAGCGCCGAAGCAGAGTACCGCGGTGTTGCAAATGTGGTTTCCGAAGTGTGTTGGCTACGAAACTTAATGTTAGAACTACACAAACCACCTTCCCATGCAACGCTTGTCTACTGTGATAATGTAAGTGCAATTTATCTCTCGGGAAATCCGGTGCAACATCAACGCACGAAACATATCGAAATGGATATCCATTTCGTAAGGGAAAAGGTTGCTCGCGGTCAAGTTCGGGTCCTCCACGTGCCCTCACGGTATCAAGTAGCCGATATTTTCACCAAAGGTCTTCCACGGGTTCTATTCGAAGATTTTCGGGCCAGTCTCAACGTTCGACAACCTCGCGTTTCGACTGTGGGGGTATATTGACAAGGCAATTAACAACGCTCATTATCACTGGCAATAATAACTCAATTTTATTGTGTTCATACTATCAATATTGTAATTATTGTGTTATTGTGTTCATACTCATACTGTCATTAATGTATTAGAGCTGTATATATTCTAGTGAATGAGAAGGAGCAACACGATTGAAAACCATATTGTTTTATATGCTTCTGCAGTAAGCTCAATCTATCACTTATGCTCTACAAAGGGCACGTGGGCACAAAATAAGTTAGCAACATATTATTGTGAACACTGTGGATTTATTATTTTCTTGAGTTAAACACAACCATATATGATAACCAGAAGTTGCCTTTGTCCATGTAGGTTTACATTTGAGATTTAACAGATCTTTTTGCATGGACCTGTTCAAGATGTGATGGCCTAACCAAGGTATTTGTTGGTGTGGTACTTATTGTAAATTTGAACATAGTGTTCACATCAATGCTCATGTTTGATGTTATCTTGAATCAGGGATTCGAAGTTATAGAGCTCATTGTTGATGTTCAGAACTGCTTGCAGGTACACGTGTTTTGTTCTGTTTTAGTGGCATTGGCTTGACATGGTTTCTTCATTATGTCGTAATCTTTCCTGGATCTCGTACTTGTATATACTATATACTGACTAAATACTTAATTACTGACTGCAGGCATTTGTTGGGGTTGCAGATGATCTTGATGCTATTGTTATCGCATTTAGAGGCACTCAAGAAACCAGGTATTAATTCAACTGTTGCCTGTTTATTTCTTCATTCTTGATCAATGTAGCATGGTCTTTAATGTAAAATAAGATATACGTTCAAAACGACAAAACCTCGAATTCATGTTTGAGTAACATATATTTGGTCACAGTATACAGAACTGGATTGCAGACCTATTCTGGAAACAACTTGACTTTGATTACCCTGGTTGCACAGACGGCAAGGTGCATGTGGCATAATTTTGCGTATCGTGTTTGCACCTGTGATATCGTTATCTAATCTTTGGTTCCATTGTTTCAGGTGCGTCATGGATTTTTTAATGCTTACAATAATACAATTATGCGTTCGGGAATTCTTGATGGTGTCAGTAGAGCAAAAGAGGCAGATGGAGATCTCAAAATTATGGTGACCGGGCATTCAATGGGAGGTGCTATGGCGGCTTTTTGTGGATTAGATCTTGCGGTAACTATGATAATTCCATCTTTTTAATATTTATCTTCTGGATCAATATTAACCGATGGTTTACCTTTCTACAATGTATTTATGGATCAAAGAACGTCCAAGTTACGACCTTTGGCATGCCAAGAATCGGCAATGCTGCTTTTGCATCGTATTATAGTCAAGTTGTACCAAATACGTTTAGAGTAACACATGGACACGACCTCGTCCCGCATCTGCCTCCTTATTATCATCACTTCCCACAGAAGACATATCATCACTTCCCAACAGAAGTAATCTTGCTTGACTTTCTTGACTTTTAGCATTTGTTTGTTGAAACGGTTCGCGTCGAAACGTTATGGGTTGAAACGGTACGAAACTCGTCCCGACCCGAAACTCGTCTCGTGCGGAAACTCATGTCGGCCCAAAACCCGTTGCAATCTGAAACCCGTCCATTGCAGAAACCCGTGTCGGCCCGAAACCCGACCCGAACCGACCCGTTCCGATCCAAAACCTGTGTCGTGCCAAAACTCGTTTGGGCCCGAAACTCAATTTGAACTGAACCCGTTCCGATCCAAAACCCGTTTCGTGCCGTAACCCGTCTCGTGCGGATACTTGTGCCGGCTCGAAACTCATTCCGATCCGAAACCTGCCCCGTTTCTTTAAGACACTAACCCACATCGACCCATTTTTTTAATGTTGTCGACCCGCTTTGAACCGAAAATAACAAGATGGAATTTCAAGTGACCCATTGTGACCCATTTAGTTAAAATATCTTACCCAAACCAACCCATATAATTTTAAAAGCAACCCAAACTGATTCACTTGGAAGGCTTTGGGTCAAGATTACCCCCTCTACATACACATTCCAGTTATTTTTCACTTTTTGACCTATCCTTCATTCGAGTTCGATGGGATTTCAATCCGATCACGATGATGATAACAACAATCATCACTAACCCCTTCTTGATGACAATCTCAAAGATGAATTGGAAGAAAATGATTGGCAAAGTAATCGGCAAGAGCAGTCTCCCTGCCGGTCTTTAACAAATCCGATTCGAAATACAAGCCTCGTAAAGGGTTCTGTTTTTGTTAGTTTAATAGGTACCTAGAAAATGGCAGTAATTTTAAAAACATATTGTTGCATCATTGTCTGCTATTATCTTTTTTTTTTAATCTAAAGTTTTCATCTATTTATATCGCATCATTGCATGCTATTAGTTTTTATTTATCTAAAATTTTCATCTATTTATATCACATCTATTTATTCACTGTCTAAATCCATGAGCCTGTGCTCAATAGTGTTGCATTCTAGAATTAAGGGCAGATTCTACCACCTGCAAGGCTGCAAGTCCAAGTCAAAGTTCTTTTAAAACATTGGTGAATTAAAAGTTAAATAAAACTCACTTGGGCCTAAAATCAGTACTTAAATAAAACTCACTTGAGCCTAGACCAAATGCTTTAATGTCTATTCTCTTGGCCTGGCCTTATAGACCCTTGAGCCAATTTCAGTGAAAAAAAAAATGTTGCAGCTAGGTTTTCAAACCCATGAATCTGTGGAAGCAGCCGCAAAGCAATACCACTAAACCAAAGATGCATTTCATGTTATTTGGTCGCCCACCTTGTCCCTCCTCCGGGTCGGTCCTGCGCCAGCACGTCTATTGATGATGAAAAGTCAATGATCTCCTCCAAGGTTCAAATTCAAAAATTTTATTGTGCTGTTTAGACAAATATATTTTATTATTATCAACTAATTGGTCATTTTTGCAGTTGAAAACCGAATGTGGAAGCCAGTTCACCAACAAGCCTGAAGGCATGTTTAAGGTATGTATGATGTTATTAATCCACGTGTCAAGCTAGTGTTATGATTTTTTTTTGTGTTGTAGGACAGAGTTATCAAAGGAGCTTAATATTGATCATTCTAGCAATCATCTCAAGCTAGGACAAAAGGACATTGAGATGAGTGTGTTCAACTTTCAACACGACCAAAGCCATTGGTATTTATTGTTATGTTATAATGTCTATGTAACTATGTACCACTGTGATAAAATATTCCACACATATTCGCTCTTCTTAAACAAATAATGTTTTTGTTTAAAATGCAAAGAAATGAAAATGCTTATGTCCAGCCATTTGTAAGTTTATTTGGGTAAATCTAAATATGAACTCTTTTGATGAAACATTCCTCACGTTTTGGTAGGTTTTAAACAAATAATGTTTTTGTTTAGAATACAAAGATAAAATACTTGTGTCATTATACCATAAATACGCCTAAAACTAGTTACTAACTAACCCTGTTAATTTTCTCAATTACTTTTTTTTAAATCACCAAAATACCCTTTTAAAAAATAAAAATAAGACAACCACCAATTTCAGTGATATTCACGAACCCACGTGTGAGAAATATCTTCATTTTCATTATATATATCCTTTGATAGCTGAAAAAAACATTAGCAAATCCACTGCAGGCATTAGAGACACCATATAATAAACTAACAATACATAAGATAAACTACAAATGATAGCCTCAACTTACAGTTAGATAATTCGCGAGGTTCAGCATATGCATATGTTGAAACTAAAACAAAAGCATCTCGATAATTCGCACTTAGATATAATCCCAACAATACAAAATTAAACTACTTGGTTTATTACAAGACAATAATCATACATTTATGTCACCTCGAATTAAAATCACAAAATAAACGTAGAGTAAAAACTTTTTGACAACGTCACACACCACTCCTTGTTGCAGTTGCACCATGGGATTAAACCTGAGTGAGTGTGTAAAATAAGATTCAATGAAATCAGAGATGCAAATAATCCACGCGAACAGTTCTAACATGTTAAGTAAAATGAGAGAAGAGTGCACCTCAAATACTTTGAAGAACATCCAGAATATGCTGCAATTCATGGACGACATGTTCAATACTCATCCGCTGTGCGGGAGAATCCATAGAGCATGATACTCCAATATGTATGGTTGAAACCAAACATTCCTCCATTTTCTTTGCTTTTACTTCTGTACTTTGCTCAACAATTGCAGCATCAACAATAATATTGACCACTTGGTCTGGCAACGACATTAATGCAAATTTATGTAGGCTAAGGTCTTCATTGAAGATGTCCTCTGTTGGCTTTTTCCCCGTCATCACCTCCAACAATGTTATTCCAAAACTATAGACATCCCCACTACTTGTCATCTCACTCGCAAGACCGTACTCTGCCACATGTAAGCAATTACTTCAATAAAAAAAACTGTAACACTGTAAAGCAAATATAAGGGCATGCTGGAGTATATAAATTTTACCTGGAGGTGCATATCCAATGGTTCCTTTAACCCCAGTTGAGTTGTCGTTGGAATCTGTTCCAAGGATTTGAGCTAAACCGAAGTCTCCAACATGGGCCACCATATCATCATCGAGTAGAATATTGCTAGGCTTTAAGTCACCGTGAGAAATGGTTATTGGGCAGTGATTGTGAAGATAATTAACTGCAATTGCAACATCGATAAGAATATTTATTCTTTGAAGAAGGCTGAGTCTCTGTGTACTTGTGCTTGAATGTAACCAATCATGTAAACTCCCATTGGGCATGAACTCGTAAACCAAAGCCTTGAAATCGTTGCCTTCAAAGTCAACACTTGAACATGAAGTTATTATCTTCAACAAATTCCGGTGCCGGATACTTCGCCATACTTCACACTCTCTCATAAAGCTTTTGCAAGCTCCATGATTTTGGCGATGGAGAACTTTCACTGCAACAAATATATCGTTGCCATCATCATCATTAAGGGTACCTTTGTAAACAGAGCTGAACCCACCTTGTCCAATCAAATTCGCTTCAGAGAAGCCATCAGTAGCCTTGAGAAGTTGATTGTAAGAGACTTTCAAGAACCACCCTTTCCTTGATGATTGAGACGTTAGGGTGTTGCCTTTTTTCTTAATCCAACAATACACAAAGCATAATGTGGCGAAGATTGCGAATGTACTCAAAATGACTATAATGAACAAAGGAAACCTTTTTTTTGGTTTCTTGATCTCCTTGCATTTGGGTAACCCAAGTTCAACCAATCCGCCACAAAGTCTACTATTCCCCAAAATCGAGAACTTACTTCTATTGGCAAACACTCCTAGCACCGGCACTTTGCCCACAAAATCGTTATAGCTTAGGTCTATATATTCTAACAAAAACCGTTCTAAGAATTGTGGAATTTGACCCGATAAATTATTATGAGACAAATAGAGCCTCTCCACTCCTTTTAAAGAACTTAATGATTGTGGTATCTCACCATCAAATAAATTGTCATTGAGGAATAATAATGAAAGGCTAGTGCAACCCCCAAAGCTACTAGGAATATTACCAGATAGATTATTATAAGATACATCCAGATAAGTCAACATCTTGAGGTCTCCAACATATGTTGGGAGTGAACCAGAAAGGCTGTTTTGCGAAAGATTTAACATTATGGTTAGAGATGGAAGTTGAAGAATTTGTTTAGGTATTTTACCGACGAGTGTATTGTTAGAAAGGTCCAAAAGGGATAGATGATGACAATTTCCCAAGCTAGATGGCACATGCCCTTCTAGTCTATTGGTATCTAGATCAAGTTCATTCAACATCGATAAGTTCCCGACGGCATCTGGAATCAAACCTGCTAATTGATTATCGTACATCGTAAGAACTCCTAGATTTTGAAGCTTACCAATGGTAAATGGGATTTTTCCTGTGAATCTGTTACCTCCTAAATGTAAAATGGTCAGGCCAACTAGATTACCTATACTTAAAGGAAGGTTCCCATGCAACTGATTTGTTGCTAAATTCAGATACGAGAGCTGCTCTGAAAGATTACCTATTGATATTGGGAGCTCTACTTGAAAGTTGCAATTACCAAGACTCAACGTTTCTAATCTGCTGCAGTTTTTCAAAGAATCAATAAACTTCATTTCATCAGCTTCTCCGTGTCCGCCGAGTTTGTTACTGTCTAAGGATATTGCATAAATATCTTTTAGTTTTGAAAAGTCAATTGTCAACTTCCCACTAAAATTGTTTTCACTCATTTCAAAAAGTTGTAATTTCGAAGAGTTAGATATAGAGGGTGGAATAAGTCCAGTCAGATTGTTATTTCTTAATTGAAGGAAGACAAGATGAGGGAGCATTGTACCTATGGCTAGAGGAAGACTACCAGTAAGTTGATTCTCAGGTAAGGAAAACTGAGTAAGGAGTGAGAGGTTATAAATGGAATGAGGGATGGAGCCATGTAAGTTACATTCACCAGCGTTAAATTCTCTTAAGTTTTTCCAACGACCAAAGGTGTCTGGAACGCTCCCACCAAATGGATTTCCCACAACAGAGAATACTTCCATTGATGAGAGATTCCCCAAAAATGGTGGGATTTCACCTGTTAAATGATTATAATCAAGTCCAATAATAGTAAGTTCAGAAAGAAAACTTATCTCTTTGGGTATACTTCCAACTAGCTTATTAGACCCAAGAGTGAGCTTTTTAAGTTTAGAACACGCAGACAAATTAGTTGGAATGACTCCGCTGAATTTGTTGTCACCAAGACGAAGGACGCGTAGCCTGGAAAGACGACCGAGTTCATGAGGGATGCTTCCATGAAAGCTGTTGTTCACGAGATATAGCCAGCGAAGGAAGCTGAGGTTTCCTACATGAGGAGACAAAGAGCCTGTTAGGCCTTTCGAATCCAGTTGTATAGCAGTCACTCTTTTCCGCTGCTTCCCACACGTGACACCAATCCAATCACAGAAATGAACGGAAGAGTTCCATGAGGTTAGAGATCTGTTTGGATCATGGGTAATCATCGACTTAAACGACAACAAAGCCTGATGATCAGTCTCATTTCCACCATAGGAAGTAGAGATGGTTGGTGTGGTAAGAAATATTACAACAAGAGAATAAAGTAGGAATGCCATGCTAAAAGAAGATGAGAAGCAAATTTTTGGTTGCTTTGGGTTCATTTTTAGAACTAAATATTAACGAGATATGAGAATATCAATGACGCTACTTCCAAAGAGGGTGATTGTCAACCTTTAATTTGTGATCTTAATAGGTGAAGCTGCATTGGATGTGAATGATTTATATGTTTTAATCAGTTCCACTAAAAAAGCTTCGTCATGTTTTAGTTTCTCATTAAACAATAAAATGTTTGAACTTTAACATAAGTAGATACAAAATTTAGAAAAAAATATCCAATTAAGGGATTAGAAAAAGATTTAACATCCCAATTAACATACTTTGTTGAAGAAACTGTCAATGTTGGCGTTTATCATTAATCAACTTTTTGGTTTGCAATTTTACACGTGTGGACGAAAAAAAAAATTGAACCTATTTCAAGGCCACATAAAGCGGAATGATGATGCTATCCATAAATTTGAAATTTCTTATCTCCTTCACAAATGGCTTAAAAAGAGAAGACAAAAAGTCTCCGAACCTCGTTTGGGGGATAGAAGCCGTCATGTGGGAAAAAATATTTTAGCCTTTTAGGTTTAGATGATTAAATATCATCACCCTCAATGATTAAAAAAAAAGAGTAAACTGTAATTTTACCCTATGGGGTTAGGGGTCATTGGCACCCTTACCCCTCCTAAGGAAATAATTGCAATTTTACCCCCCACTGTTTGATGTTATGTCGCAACCTTACCCCCCGGCTTCAATTTTGTTGACCGGTCAACATAAACATGGGAGGGTCAAAGGGTAAAAAAGTAATTTCAAGTTAAGTGTACCTTATATATTATAATAACCCCTTAACTCAACATTATATCACAATCTTACCCCCTAAGTTTCACCTCCATCTATCTTCTTCACTTTACACCGTCCGTCTTCTTCACCGGCGATCTCCCACCGGCGACCTACATTCCGTCTTCTTCATCACCCTCCGGCGACCTCCACTCCGTCTTCTTCACCATTCCTTCTTCTTCACCACACGAGCAGATGATGAGTGAACAGAATGCAATGATGCATCCAGCTCCACCGGCAGAGCCAGGGCCGACGACCACACCACCGGCCACCGTCGATCCAGCTGTGGTCCAGCGATCCTCCCTTTTCTCGCAGTTTTCAGGTAAAATCAAACAACTATTTTGATTGTGGGGTAAAATCAGGTCAGAACTAGTAATGGATGTTTCTGTATTTGCAGTGGACATGAGGATTCATGTTTCACTACGATCGATTGTAGTCTCATTGGTTGTCAAGATGCGAGGCCGCCCGTTCCTGCATTTCCAGTTTCCCCCTCAGCAGGAAATGGTTGTGTAGGATACTTAAACTTTAATCTTCTAGGATCTTTTGGGTTAATATATAGTGTAGTTGAACTCTATTTATATATTAGGATCTTTTGGTATGCTTGATCATAGAACAGGTTATGTTTGATCATAGAACAGATTGACTGTTAATGTGGGTTATATTTGCATCTAAGATTGACTGTTAAAAGCTTGTACAGGTTATATTTGCATCTATGATTAGTGGGTTAATGTGTCTGTTAAGTTGCTGTTGTTAAGTTGCATTACAGGTTACTGGAATTGTGTGTTTGATCATAGAACAGATTCACTGTTAAGTTGCTGCTGTTATGTTTGATCATAGAACAGAACAGATTGACTGTTAAGTTGCTGTTGTTTGGTTACTCTGCTGTTTGGTTGCTGCTGTGTGTAATATGAGATTAAAGTGACTAAGCAGTTTTGAGTAACATGCCAGTTTCTGATGCAGAGGTTCTGATGCATTTGCATTCCAAATGCTTCTGATATAGATTCCAGTTTCTTTGCATTCCAAATGGTTTTGGAAAATTCTAATTCATTCGAATTCCAATTGCCTGGACAAAACCATTACAGAAGGCCTTTAGCAATGGTTTTAAGCTGTGGCTGAAGGTTCTTCATGGTTGAGACATTGAGGGTATATATACACAAAACTGCAATCGAATATTTAAATGAATTTGAATTGAATTGAATTCTGTAAGAATTCTGTTACAACCTTGCATTCCAACCATAAAGTAAGAATTCTGTTACAACCTCGCATTCCAACCATGAATTCAATCTTTGCATTCCAAATGCTTTGGTTCAAAGTAAGAATTCTGTTACAACCTTTAAATGAATTTGAATTGAATCAGTCAACATATTTGATGCCAGGGGGTTTATATGGGTGGTGGAATCGAATATGGATGGTGGCGGGAAAGGTTTTGGAAGTTGCAGGGGGTAATTTTGCTTCGAAACACAAAGTATAGGGGGTAATAAGAAAGGGCATTTTAGTAATTTACCCCAAGTCAACAGATCAGCCAACATATTTGATGCCAGGGGGTAAACTTGCGACATAACAGCAAACGTTGGGGGGTAAAATAAAAGGGTAAAATAGTCATTTCACCCCAAGTCAACAGACCAGTCAACAAAATTGAAGCCGGAGGGTAAAATTGCGACATAACAGCAAACAGTGGGGGGTAAAATTGCAATTATTTCCTTATGGGGGGTAGACATGCCAATGACCCCTAACCCCAGGGGGTAAAATTGCAGTTTACTAAAAAAAAAAAAAAAAAGGAAAATGAAGAACTTTACAAACAAAGATACATAGTATTTTCGTATATTTATTGATGTAGAATTTGTTTTAAATGGATACCCATTTCTTTTTGTCATGAAAGGGTTGGGATAAGTCCAAAAATATTTTAGCCTTTTAGCTTTAGATGATTAAATATCATCACCCTCAATGATTAAAAAAAAAAAAAAAAAAGGAAAATGAAGAACTTTACAAACAAAGATACATAGTATTTTCGTATATTTATTGATGTGGAATTTGTTTTAAATGGATACCCATTTCTTTTTGTCATGAAAGGGTTGGGATAAGTCCAGTTTGTTATAACCAAAGGTATCATGGAATCCAATCACGAATTTTGGAATCGAATCGAATTTGTTTTCCAATTTCTTCAGCATCTTTGTTTTCCAATTTCTAAATAAATTCATAAATGCTGAAGTTATCCAAGTCTCCACTATGCTTTAGGATCTTCAGCGGTGAAATAAGATAAATGGATAAAAGATCTTGTACTCATAGAATGATAATACGTGACACAACCAATTACTTATTTACTAGATAAAGACTTTTTATTTATTTTATACTGTAGCCTTACCTGACAGGACTTTTTTATTTTGTTTGTGTAAATATTAAAACTGTATAATTGGTTCCCTAAAACTTAGTAAATTTCCCAAGTAGAGTTATATTTTTTAGAGTTAATTGCCAAAATTCTCCTTGAGGTTTGGACACGTTTGCCATTTTCGTCCAAAATAACACTTTTGTACCAAATTGCCCCCAAGGTTTGTAACTTTTTGCCATTTTCATCCAAACCACTAACTTATTTTATTTTTTTCTGTTAAGTTGAGTATATTTTGATGAAACTGGCAAATATAAAACCACAAGGACGATTTTGGCAATTTACTCAAACCCTTTTTTATTTCTTTTATTTAATTATTTTTGTTACATATATAATAAAAAAGAATATACATGGAGTTTTTAGAAAAAAAAACTTAATAGTTTTGTCACATAATTTTTATAAATTTTCATCCAAATCACTAACTCAGTTTATTTTTTCTATTAAGGTGAAGAATGTTTTAAATTTTATAAATTAAGACAGAAATTAATTTACTGCTTCTTTATATAAATCAGTTTTATAAAGAGAAAACGTCATTGGTGTGCAACACATAACAATCGATTACAACTTTTAGTATTTATCAGTTGTAGAGATAGAAAAAAATTCTAAAACGGTACATATTTTTTAAATGTGTTGAGCACCTAGGAAATATGTTGGTAGAAATAAAATATTTATTTAATTAAGATTATGAGGGTAACTAACTAATACTTATTCTGAGTGGCTTGAGTAAAGAAACTTTTGGTTCATAGCATTATAATTACAATTTGGTGGGTAATTTTAAGGTTTGGTAAGGATACGTTGTTTGATTGGGGGGGGGGGGGGGGGGGCACTGCCTTCTGTTTTTCCTTAGGAGCGAATTTAAAAGAGTAGAAGATGAATTACAAACTTGGTACATATGATAAGATTTTTTATTTGACCTTTTTCAATAAGGTCACCAGCATTTTAGTTTTATAAAATTTAGAGGTTTAAGTAGATTTTATTTTTATAAAACTGATCTACATAAAAAATTAGAAATTAATTTCTGTCTTAGTTTATAAACATCCTTCGCCTTAATAGAAAAATTAACTTAGTTAGTGGTTGGATGAAAATTTATAAAAATTATGTGACAAAGCTATTATTTTTTTCATATAAAAATTGCAAGTATATTCTTTTTTATTAGAGTTAATTGCCATTTTAGTCCCTGTGGTTTGGCCCATTTTGCCAGTTTAGTCCAAAGGTTTCATTTTTAACATCTGGATCCAAAAAGGTTTCATCGTTGCCATTTTGGTCCAACTGACTTAACTCCATCCATTCACCTCTGTTAAGTCAGGGGCAATTTGGTCTTTTCCTAATTTTATAATAGATTATTTATTAACCTCCCCCATTTAAGCAGTTATATATATACTTATAAATGTTATTTTCATAAAAAAATCATCTCTCTTCCTCTCTCACACACCTCCAGCCACACCACCATTCACCACCACCCACCACCACACCACAACCACCACCATTCTAGTTACCACGATGACAACCGTGTGTCAGGGACTGTCGTGGCTCGTGACCACACCTGCTTCTTTATGTGGGGGATTTTAACAAAGATCAAGCGACGATGGTGGTTAGATCCGGTGACCCACCGTCATCCTGCAAGCTCCGGCGAAAGTCAAGTGGCTTAATTTACCTCTCCAAGTTTCGTTAGGGCATAAATCGGCTACCCACGAGGTTTAGAGACAGAGAGAGAGAGAGAAAGGTGACTTAGATCTACGATGGTGTTGGGGGGAGGGGTTAGAGAGAGATGATTCAGATCGGTTATGATGATTCAGATCTGCGATGGTGGTTATTGGTGGAGTTTGGTGGCCGACAGATCAAAGGAACCATCTAGAGATATAAATGCTCTTGTTTTTAGTACTATGTGAAACAGAGGTATAAATGCTCCTCTCAAACCTATATTTAATGTAATTTTGTTGAAAATTTTGTGTTTACTTGAGGAATTCCATCTGTTTTTTACCTGATTTGAATTTACACTGTCCAAATTTTCGGTTTGATGTTCAGTGAAATTGGAATTGAGCCCCTGTTTTAGTAGTACATGAAACAGAGGTAGGATTACTCTTCTCAAACCTAACTTTAATACAATTTTTTTGTTAATTGGAGGAAATTTAACTATTCAGTGAATTTGGGCCACTGTTTCTGATAGTGTGTGAAACAGAGGTATACATGCTCTTCACAAACCTAAACTTGAAGAAATTTCATTGAAAATTTTATGTTAATTTAAGGAATTACAGCTGTTTTAAATGAAGGATCAGAGTAAATGAAAATGCTTTGTATATTATTTATAGAGGATGCGATATACAACAATATATAAAAGCGGTGGTGGCCGTGGCTCTCATCGAAGTATCGCCGGAAAAACGATTCCGGTTACTGGAATTAAGATGAAGAAGACATGAGAAGTGGGGTGGTGGGGCCCACTTGAGTTTTAATTTTATTTATAATAGTAAGGTTAAAAATAAAACTGAAATGACAAAAATGCCCTTGGCAGCTTTAACATATATGGATGGAGTTAAGTCAGTTGGACCAAAATGGCAACGATGAAACCTTTTTGGATCCAGATGTTAAAAATGAAACCTTTGGACTAAACTGGCAAAATGGGCCAAACCACAGGGACTAAAATGGCAATTAACTCTTTTTATTATATATGTAACAAAATTACTTAAATAAAAGAAATTTAAAAGAGTTTGAGTAAATTGCCAAAATCGTCCCTGTGGTTTTATATTTGCCAGTTTCATCCAAATATCCTCAACTTAACAGAAAAAATAAACTAAGTTAGTGGTTTGGATGAAAATGGAAAAAAGTTACAAACGTTGGGGGCAATTTGGTACAAAAGTGTACTTTTGGACGAAAATGCCAAATCTGCCCAAACCTCAGGGACGATTTTGGCAATTAACTCTATTTTTTATTTGTTTGGTTTTTAAAATTTAGATAGTATAAATTTACAACACATTTGTGCATAGAGATATTGTACTTAATGCTTAGGGATGTTTTAAAAAATTGAATTTTTTACTTTTAACTCAAAACTATTTACTTTTTTAACTTTTAACCTAAAACTATTTGATTTTTTACTTTTAACTAGAAAGTTTTGACCTTTTGTAATTGAACCTCACAATGTTTTACTTTCAACTTTCGTCTCCTATACTTTTCATCTTTTGCAAATTCTTCGTTTTACGTTTCGTTCTAAATTTTTTAAAATTAACACAACATAACATGTGTGTGGTTCAATGTTTTTACGTTTCGTTAAACGCTTCACACGTTCTAAATTTTGTGAGTTTATATGACTCAACGTGCTTTTGTGATTCAACATTTTTACGTCGTCTATTTTTTGAAATGTTCGTCGCAACGCGTGGATCTTAGATCGACTTAGTTTATTTTCTATATTTTATGTTTCGGTCTAATATATACGCATTAACATGCCGCAACTTTAGTGTTGGTGGTCGCTGATTATGATGTGGCATTTGTGCTATTTGGCACATTTTTACGCCCCCACCGCAACGCCGGGGAGCTTCATAGTAGTTTATTTGAATTTAAAACTAAGAATTTCTCTTAAAGAAAAGTGAAAATACGAATTTCGCTCAAATTTCTTTACTAGTCAACAATTTTTACAAAGTGAAGAATTTCAATCAATTTGGTATCTTTCATTTCTACACCATCGCCACCACAATCGCATCTAAAATAACTACCACTAAAACAATAACAATCACGGTTTGCATCGTCATTGTTCCCATCACCATCGTTGCTGTCACAACCACCATACAGGGGCAACTATCATTGTCGTGTCGCCGATATATAACCCACGCCAACGGCCCAACACCAACATCACAACTGGTCAACCCTACTACCACATCTAACTTTATAACAAACATACAAACCAAACATGATTATTTTGTCAACCAAGTTATTGGATTAAAAATTTGCTTTCACATATTTTAGTTCTTCTTAAATAGAATCACGCGTGATATTTAAAGAAGTTATTTCTCTACATAAATGGTAAAACTATATTAAATTAACGAGTAATTATCTACAACATAAAAGATCAAATACAAATACCCTTATCATATAAAACGTACGAATAGGACGAAAAGGTAAAAAACGTGGTGGCATTTTCGTAATTACTTACTTGCAGAGTAATTATCAAAATTACCCTACAAATGATCTTGCAGGGTAATTTTGATCCTGTAGGCCGGGTAATTTTGTAAAATGTTCTTGTCAGGTAATTTTGTAAAATGTTCTTGTCAAAATTACCCTACAAATGATCTTGTATAGTAATTTTGATCTTGTAGGGTAATTTTGTAGAGTATCATAATTACTCTACAAATGATCTTGTCGAGTAATTTTGATAATTACCCTACAAGATCATTTTACAAAATAACCCTACTAGATCATTTGTAAAGTAATTTTGATAATTACCCCACGAGCAAATAATTACGAAAATGCTACAGCGTTTTTTTTTAGTTTTTTCATGCCTTTCGTATGTTTTGTACGATATGAAACTTTGTATGTGAACTTAACCCTTATCTACAACACGTGTGTTTTCACATTGGTTATGCTAAAAATATTAATATTAGGCAAATTGGAAAATAATAATCACATCTTTTTGAAATTGGCCGATAATAATCCCAAGTCAGTTATTAGCCAACAATAATCCGACCTCGTCCAATTTTTTTGTAAAGTAGACCGTCGTTAAAATAAGCTTAACGGAGTTCAGTTTTTTTCCGAATTACAAACCGATGTTTTAGGGCTTTTGATCAGAACGAGGATACGAGTCGACTGATGTAAAACTTACCTCGAAATTGTGTTCGAAATGGCTTGAATTTTGTTAATTGGAAGTTAAACACCCGAATTGAAGCACCGTTTTCGTGGGTTGGGGGCAGTATTTTAAGGTAAATTTTACATCAATCGACTCGTATCCTCGTTCTGATCAAAAGCCCTAAAACATCGGTTTGTAATTCGGAAAAAAAAACTTAACTCCGTTAAGCTATTTTAACGGTGGGCTATTTTACAAAAAAAATTGGACGAGGTCGGATTATTATTGGCTAATAACTGACTTGGGATTATTATCGGTCAATTTCAGAAAGATGGGATTATTATTTTCCAATTTGCCTTAATATTATTATTCTTTTGTAATACAATGGTTATGATAAAAATATTAATATTATTATTCTTTTGTAATAAATGTAAGCACGTCGAAGTATTTCAATATTCAAACTTACAAATTTTAGAATCGTTCATAGTTGCTCACAGTTGGTGATTGCCTATCAACCTAGACTAAAGATTTACAAGATCCAAGGATGGTCTCCGAGACCTTCTCACATGGCCCATGCACAGCGGCCCATATTCTACAAGCCCAAAAGTATTTAACATAAAGTCAAAAATCAATTTTAGAGACAAAAGTGCTTATTTGACGCGGTGGGATTTCATTTTTGGACCCGGGCCACCCTTTAACCTTGTCTAAAGAAACGTCTTTAGGAACAAAAGAGAAATAATCGGTTACAAAAGATTAATAATCGGTCTGTAAGTTTATTGTTCGGTTTTTAATGGTTAGTGTTTGATTTTGAACATGATGGTTTCGATCTGTAAGCCTTGAACATATGTTGTGAAATTGATTTTGTTTAATCCATTTAAAGTTAAATACGGAGGGTAGTAGTTGTTTAAGAGGCTCCAGCGTCTCGCCGGAGCATTGATTTTTTTTTCTAACAATATATTTTCAGACACGGTTCCTAACTGCGTCTTTATATCACCGCATCTAATAATAATCTGATTTTAAAACGCTAGATTTAAGAGCGGTCCAAAACCATGTCCTATGATCAAAAGCACCGCGTCTATTGCTTCTTTTTGTACTAGATTGAATCTGTTGATTGATGTTCATTAAAACCAACTTGTACTTTGATGCGCATCTTGCTAAGGCTGATCAATGATCGAGTCGTATCATAGACCATGGTTCTTTAGTCTGTTACTTCTTAATCTTTTTCATATTATTTGTACGTCTTCTTTTTGCTTGTAACATTACTAGGATAGACTATGAACATATGATAATTTGTGAGAAAAATTAATATAAAATGTTATTTTATCATAAAAAGGGTTCGTTTATAATTATAATCCATTTCATGCATTAATAAACATGTTTGATTCGGTAAAAGTTATTTAACATCGTTATGCACTACTCCTTATAGTTTCCATTAACTCTCCATATATGTAAGCATGGTGTTAGAGCTGTGAGAGAGTGTGTACACATGTAAAATAACATTCAATGAAACCAGAGATACAAATAATAGCGTGAAGAGTTTCAACCATATTAAGTTAAAAAGATAAGAGACACCTCAATTATGTCGAAGCACATCTAAAATATGCTGCAACTCATGGACAACATCTTCAATACTCATCCGTTGTGGCGGAGAATCCATAGAGCATGATACTCCAATCTGTATGATTGAAATCAAGCATTCCTCCATTTTCTTTCCCTTTGCTTCTGTACTTTGCTCAACAATTACACTACCATCAATAATGTCAATCACTTGGTCTGGAAATGATGTCGAAGCAAATTTATGTAAGCTGACGTCTTCATTGAAGATGTCGTCTGTTGGCTTTTTCCCGGTCACCACCTCCAATAATAATATGCCAAAACTATAGACATCCCCGTTATTTGTCATCTCACTCCCAAGACCATACTCTGCCACTTATAAGCAACTACTTAAAACAAAGAAACAATTTACGCATATATAAAGGCATATGGGGTATAAGAATCTTACCTGGAGGTGTATAACCAACTGTTCCTTTAACACCAGTTGAGTTGTTTTGGTTTGAAACTTTTCCAGGAAACCGAGCTATACCAAAGTCTCCAACATGGGTCACCATATCCTCATTAAGTAGAATGTTGCTAGGCTTCAAGTCACCATGAACAATGGTTTCTAGGCAATGATTGTGAAGATAATTAACAGCAATTGCAACATCCATGAGGATACTTATTCTTTGAACAAGGTCTAGTCTGGATGTAGTTGTACTTGAATGCAACCAATCATGTAAACTTCCATTGGGCACGAACTCATAGACCAAAGCTTTGAAATCATTGCCTTGATGGTCAACACTTGAACACGAAGTTATTATCTTCAAAAGATTACAGTGTCAAATACTTCGCCACGCTTCACACTCTCACATAAAGCTTCTGTGAGCTCCTTCATTAAGATGGAGAACTTTGACTGCAACATCGCTATTATTAGAGGTTGTGTAATGGGGCGACACATCATGGGAGAAGGGGCTATAGTGCCCCATAGCGCCGCCAAATACCGTTACGGCAGGTGCTATGGGGGTTCAATTTTGGATTCCCGCAAGCTATATAGCGGCGTGACCCATTTTACCCAACTCACACACATATACATACATACAGGTAGAAGATCCTGTACATTAATCTAAAAGTGTGAGAATGGTGAGAAATATTGTGGTGATAACATGTGTCCTTAATCTAAATTAATTCAAAAGGGTAAAAAAGTAATTTTCTTATTGATTTAATTTTTTGATAACCTTCCATAACCGCCACCCTTAATTATAGGAATATGAATTAAGAATTAATCTACGAATTTGTGTCATCTCGTTTAGAATTGTATAGTCTTATATATTTTTATATAGTGTTATATAGTGTTACATAGTGTTATATGGTGTTATATAGTGTTTTTTGGTGTTATATAGTGTTATATGATGGATGCATAGTGTTATATAGTGTTATATGGTGTTATATGGTGTTATATGGTGTTATATAGTGTTATATAGTGTTATTTAGAGTTATATAGTGTTATAGTGTTATATTTGTCTAATAGCATGTCTATGATAGATGTATAGTGTTATATAGTGTTATATGGTGTTATATGGTGTTACATAGTATTATACGGTGTTATACAGTGTTATATGGTGTTATGGTGTTATATAGTGTTATATGATGGATGTATAGTGTTATATATTTCTTGTAGCAGTTACATATATCTTGATTTTTTAGAATATCCGAAATTTTAAAATAAGTTTAAAATGGAATCGCTAGAATTTAGGAGTGAATCGCTAGAATTTAGGAGATGTTACCTAATTTGAAACATCTACAAAGACACTATTACCCTTACAATTTTCAAATCAGTCCAAATAATTAAAACACAATTTATAATTTGGTCCCTATTGATCTCAACCATTAGATCAAAGATCTAATGGTTTAAAACACTTCTCACACTTTTGAATTAATGTACACTATCCCTACCCCCTTACCACCACACTCTCTTATGATATAAAGCCCATCTCTTACGCGTTTCGCTACTTGTCGCGTAACGCAACACAAAGGGCTTTATGACTTGATGGGGAGTGTGAAATATGAGCTTTAAGTGTATTAGATTGTGTGATTTTATGCGTTTTACTTGATTATATGTCTCGAATATGATAACCACGGGTTTTTATTGTTTCTCAGGTAAAACGCGTAATACGGCGAAGTTAGAGAGCTTAGTGATGAAACGGAAAAGCACGGATGATTATTAAAGAGATATCACGTAAACGGGAACTCGTTCGGATCAAAAGATAGCTCAAAGGAACAAGGAATGCGAAGTAATAAAGTCCAGGGGTCATTCGGTCATTTTATGGAAGATGCAATGAGTAAATAAAAGAGTTTCAGAACCGAGACGTAGCTTACGGTCGATCTACCGTAACCTACGGTTATGTTCAGCAATTCACAAAGGTTTCAGAAAAAGAAACAGAATGTTTCAAGCGTAGCTTACGTTTTCTGGGGCGTAACTTACGGTAGAAGACATCAGCCATGTGATTGTTTTATGCAAATAATTAAATGGGTTGAAAACCCTTATATATAAAAAGACACATGCGCAGACTTGGATGTTGGGCCGGCATTATCAAAGGAAATCACGTGGACTTTGGGGATTCTTTTGTTCCATTAAATCATCGCTCATCATCATCTTTGGAGGGAAAAATCCTTATTGAACTTGGGCTTGTGGAGCCATAGTGGGCCGCACATGGGAGACAAATTGTAGCAGCCCATACGAGGACTTCTTGGACTTGGCGGCAGACTTCAACATGACCAATATCAATCATCATCTTAGAAAAAGACATCATCATCACAATAGACAAATATTGAGAGAGGGCAGCCGCCACTTTTGGAGATCATCAAACATAAAACATCATCATCATCACGGCAGTCGAGGGGTAGGCCTCACTTAAATAATTTTTGTCATCATTCTTTTTTATTATACCATAATCAAGATGGTGATTTTAATTGATCATTCAACCATCATAAGCGGCTAAATCTCTTGTGAACACTTCGGGTGAATGATTCTTGTGAGACACACATCATCATCACAATAGACAAATATTGAGAGAGGGCAGCCGCCACTTTTGGAGATCATCAACATAAAACATCATCATCATCACGGCAGTCGAGGGGGAGGCCTCACTTAAATAATTTTTGTCATCATTCTTTTTTATTATACCATAATCAAGATGGTGATTTTAATTATTATTCAAGCCAGGGAAGATCATTCAACCATCATGAGCGGCTAAATCTCCTGTGAACACTTCGGGTGAATGATTCTTGTGAGACACTTTTAATTCTAGTTTCTGTTTTGTATTGAGATTTGGATTTGTAGTCGGGTGACAGCCGACTATTTGCATGATTATATAATTTGTGTGACAGACAAATCCTGAGTAACAGTCAGAGTTATAATTATGTGTTGAATCCAATTATGCTTTTGTTGATTGATTCCTATGTATGCTTGTTTTAATATTTATCTGATCAATTAATATTAAGATTTTGAACTGCATAGGTAATTGGTAGATGTGACAGATTTACTATTTAATCAACAGCATCCAATAAAATCAGAACTAGGTTAATAGTAATTACAGAATCAAAATCCCGGAGTGACCACGTTTTTTCTATCATTGTTTTTACAATCTCAAAGTTATTGTTTATAGTTTTCTAGCAAGTTCTCAAAGTAATTCAAATATATACAAACAAATAATAATTAGCATTAACCACAGACACCTCTGGATTCGATACCCTACTTACCCTAGCTACCTAGGTTAATTAGGTTTTTGCATGTCCATAACGACAGACATCAAAATGGCGCCGTTGCTGGGGAGGCGTGCACAAAATTAATATAACCGGTTTAGTTACATGAATGACAAGATAATTTTAATATAATTACTGACACGAATCACTAGACACAATTGAAAAATAAGAAGATACAATTATTAGGATAAAACAAAATTTACCAAAATGATGAATCCATATTTGATTTTAATTATAGTAAAACTATAAAACCATGTGTGGTTTTAATAAACGGGTTATAAACGTGTTCACTTAACCTATTCACCTACTTAAATAATAAGTGTTATGTGTGACATAAACGGGTTAAGCGAATCAAACTTGTTTAGACACGTTTTTAGTACTTGTTAATGTGACAACCTATTTATAACTAGAAATTATTTAACTTCATATCGAATTATAGCATGTTAACAGAGTGCGTCATAAATTGTCCGCCCTATATCCGACCATCAAACTTTTTCTACCAGAGAATATCTAATCTACTAACAAATGGCTCTCATATAAAGCGCCACTATTAATCTAGCACTTGTGAGTATGGTTAACAAAATCTTATATATAATTCACTATATTAGAACCCCGTGTATTACACGTATTTACTAAATGTAATTTTATATACTAAATAATATATCCTTAAAAAACTCGTGTATTGTATGGATTTAACAAATGTAATTTATATACCAAATAATAATAAAAAGTTATATCTTTAAAAATCTTGTGTAATACATGGTTAAATAAATGTACTTTTGTATAGTAAATAATAATAAAAAAAAGTTATTTTTTTAAAACCCTATGTATTACACGGGTTGAATAAACATAATTTTATATACCAAATAAGAAAAAAAAAAAAAAAAGGCCAATTGGATTTTAACACCTTTAACTTTGAAGAGTTGGCCGATAACACCCGCAACTAACACTTTGATATGTGACACCCCAAACTTTTAATTTCGTTTGTCATTTCACCACTCAGTTAAAAAATCAGTAACTGAGTTAGTTTTCAATCCTAGGTGGCATCCTACGTGTCTTGTTTTGATGAGGTGTCGTTATGAGGTGGAAATATATAGAGGGAATCACTACATATCTGAATTTGGGGGTCAAAATTGGTGTGGATATTTGAATAATATTGACTTTTTTTTTTCAACAAGAAGCATGATGAATCAATAAGATGAAGACTAGAAGTTGGATAATCTATCCATCAATTTCTCAAAATTGGGCAAGAAAAAAGACAATAAAATTGGGCAAAAACTGCTACCAAAATGAATCTAAATATATATTATCAACAAACAACAAAAAGTCAACAACCAAAAGTTAAAAACCATTAAACTCCTCCTGTTCCAAAGCTTCTTCAAGCAAAAACTCAGATTGATCCATCAAATCCGGACTCAATCTAAACATAAGAACACAAAACTCCATCTGATTAAGCCCGCCATCCCCATCAATATCACCTTCTTTCAACATACTAACAATATCATCATCACTCAACTCTCCAAGCCCCAACAACGTCGAATTCTTCTTCAAACTATCGAATGTGATCACGCCTTTTTCAGCGTCCATCACTAACCGAAACCCGTTGCATAGCTCTTCGATTAACCCGTCTCCGTTAATCATCATCATCTTCAACTGACAAAGACCTAGCTCTTCGATTAACCCGTCTCCGTTAATCATCATCATCTTCAACTGACAAAGACCGCCGGTGGTTGTGGTCAGTTCAGATCGTTTAGATTAGGGCTTTTTATTGGTAGTTAGGGTTAGATTAGGGCGGTGGTTGTGGTGGTTTTGATGAGGGCGGTAGATCTGAGTTGATTTCAAAAGTGGGTTTTGATGAGGGCGGTGGTGGTGGGTTTTGAAGAGGAGAGAGGGTGGCGGTGGTGGTGGATTTTGAAGAGGTTTAATGGTTTGATCCGGTTGTTTTAGTTTATTTTGCAAAATCTAATGTTGAAGATCAAAACTGATGTTGAAGATGATTTGGTTTTGATGAGGGCCTGTACATATACATATACATACACAGATTTCACACATATTTTTATATATTTCCACCTCATAACGACACCTCATCAAAACAAGACACGTAGGATGCCACCTAGGATTGAAAACTAACTCAGTTACTGATTTTTTAACTGAGTGGTGAAATGACAAACGAAATTAAAAGTTTGGGGTGTCACAGATCAAAGTGTTAGTTTCGGGTGTTATCGGCCAACTCTTCAAAGTTAAAGGTGTTAAAATCCAATTGGCCAAAAAAAAAAGTTATATCATAAAAAACTAATGATAATACATTAATACAAAGTTTGGTTTTCGTGGTAATAAGAAAAAGTTATAGCATAAAAAAACAAACGATTTCGTTATAGGGAAGCATTCTGTTCCAAAATGGCTAATGAAAAAACTTAGTTATATGAAAAATATATCTATCTATAAAGACACCAAGGGGAGGGGCTCATGCGAGAACTCCATTTATTGCGAGAACCGCGAGAACCAATGTGAACACAACCTAAAATAGCTAAAAAAACCTAACCCCCCCCCCCCCCAAAAAAAAAAACCTAAACCCCCCTCCCCCCCCCAAGCTAAAATGCTAAAAACTAAACCCCCAAAAAACCTAAAAAAAATCAAAAAAAAATCTAAATTTTTTTTTTAATATTTTTTATGCTCAAATCGCTACTTTTAGTGGCCAAAAAAAAAAATTAAAAAAAAAAATTTAATTTTTTTTTTTGGCTTCGAAAAGTAGCGATTTTTATGTAAAAAATATTAAAAAAAAAAAAATTTGTGTGATTTTTAGCTATTTTTAGGCATTTTTGGTTGTGTTCACATTGGTTCTCGCGGTTCTCGCAATAAGAGGTGGTTCTCGCATGATCTTCTTCCAGACACCAAGTACCTATACTTAATATGTTTAACTTTTTTAAAAGATATGGGAACTTATGAATGCACTATACGTATCTCTAAACACAAAAAGTAATATTCGTCATTAAAAAAATTAATAAAGAGAGTGAATCAACATAATAGCATGGATAGATTAGGATCTATTTGGTGTAATTTAGAAGTAAAGTTATTATAACATTCGCCGTTGAAAAATTAGGAGTAAATTGTCATTTTAGTCCCTGAGTTTTTGTCCAAATTGTCATTTTAGTCCAAATAGTTTTTTTTTTGTCTCCTTTGGGTCCCTGACTTTTCCTTTTTCTTGCCATTTTGATCACATTGACTAACTTAGTTTAAAAACCAGGTTATAATCAGGTGTATTTTTGGCATTAAATTATTATGAGTTTTATAAATTATGTTGTAAACTACCTCTGGTTATCACTACACAACAATTATGCCAAAAATACACCTGGTTATAACCAGATTTTTAGACTGAGTTAGGCAATGTGATTAAAATGGCAAGAAAATAGAAAAGTCAAGGACCCTGAGGAGAAAAAAAACTATTTGGACGAAAATGATAATTTAGACCAAACCTCAAGGACTAAAATGACAATTTACTCAAAAATTAATAAAGAGTAAGTAAATCAACATAATATACGGTAGAATAAATTAAACAAAAGGAAGGATATTAAAATTAGAAATAAAAAAATTGAGAATTGATTTTGTTGACCACATTGACAAAATTCATTTCCAATGAAGATTTCTTCAAATAAAGTGTCGATCCAATCGCTTGTCAGTTGAATCATTTATCCTAATATTGAATAAATAATTCAAAACCCAACACCAATGTTAGATAAAATTTGAATAGAAGATTTAAAAATTTTAATGGATTAAATTATCTTTAAAACATTAGGCAACAAACAACTATGAATTATTCAAATATTGAACAAAAGATATTATTACACTTAAATAATATTTATAAAAACCCAAATTTTGATAGCCTCGTTGATTGGCACGTGTCCCTAAAGAGATTTCTTTTATTATATGTATAGATTTGATTCTTTTATTTTAACTAGAATTTAGGACGCACGCGTTGCGATAGGATTGTTAAAGCGACTAAAAAGTAGACGTAAAAACATTGAACCACAAACACGTGTTGTGTATATTTCAAAAGTTAAGTGTATTCCTCTTTTTGCAAGAAATGGAAAATAAATATGATGGCAATATGAACAACTTTAGTAGATTATATATAAAAGTTAAACGGAATAGCAAATTAGCAAGTTAATACTGAGTTCATTAATTTTAAGTGTATTGTAGTTGGAATAGAAAATGTAGTTTAGTCACAAATATCTATATAGAGAGTGAGAGAGAATTATATATACAATATTATATATTATATATGCTGTGAGAGGTAGAAAAGCAAGTAAGAGT
This sequence comes from Helianthus tuberosus, assembly GCA_030545235.1. NCBI lineage: Eukaryota > Viridiplantae > Streptophyta > Magnoliopsida > Asterales > Asteraceae > Helianthus > Helianthus tuberosus. The sequence continues at coordinate 16,128,353 of CM060369.1, read as the reverse complement.
AAATCAAAAAAGTAGATTGTAAAGATACACATAAATAACAACTATAGGGTCCTAATGTTAACATATGGGAAAAACTTATTTACACATGGTGTATACGGGCCGTATAATGTTATACGGCCCCGTATACACCATGTGTAAATAATTTACCTGGTCGTATACAATGTATACGAACGATATATACGGGCCGTATACTGTTATACGGCCCGTATTCTTCGAAAATTAGATTTTTCTCAAAGTATTTAAGGGATTTAAGGTGCCAATCACACGAGACATTTTACAGTCGTGAGGTGGTCAAACCTTTCTAAAAGTAGAAAAAAATAAAACATTAACAACTAACAAAGATTGAAGAACAAAAAGCCGCGTCGTATGACTCAGTTGAATCGTCTCGAAAGTACTGAACAACCGAAATAACAGCTTCGGTTTCATCAGCCTGTACCGAAGAAACCCAATTCGCAACAATGAGTCTGAGTCCATTGTTGTTCGTGAATGTTTCGAATCATCATAGAAGACGTGTCGGGTTCTTCTGCTAGTGGTCGGGCTTCCAATGCTCACACAGGGTGGTAAACAACGCTGATATGAACACAAACCAACTGCTTTATCTTGAGTCGTCGGGAAAACTTTTCCTCAGGGGAGGGTGAGTGTAACACCCCGAAAACGGGCTTAGTAATCAAACCACGTTGAAAATAATGAACGGGTAAAATTATCAAGCGTTAAATAAATAAGAACAAACTAACTAGGAAATTATAACCCGGTTAGTTAAGAAGTATTAAAGTGACTATTATTAAGGTTGAAATTCCTTAAACCATAAGTTAGACAAAAGTAAAGGGGCCAAATTAATAAAAACTGAAAGTTAAATGATCAAATAAGAAAAATAACCAACCAGACACACACATGCGTGTGCTGGGATCGATCAGAAGAGGAGGGCGACCAGGAGTTTCCTTCAAACCCTAAAATCCTCACAAAATTCACAAATTGAAGCCTCTAATCTGCTCTAAATCAAGTTTTCAAACATGAATTATTGATCACCTCGTTGCAGGGATCAAAAGGTATGCAAAATTGTAGTATTTTGTTGCATCTCAAATTCTAGGTTAAAAGTGAAAAACGAAAATTCCGCTTGATTATTTGATGCATGGATGAAATTAGAAGTGACATGATGTTTAGGGATAAAACCCTAGATGAATTCTTGTTGAAATTTATTGTGATGATTCTAGAGATTTTAATCACCATTGTAGGTGATTATTGAGTTTGTAGAGACTAGATAAACACTAGGATTGTGAATACTATTCTAGTGAAAACTGAATTCATGTGTTAAATTCGGTATTATTGATGTTGAAATTTAGTGCATATCGCCTAATCGAAGTAAATGTAGATGAAAATAACATATCAAGTACATCGTAATGATTATGTAAAATCTGACCCGCTAGGTGTTTGTTGAAACGCCTAAGTGAGGATTAAAATATTAATAATCGGACAAAAACGCAGATTTGCGATATCATAATGAATCATGATAAATGGTTGTAAAAAGGGTTCTAAATTGGTTATGAATGGAACTCTTTAGGTAAAGAATCCGGACCGTCAAGCGGACAAGCCGGAGGTGGTACGCGGTTGAAGAGTGTGCTTTAAAGGTACGCGACTTGTCGTCTCGTTACATTTATACAGACAAGCTTAGTTAAAATATGTTTAAAGTGATATAGCGAAAATGGTTGAGTTGGTATATCAATGAGGTGATGGAATTCACTCGACAACTAAATGGGTCAAATTATTAGTTAAAATAATAGTGATAACAAAAGAAAATAAAGACACCATTTGGTAAAAGTTATAACGGGTCGGACACATTAAGAAAATGTCTTTTATGTAGTAAAACTCACGGCGCGAACCGGAATTGGTTCAAGGAGCATGATGAAATTAATATACCATCATACGTTGATAAATGGTGATGTCGACTAAACGGGTCAAATGGTGTGTTAATACCATTTGACATTAATAATTGACGACTACTTGTTGAGTTTTGTGATTACAGGAAACAACATGTGTTGCGTTGCTTTAATTAGAAAATTTAAAGCAAGAGGTATGTAAACGGGTCAATGCTATGACCCGAGCCAGGTACGCATATGTGGACTTATAGTTAAAAGTGCAAAGAAGGTCAAATATCTAGCCGAAATCCTTCATTTCAAAAATGAAGGATTGAATGTGACCAAAGAGCCCTTAATAGGTAAACAGTGTAAACGACCCTTAGAGGTTGTTTAGAAACTTATATTATGAGTTTGTAACCCTTAGATGTGTATAAAAGTTCTAGGCAAAAACATTTGTGGGTCGAACGCCTAGAAATAGTCAATTGCGAAAAATGACCAACCGATGGGTAAAATTGGGAAAAAGGGGTTCATATGTTAAACCCACCACAAAATAGTTGTGATGGAATAGTTGTAGTTAATTAGACATGGAAATTTTGTAGCATCCAAAGAAAAGCACAAGTTCTAGACTAAAATGCGTAAATACCCTTAACGGGTCAAAATAGAAGTATTAGCGAAACGGGTTAAGAATGTGTAATAACCCGTGATTTGAACCTTGTACAATAGGAAATAATCATAATAATATGTTTACAAAAGAAACAAGGGCCACAAACAAGTTTGTTAGATGAAATCACGAACGGGTCAAAAGTTGGTAAAAAGGGTAATAAGCCGAAGAGTTAAAAGTCTGAAATTTTATTATGTTGGATGTTGGAATTTTAACTCCATATGATGGAGAATTAAATTACGGACGCGTAGGAAAAAGAATCGGGTAAAACGGATTAAAAACGAGAGAGTTATGCTCGTCTCCGTGAAATCGGGTCATGCTGGGAATATGCAGCATCAGTTTAAGCAACAGGCTGTGAATACAGGGGCTAGGCGTCACGCGACGGCCCTTGGCGTCACGCGACGCCCCCTGTTCCGAAGAAAAATTATTTTATTGTTGTTTGACCCATGGAACTCACTTATATCCATTCTAACATTGTCAAAACTAACAAAGGTTGTGGTTTTGATCTTAGGTGATGTTGGGCATGCTCCGGATGACGATCAAGCAGCTACGAAGAACCGAACACACGAGATTAAAGCTTCCGCACGGCGTTACGTCATAACTTTTAAATGGCGACTTATTTATATTATGTTGAAAACTTTTAAGTTGTAAAAGTTTTAAATTACTCGTATTTTCTAAGGATACTTAATCGTAATTACATGTTTAATATCGTATTTATACAAAAACCTTAAAACAATAACATGGGTGTTACAAGTTGGTAATCAGAGCTCATGGTTAAAAAGTAAAGTGTGTTCGGTTCGAGGCTTGATCGCAAATCCGGTAAGTACATGTATATCAATGGTTTAGCATGTTAAAATGTTGTAAACAACACATAGGGTTATCATGTGATACACATTACACCAATCAAATCGATAAATGATAGATATAGTTAACAAAATTACGTGCGTTAACTCGTATAGTAGAAAAGCCTTGTATTATGATACGGGCGTTTAGTAAAGTTGACATTACTAATCTTTGTGAATGTTTTAATTGGTGGAAACTCGCATTTGAAGATGACAAGGGTTGAACAAATTACGGATATGATAGAAGAATGGTCCGAAGTATGAAAAGAGGAGCATGCTCACCAAGGACCAAATCGCGTAACAATCGCGAATAAAAGTAAAGGCAAGGAAAGCCCGTCGGGGCAAGCATTACCAGGTGCACGTTTTAAAATTAATCGTACAAGTAGTAATATGCAACAAACACGTAAGTAATGACGGTTGCATATATATGATAGAACTTGGAAAACCTGATTTCCAAGAGAAATTTAATAGAAAATGTGTCATTCACGATGATGAATAACAAATAAATAATAGGATTAGTTTATATGGAAACTTGGACGGGGGGTAATTATCCAAGTGGAAAACTCTCAATATAAGGCTATCAAGAAAAGTAGCGATCACATTAACGAATGTGATTATATAATAGTTCGATAGAGAGGAAAACCTTTTTATGTTCGAATGTAAAACTAGTAAAACTAGTGATTGTTGTTTAGCAATTAAATAAAGTTTTACTTAATGAAATCAGTGATATGAAATAAATAGAGGCATTACTTACATAGGGCGTGATGTGAAAACTATGAAAAGGTCATGTGTGTCATGTGTCAATCGCTTACTCTGGCCAAGTAAGTAGTGGCGTATGATACCATGAACTTCTTGTAGCGGACATATTTATGTCCGATGTAGTAAGGGCGGGGGTGAATGGGACGAATTAAAAAGTTACCCAAATGAATCAAACAAATAAGATGTTTGATAGTAAACGTAAACGTAAGTCAGAGGATGGAAGCGTATTACGTTAGGATAACGAGCCCGAGAGAAGGGACAAGGATCAAGGTAAATGAAAATACAAACCGACTAATGGGAATGCTAAGGCATAGGGATAAAAGTTTGACTGTCACAAGTGATGAACTTCACACGGACAAGTCAAACAAATTAAATAAAAAAAAATAAAGGACACGATTGAATAAAAGCGATGGATTTCGCTAAGACGACCAAATAAGTTAAAATGAAGTCTAAAATCATATCAGAATTATTACTTGGAAAATGACTTCGATAAGGATACCCGATAGATGGGTAAGAATTTAAGAATATGCGTAACCCAATAGACGCGAACGCGGATTAGAAAGTCAAAAGACTCGGATTATGGGTCATGACTAAAAGATGATAAGATTTTGCAAACATAAATTTTTGATAATTACGATCCAACTATTTTAAGATGAATGGGTCAAATAAAGAGTGAAGTTTGACATTCATAAGTGAGGAAGTTTCACACAAACAAGTCAAACGAGACTAATTAAGAATAACGCCTGAAAATGAAAGTAAGCGCAAGCTGAATAATGAAAGCGCGAAGTATCAATGAACCTATGAGACGGGTCGTAAAAGAGTATGGAAAGGAAAATGCAAACTAGTGAAACTCGAGTGTTAAAAACATTAAGATAAAGAACACGGGTAATGGTTTGAAAGGAAATAGAGGCGTAAACTGAATAGCGATAAGAATGAGACGAACCGACGTGTAAATGACGGAAGAAGTCATAGAGTCGGAAGAATAAATTAAAAGAAAACAAATGTAGCCTTAGACTACGGTCAAGGTCAAAGAAAATACCAAGGCGAAAATAAATGATTTTATACAAAAAAAAAAAAAAAAAACAGGATGCCTTGACACCAAACATGTATTTTAAGAATGACATGAGTAAGGAATGATCTACGGGATCAACCTAACCTTTGGGGTTATAAACAATGGAAAGGTCTACGAGACTAAAACAACCCACGGGTCATGACTAGAAAGAAATAGATTATAAGGACCTCGCCTTAAAGAGGTGAAAGTCTAATAAAATAACCCATAAGGCTAAGTGATAAGACCTACCGGTTAATTAGACAAAGCGAGGGAATCAGTTGAGAATCCTCGCATAAAACAAAGACTGCAGAAGAATAAATTTTGGACTGTCAATATCCCGGTATGGATAATTGACAAAAGTTAAAGAGAAGATGCTAAACTAAAACTTCAGTTTTAATAAGAAATAACGTTTTTACAAATATAAATTCTAATAGGAATTTAAATAGTAAGCATAAAAGATACAAGTCTTGACACTGATAAGCGCAAGACGATATATTCGAAAAGATATATTTTCGAAAAATGAAAGGTTGATATAAATTAAACATGATGTGACACGATCACGGTCAAGAAATGCAATGTGAAGTAGAATCACATTATAACCAAGCGAGCGGTAAAAAGTAACTGGACTAATAAGTCTAGTTAGTGAGACCGGTTAAGGTCATTTAAAAAAATTTGGTTGCTTGTAAGCGGTGGATTCGGTATAACTGAACCGAACAAATGAAATTGAAAACAAAAGAAATTGTTGCTAAAAGTGAAAGATTTCACTAAAGACCTTTGAACGGGTCAAAGTAACGGATTCATAAAGAGTTCGATAATATATAAAAGCGATGGATATCGCTAAGTTAACTAAACTAGTAGAAATAACGAAATTACGTTATTTCAAGTTGCATTATGTCGTATGAGGTACGTAGATGTTTTGTAACCAAAAAGATATTACCATATTTTTCTGGTAATACTAACAATTGGTTAAAGTATGAGTAATGCTTAAAAGATTACTCAGATCAAATGCATTGAGTATAAAACTCAATGAACTATGTAAGAAAGGTTTCGAGAACGAAACCTCTTTAAGGGGGGTAGACTTGTAACACCCCGAAAACGGGCTTAGTAATCAAACCACGTTGAAAATAATGAACGGGTAAAATTATCAAGCGTTAAATAAATAAGAACAAACTAACTAGGAAATTATAACCCGGTTAGTTAAGAAGTATTAAAGTGACTATTATTAAGGTTGAAATACCTTAAACCATAAGTTAGACAAAAGTAAAGGGGCCAAATTAATAAAAACTGAAAGTTAAATGATCAAATAAGAAAAATAACCCACCAGACACACACATGCGTGTGCTGGGATCGATCAGAAGAGGAGGGCGACCAGGAGTTTCCTTCAAACCCTAAAATCCTCACAAAATTCACAAATTGAAGCCTCTAATCTGCTCTAAATCAAGTTTCAAACATGAATTAGTGATCACCTCGTTGCAGGGATCAAAAGGTATGCAAAATTGTAGTATTTTGTTGCATCTCAAATTCTAGGTTAAAAGTGAAAAACGAAAATTCAGCTTGATTATTTGATGCATGGATGAAATTAGAAGTGACATGATGTTTAGGGATAAAACCCTAGATGAATTCTTGTTGAAATTTATTGTGATGATTCTAGAGATTTTAATCACCATTGTAGGTGATTATTGAGTTTGTAGAGACTAGATAAACACTAGGATTGTGAATACTATTCTAGTGAAAACTGAATTCATGTGTTAAATTCGGTATTATTGATGTTGAAATTTAGTGCATATCGCCTAATCGAAGTAAATGTAGATGAAAATAACATATCAAGTACTTCGTAATGATTATGTAAAATCTGACCCGCTAGGTGTTTGTTGAAACGCCTAAGTGAGGATTAAAATATTAATAATCGGACAAAAACGCAGATTTGTGATATCATAATGAATCATGATAAATGGTTGTAAAAAGGGTTCTAAATTGGTTATGAATGGAACTCTTTAGGTAAAGAATCCGGACCGTCAAGCGGACAAGCCGGAGGTGGTACGCGGTTGAAGAGTGTGCTTTAAAGGTACGCGACTTGTCGTCTCGTTACATTTATACAGACAAGCTTAGTTAAAATATGTTTAAAGTGATATAGCGAAAATGGTTGAGTTGGTATATCAATGAGGTGATGGAATTCACTCGACAACCAAATGGGTCAAATTATTAGTTAAAATAATAGTGATAACAAAAGAAAATAAAGACACCATTTGGTAAAAGTTATAACGGGTCGGACACATTAAGAAAATGTCTTTTATGTAGTAAAACTCACGGCGCGAACCGGAATTGGTTCAAGGAGCATGATGAAATTAATATACCATCATACGTTGATAAATGGTCATGTCGACTAAACGGGTCAAATGGTGTGTTAATACCATTTGACATTAATAATTGACGACTACTTGTTGAGTTTTGTGATTACAGGAAACAACATGTGTTGCGTTGCTTTAATTAGAAAATTTAAAGCAAGAGGTATGTAAACGGGTCAATGCTATGACCCGAGCCAGGTACGCATATGTGGACTTATAGTTAAAAGTGCAAAGAAGGTCAAATATCTAGCCGAAATCCTTCATTTCAAAAATGAAGGATTAAATGTGACCAAAGAGCCCTTAATAGGTAAACAGTGTAAACGACCCTTAGAGGTTGTTTAGAAACTTATATTATGAGTTTGTAACCCTTAGATGTGTATAAAAGTTCTAGGCAAAAACATTTGTGGGTCGAACGCCTAGAAATAGTCAATTGCGAAAAATGACCAACCGATGGGTAAAATTGGGAAAAAGGGGTTCATATGTTAAACCCACCACAAAATAGTTGTGGTGGAATAGTTGTAGTTAATTAGACATGGAAATTTTGTAGCATCAAAAGAAAAGCACAAGTTCTAGACTAAAATGCGTAAATACCCTTAACGGGTCAAAATAGAAGTATTAGCGAAACGGGTTAAGAATGTGTAATAACCCGTGATTTGAACCTTGTACAATAGGAAATAATCATAATAATATGTTTACAAAAGAAACAAGGGCCACAAACAAGTTTGTTAGATGAAATCACGAACGGGTCAAAAGTTGGTAAAAAGGGTAATAAGCCGAAGAGTTAAAAGTCTGAAATTTTATTATGTTGGATGTTGGAATTTTAACTCCATATGATGGAGAATTAAATTACGGACGCGTAGGAAAAAGAATCGGGTAAAACGGATTAAAAACGGGAGAGTTATGCTCGTTTCCGTGAAATCGGGTCATGCTGGGAATATGCACCATCAGTTTAAGCAACAGGCTGTGAATACAGGGGCTAGGCGTCACGCGACGCCCCCCTGTTCCGAAGAAAAATTATTTTATTGTTGTTTGACCCATGGAACTCACTTATATCCATTCTAACATTGTCAAAACTAACAAAGGTTGTGGTTTTGATCTTAGGTGATGTTGGGCATGCTCCGGATGACGATCAAGCAGCTACGAAGAACCGAAGACACGAGATTAAAGCTTCCGCACGACGTTACGTCATAACTTTTAAATGGCGACTTATTTATATTATGTTGAAAACTTTTAAGTTGTAAAAGCTTTAAATTACTCGTATTTTCTAAGGATACTTAATCGTAATTACATGTTTAATATCGTATTTATACGAAAACCTTAAAACAATAACATGGGTGTTACAGTGAGTAGTATGAGTCTAAGTCCATTGTGGTTCGTGAATGTTTCGAATCATCGTAGAAGACGTGTCAGGTTCTTCTGCTAGTTATTCGGAATGTTTCGAATCATTATTAAAATTAACAATGCGGTCTTGATTGAAGACGTAATTGCAAGACTGTTTGTCGGGCTTCCAATGCTCACACAGGGTGAAAAACAACCCTTGATGTTGAAACCGGTTTTACCTCATGAAAAGGAAAGAAACAAATTTTTTTAGAGAAGCGTTGGGATTAAAGGGTTTATGAGTCAAAGTTAACATTCAGATTTAGAAAGCAGATGATTTGTACTTGGTTTATTCTCTTTAATCTATTAGAACGATCCTTGTTTTGTCACGTACATGCGTTTAATTCCCAACATACTTGTTTTGTCACGTACATTTCGTAAGAAACTTTTCGTGCACTGAACCTTCAGTTGTGTACACAAATTCACCACCGGTTTCTACAGCACAAGCACATACACCGGTTTCCAGGTAGGGTTTAGAATGTTTGAAGGAATACTGGTTCAATACCACCTCATCTTTAGTAGTGTTTGTTTGAGAACCTGATTCAGATAAACAACGGTTCTCCAATTCCAGAGTAAGCAAATACACAACGGTTCTCCAATTCCAGATCAGTAATGAACGTTCAGTTGTGTACACAAATTCATCACCGGTTTCTACAGCACAAGCACATACACAGGGAGAATGTTCTCGAAATTGAAGGAAAAGAAAAAATGGTTGCTGATGTTTTTTACTATCAGGATTTTGTTGGTTTGTTTCCAGGTAGGGTTTAGAATGTTTGAAGTATTTTTGGTTCAATACCAACTCTTCTTTAGTAGTGTTTGTTTGAGAACCTGATTCAGATACACAACGGTATTTAACGTACACACCGCATTAGAAGATCCTTGCATTAGACACAATTTGTTGGAATTTGTGGATCAACAGAAATAACTGAAATAACAGCTTCGGAATCTATTAACCAGAGAGAGTGCACTTGGTGAAGGGGAGTACCTTTATACCTTGTGATTGTATTAGGGTGGAAGGAGTGCTCCCAACTGCTCGAAATCCCTTTCGTTTTTTGGATCGTTCTAATAGATTAAAGAGAATAAACCATTATCACTTCCAGAATCGCTAATTTCACTATTGGGTCTGAACAACCGAAATAACAGCTTCGGTTTCATCAGCCTGTACTGAAGAAACCAAATTCGCAACAATGAGTCTGAGTCCATTGTTTTATCTTGAGTCGTTGGGAAAACTTTTCCTCAGGGAGGGTGAGTAGTATGAGTCTGAGTCCATTGTGGTTCGTGAATGTTTCTGTCGCAACCCCCGATCCCTGATCCCCGGGAACGGGCGGACGCGATCACAGAGTTTCGGTGGTATCAGGTTATTTAATTCTTGCAGCGGAATTTACATCAGGACCGTAGTTAGGAAATGTTTATCAGAGTAAAACCACCATTTTTGATATTAATAATCACATGGGTAAACCCAAGTTTCTTATTACAATACATTAATAGGGACAAACCCCATTTTGTTGAATTTAAAACATCGTTTATTAGGTAACTTTTATAGCCACATTTTTCCCAAGCCTTCAGTGCTCTCCAGCTGGCTTTTCACTAATTGGCTGTTCACATTGTGTTACCTGTAACGCGTTTTAAAAACATTTGTCAGTCGGAAATACTGGTGAGTGAATCCCAGTTTAAATCAAGAAACATTTTATTAATTAAAACAGTATCGAGAGCGATCACATTGTTTATGTCTACACAATTACTCCATTTGGTACTATCAATCCACTAACTTGTGGGTCATATTACACATTGGCTAACTCATTGTCCAATGGTAACGTACTGTCAACCTTGACTTACTACTCACAGTGTAGTACATTTTGTATACAAAACCCCAACATACCGGCAGTAATTGAAGAACTACAAAGACTCAATCACCGCTTAATCATATTGTAAAACAATTAAGGTTTTGTAAAGTATTCCAAAAACATTAACAAAAAGAGGATAAACTCACATTGCTATCTTAGGCTTTTCGTAAGGGTTTCCTGGATATAATCTATAATTTATACAAATATACATTGGTTAGTATTATAATCCTTTGAAAATATTAATAATACCCTCCCCGAGACGGCATTCCAACAACTACGTCGGGCAGAACCACGACAGTTGTTACGGAACCCTAAATCAATCGGGCAGCGTAACTATTACGAAACTGGGGTTATAATACTTACAACGGAGCAGAACCTCGATAATTAGGGGTATAATACCCGACTATAATGCCTCTTCTACAGAAAGTGAGATTGAGAATTGAGAAATGAACGAACTGAATTGAAACCCGAGGCCTCCTATTTATAGTTCTGATATACGACTTCCAGGCGGCCCGCGTAAGGTAAGGCTAAGCCTTACGCGGCCCGCGTCAACACCTGGTCAACCTATAGCTTGGCTGGGTCAGCATGTAGGTCCGCCACGATGTCGACACGTGTCAGCTCAGGGCTGCGCCACCATTTGGGACACTCGCGGCCCGCGTGAACTAATGAGGACTCTTACGCGGCCCGCTTGAACTGAGGGATTCAACAATATCAGGTTTAGACCCTGATACTGCCCGCGTGAACTATTGAGGTGGGTCTACGCGGCCCGTCTAAATTCCATTTTTCTTATTTTTGATTTATTTTATATGTTATAACATAATTCGGGCTCGGTTTTCACATACGGAGTGTATTAAAAGACATATAAGGGTATTTTAATATATAATAGGGTGTCAAAATATTATGAGGGTGTTGATTTTACCGAGGGTTGTTACATTCTCCCCACCTTATTTTAGAGCTCGTCCTCGAGATCTATTGGAATAAGTGCGGATATTTTCTTTTCATTTCAGATTCAAGCTCCCATGTATACTCAGGTCCTCTTTTGAAGTTCCACTTCACTTTGACTAGAACTAATCTCTTATGCTTGAGATTTTTGACTTTCCTATCTTCAATTTGTAGAGGTCTTTCTACAAACTTGAGTTGTTTATTTACCTCTATATCCTTAAGAGGTACTATCAATGATTCGTTAGCTAAACACTTTTTAAGATTTGATACATGAAACACATCATGTATTCCTGCCATTTCCTCTGGCAGTTGTAGCTGATAGGCTACATGTCCTATTCTTCTAACAATCTTAAAAGGTCCAACATACCTGGGACTTAGCTTTCCCCGTTTGATGAATCTTACTATTCCTTTCCAAGGAGAGACTTTCAACAATACTTTATCTCCTACTTGAAACTCCAATGGCTTGCGTCGGTTATCAGCATAACTCTTCTGTCTATCACGTGCTGCTTTCAGTCGTTCCTTGACTTGAATAATCTTATCGGTTGTTTCTTGCACTATCTCTGGTCCAGATAGTTGTTGTTCCCCAATTTCTACCCAACAGACTGGGGTTCGGCACTTCCGTCCATAAAGTGCTTCGAATGGTGCAGCATTGATACTTGTGTGATAACTATTATTATAAGAAAATTATATTAAAGGTAAGTGATCATCCCAATTACCTCCAAAGTCAATTACACAAGCTCTAAGCATGTCTTCCATTGTCTGAATTGTCCTTTCGCTTTCCGTTTGTGGATGATAAGTTGTGCTTAGCTTTAACTTGGTTCCCATTGCCTTTTGGAAACTTGACCAAAAATGAGATGTAAAGTGACTATCCCTATCAGAAACAATTGATAAAGGAATACCATGTAAAGAAACAATTTCATTTACATACAATTTGGCTAATTGTTCCATACTAAAAGTTTCTTTCATTGGTAGGAAATGAGCTGACTTGGTTAGTCTATCTACAATCACCCAGATTGTATCATTACCTTTCCTTGTTTTGGGTAATTTAGTAACAAAATCCATTGTTATCAATTCCCATTTTCACACCGGCATTTCTAATTGCTGTAACATACTTGAGGGTTTCTGGTGTTCAGCTTTAACTTGTGAACAAGTTAAACATTTAGAAACATAGGCTGCTATGTCCTTTTTCATTCCTATCCACCAGAAATTTTTCCTTAAATCCTGGTACATTTTATCACTTCCTGGGTGCATCGTATACTTAGATTTATGAGCTTCTTCTAATATATGATTACGCAGGTTTCCTAATTTAGGTATCCACATTCTCTTTTTATGAAATCTCCAAATTCCATCTATTCCTTGTTCCAATTCTTTTAGCATACCTTTTAATTTTTCAGAATCATCCTTGATTACTGAATCTTGTGCTTCTCTTATCTGATCATTTAAATTTACTTGCAGATTTAATTTAAGAGAACGTACCCTTTTGGCTTTTCATGATATTTTCGACTTAAAGCATCTGCCACTACATTTGCTTTTCCTTCATGATACTGGATATCACAATCATAATCACTAAGAAATTCCATCCAGCGTCTTTGTCTCATATTCAATTCCTTTTGTTTGAAAACATATCTTAAACTCTTATGATCTGTGAATACAGTAAACTTACTACCATAAAGGTAATGTCTCCAAATCTTAAGAGCAAAAATTATAGCTCCTAACTCTAAATCATGGGTTGAATAATTCTCTTCATGATTCTTAAGTTATCTAGATGCGTAAGCTATAACCTTTTGTCGTTGCATCAACACACATCCATAACCCAATTTAGAAGCATCACAATAGACTACAAAATCTTCAGCTCCTTCTGGTAATGCTAATATGGGTGTATGGGTTAATCTTTGCTTAAGGATTCTAAATGCTTCTTCTTGTTTTAATCCCCATTCAAACTTAACAGATTTATGGGTTAACTTAGTTAAGGGAATGGCTATTCTAGAAAAATCTTGAATAAATCTTCTATAATAACCGGCCAATCCTAAGAAACTTCTAACCTCGGTTGGTGATTCAGGGGTTTTCCATTTAGTAATTGCCTCAATCTTTGTTGGATCTACATGAATTCCTTCATGATTGATTAGATGTCCAAGGAATTGTACCTGTTCTAACCAAAATTCGCACTTTGAAAATTTAGCATAAAGCTTTTCTTTTCTTAACAAACTTAAAAGTGCGTGCAAATGTCCTGCATGATCCTCTTTACTCTTAGAGTAAATTAGAATATCATCTATGAAAACAATTATGAATTTATCCAAATACGGCTTACATATTCGGTTCATCATGTCCATAAATGCGGCTGGGGCATTGGTTAAACCAAATGGTATGACAGTAAATTCATAATGACCATACCTTGTTCTAAATGTGGTTTTAGGAATATCCTCTTCCTGTACTTTTAATTGATGATATCCTGACCTTAAATCGATTTTAGAGAAAAATCGGGCTCCTTGTAGTTGATCAAACAAATCATCGATTCTTGGTAATGGGTACCGATTCTTAATCGTGACCTTGTTCAATTCACGGTAGTCAATACACATACGCATTGATCCGTCCTTCTTTTTAACAAACAGTATCGGCGCTCCCCATGGCGATGAACTCGGTTGTATGAATCCTTTCTCTAACAATTCATCTAATTGTTTCTTCAGTTCCTGCATTTCGGCGGGTGCTAAACGGTAAGGTGCTTTGGCAATTGGTGATGTTCTTGGTATTAAATGAATCCTGAATTCAACTTCTCTGTCTGGAGGTAGTCCTGGTAATTCTTCTGGGAATACATCTGAAAACTGAGATACTACTGGAATATCTTTTAAATCCTTTCCTTTAGTGTTAGTGATTATAGAAATCAAATACACTATAGAACCTTTTCTTATACAACTTGCAGTTTTCATCACAGAGATAAATTTTATGGACCTAGAGGGTTTATCTCCTTTAATTGTGATCGTTTTACCTTTTGGTGAATTTACTTGAATTAACTTTTGATCACATAAAATACTGGCTTTATTGGCTATTAGCCAATCCATTCCTAAAACAACATCGAATCCTGCCAGATTCATTGGATAAAGATTTGCCCTAAATGTTTGGTTAAAAATTTCTATTCTTGCTCCCTGCAAGATTTCAGAAATCCTAACGGTTTCTCCATTAGCGGTCTCTACTAGACATTCTTGTGGTAGTTTAGTTAATGACTGATTTAGAATTTTGCAAAACGAAGTATTGATAAAACTTTGGTTTGCACCAGAGTTAAATAATACTTTAGCAAATATATCATTAACTAAAAACGTACCAGCTATAACGTCTGGGATCATCTTGGCTTCTTCTGCAGTCAGAACAAATGCTCTAGCATTTTTAGTATTCTTGTTGTCTGCAGCTGGAGCTAATTTTGGGCAGTTTGGCCTGATATGACCTTTTTCTCCACAGTTGTAGCATAATCCATTACTGGATTTCTTCTTGCAATTTTCTTCCTTGTGTCCTGGCATCTTGCAATAATTACAGAGAAGGGAGCATTTTCCTGAATGCTTTTTTCTTGCAGACTTTGCAGTATGGTGCAGAGGTAGAACCCATATTCCTATGATTGAAATTTCCAGAACGAAATTCTTGAGTAAGCCTTTGGGTTAGGTTTCTCCTTTGATCCTCTTCTCGGGTACGGACTAACTCATCAGTCAAGGTATTGGCTAGTTCTACAGTTTCTTCTATAGTTTGAGGTCTAGCTGCCTTGACTATATGTCTAATCTCCCCAATTAATCCCCAAATATAACGGGAGATTAACACTGGTTCTGGTGAAGCAAGAGTTGGCACTATTCTAGCATATTCGAAGAATATTTTAGTGTATCTCTTACTATCCACACCAGTCATCCTAAGGTTTAGGAATTTGTTTGCTATCTGTTCCTTTTCATTAGGAGGGCAGAATTTCCTTTCTACCTTGTCCTTAAATTCTTCCCATTCCATATTATAGGTTCTATCACTTCCTTTTGTTCGGAGGATAGTGTTCCACCATTCTAGTGCTGCATTCTTAAACAGATTAGAAGCAAACAGTATCCTATCTTCTTCAACACACTTGCTTATCCTTAAGACTGCCTCAGTCTTTTCTATCCAGCGTAAGGTTGCAATGGCCCCTTCGTTGCCCGAGAATTCCATTGGTTTACAAGACCAGAATTCTTTATAAGAAAAACCGTAAGACACGGTTCTTCTTCTTTTGGGAATTGGCAATTGAAGTACAGGTCCATTGTTCACGCTGTTTTCTGGTTCAACTGGTCGCTTACTGCTATGTTTACTTTTATTCTCAGCATCCTTAACAGTTTGAAGAATAAATGGCATTGCATCTATAATTCCTTGTGCCACTATGTGTTGAATAGCACTATTATCCACTTGGTTTCCATTGTTATTGTTATTGATGCTTGGATTCTCATTAACCACGTTAATGTTACTCTGGTTATCGTTATTCAGATTTCCTTGATTTTCTTCGTCGGCCATCTGAATTTTAAACATTTACCCCATATTAATATCACAATTAATATCTTAATATAGTTAATCACATGATACGCATTTTTGCCAAAAGCGTCGATCATTACGACTATACTCTTTTCATATACTATGCGTCTATTACACACTAGTACTGAAATAAAATTACAATACCAACAGAAATAGAATCACACTAATAGTAATATGCATCCTTACACACATATTTTATTTTATTATTACTACTACCATTTCACCATCTCATTCACGGATATGGATTTATCCAAAAATCCATATTGCGCTCATCGTATTTCCATACGAGACGCTCTCCCATCTGACGCATTCTCTCACTGCTTTCTAAAATCTCCTCCCCAAAAGTCCTAAGCTCTTGGACGTTTTCTGCACTCATTGGGGGTGCAGGTTCTAGGACTGGGTTTGGAATCTGGGGTACGGGTTCCTGATATGGAGGTGTAGGTGCCTGAAATTGGTAAGGATCTTCTAAGATCTCCATAATATAATCATCATGGTAATAGGAATCTAAAGGGTCCATACCTGGATAGGCTCCTATGGGGGCGTCTTCATGGATTGGGTAACGCTGCACAAAGTCCCTATTATCGTCCCACCAGGGGTCGTAATTTAGGTCTAGAGGGTTCGGTGCAGGTATCCTAGGGATTTCTTCTGGGTTAAAGTTATGCATCTCCACTTGGTTTTCCGGGTTTTCTATCTCCATGTTTTGATCTTGACTTTGTGGTTGTGGGGCTACTAATTGTTCCAGACTCGGGTCAGCAGCAGGTGTAGCTAGGATATGGAAATTAGCTAGGCTTCTATTAAGCATATCCTGTGTTTGGGCATCTGTTCTACGCTTAGCGGCTGCTAAAACTCTTTGCTGTTGCAACTTTCGCATTCTTTTCCTACGAGCAAAGGCTTCCTTACTGAACCATCCTCGTTTCTTATGGGGGAATGGCTCTTCTGACTGAGCATTAAAAGCAAATATCCCGTCTTCCTGATCAGCAACATACCCCGAGAGGGCAGGTTGTGACGAGGTACCTTCACTCCTAGGTGAATCAGACAATTGACGACTCATGTCTGAGGGTCCTTGATCACTCATACTGTAAACTAACAGATAGTCAAATAACACATAACAATAATTATAGTTATGCATATATTTCCGTTATTTCCTAACACAAAATATAGAATTTAAGTGTCAGCAGAACACTTCTTTGGCTCAGACCAGTGGCTAGGCTCTGATACCACCTTCTGTCGCAACCCCCGATCCCTGATCCCCGGGAACGGGCGGACGCGATCATAGAGTTTCGGTGGTATCAGGTTATTTAATTCTTGCAGCGGAATTTACATCAGGACCGTAGTTAGGAAATGTTTATCAGAGTAAAACCACCATTTTTGATATTAATAATCACATGGGTAAACCCAAGTTTCTTATTACAATACATTAATAGGGACAAACCCCATTTTGTTGAATTTAAAACATCGTTTATTAGGTAACTTTTATAGCCACATTTTTCCCAAGCCTTCAGTGCTCTCCAGCTGGCTTTTCACTAATTGGCTGTTCACATTGTGTTACCTGTAACGCGTTTTAAAAACATTTGTCAGTCGGAAATACTGGTGAGTGAATCCCAGTTTAAATCAAGAAACATTTTATTAATTAAAACAGTATCGAGAGCGATCACATTGTTTATGTCTACACAATTACTCCATTTGGTACTATCAATCCACTGACTTGTGGGTCATATTACACATTGGATAACTCATTGTCCAATGGTAACGTACTGTCAACCTTGACTTACTACTCACAGTGTAGTACATTTTGTATACAAAACCCCAACATACCGGCAGTAATTGAAGAACTACAAAGACTTAATCACCGCTTAATCATATTGTAAAACAATTAAGGTTTTGTAAAGTATTCCAAAAACATTAACAAAAAGAGGATAAACTCACATTGCTATCTTAGGCTTTTCGTAAGGGTTTCCTGGATATAATCTATAATTTATACAAATATACATTGGTTAGTATTATAACCCTTTGAAAATATTAATAATACCCTCCCCGAGACGGCATTCCAACAACTACGTCGGGCAGAACCACGACAGTTGTTACGGAACCCTAAATCAATCGGGCAGCGTAACTATTACGAAACTGGGGTTATAATACTTACAACGGAGCAGAACCTCGCTAATTAGGGGTATAATACCCGACTATAATGCCTCTTCTACAGAAAGTGAGATTGAGAATTGAGAAATGAACGAACTGAATTGAAACCCGAGGCCTCCTATTTATAGTTCTGATATATACGACTTCCAGGCGGCCCGCGTAAGGTAAGGCTAAGCCTTACGCGGCCCGCGTCAACACCTGGTCAACCTATAGCTTGGCTGGGTCAGCATGTAGGTCCACCACGATGTCGACACGTGTCAGCTCAGGGCTGCGCCACCATTTGGGACACTCGCGGCCCGCGTGAACTAATGAGGACTCTTATGCGGCTCGCTTGAACTAAGGGATTCAACAATATCAGGTTTAGACTCTGATACTGCCCGCGTGAACTATTGAGGTGGGTCTACGCGGCCCGTCTAAATTCCATTTTTCTTATTTTTGATTTATTTTATATGTTATAACATAATTCGGGCTCGGTTTTCACATACGGAGTGTATTAAAAGACATATAAGGGTATTTTAATATATAATAGGGTGTCAAAATATTATGAGGGTGTTGATTTTACCGAGGGTTGTTACAGTTTCGAATCATCATTAAAATTAGCAATGCGGTCTTCATTGAAGATGTAATTGCAAGACTGTTTGTCGGGCTTCCAATGCTCACACAGGGTGAAAAACAACCCTTGATGTTGAAACCGATTTTACCTCATGAAAAGGAAAGAAACAAATTTTTTATAGAAGCATTGGGATTCAAGGGTTTATGAGTCAAAGTTAACATTCAGATTCAGAAAGCAGATGATTTGTATGTGGTTCAATACCAACTCATCCTTAGTAGTTAGGGTTTAGAATGTTTGAAGTATTCGGATTTTGTTGGTTTGTCGGGTTCTATAGATATGACTGAGAGTGAGGGTTACTCTGTTATATACATCAACAAATGATTGGTTTAATACCAACTTCTTGAAATCCCTTTCTTTTTTTGGATCGTTCTAATAGATTAAAGAGAATAAACCAATTTTTACCATTTTTTACCATATGAATACGAGCCGTATACAATTATACGGCCCGTATACACAAAGTTAAAAAAAGTTACCGGCTCGTATACAATGTATACGATCATTGGATACGGGTCGTATACTATTATACGGATCGTATACTATGGGTAAAAAATGATTGTATCAGACTCTCTCCCCCTCCTTTTCTCTCTCTGACAACCCTAGACCCAAACCACCGCAATCCACCACGATTATGTCTCTTCTAGCCACCGACACCGCCGCATGACCAACCTGCTGCAGCCAAAAGTCTCCAAACCTCCCCTTTGTAAGTTGCGGCTGTGACACGAGGGTTGTTGCATCGGGAACGAAAGAGGAGACTCAAACTGTCGTTGCACTGTTGGTCGATGACATGATAGATAAAGATCTTGACACGATCATATCCATTTTCAAGTTTTAGACTAGATAGAAGACGTGTCGGGTTCTTCTGCTAGTGGTTTCTGTAACCAATTGAGAACCACATATTTGCTTCAAGATTTACGTCTGATGTCCAAGTTTGATCACATCTGACTTCATCTACATGTGTTTTGAAATAGGCTTTGTTCTTGGTTTAATGAAGTTACACGTAACATCTAGTTATATTCAGATTTAAACAATGCACGCCTCAACTGAGATAACGGACATCCATCAAGCTCAAAAAGAAAACTTGTGTTTCCCATAGTCACAAACGATTGGGGTTTGTATTTCGCATAGCCACCGTTTCCGTAGTAAAAGACGGTTGCGGTTTGCACATTCAATCTTCAATACTTCATTAAAATACCACTAGTAGAAGAACCCGACACGTCTTCATGTTACGGAGAATCTTCTAGAAATTGAAGGAAAAGGAAAAGATTTGTTGAAATCGAAGAAAAGAGTAAAAAAGATGACAGCTTATTAAAAGTAGCAATCACCACCAATCATTTCCTGGTCAAATCACACAATATAAAGTTTAAAGTTATCGTGTGTTTGTAGTTTGGAAAGATGACCGAATAGAGAGCTGAATAACAAACTGTGGAGAACTTGTTTGTGTCGGGTTGCAATCAACTCCAATCATTTCCTGGTCAAATCACACAATATAAAGTTTAAAGTTATCGTGTGTTGTAGTTTGGAAAGATGACCGAACAGAGATCTGAATAACAAACTGTGGAGAACTTGTTTGTGTCGGGTTCTTCTGCTAGTTATTCGGAATGTTTCGGATCATCATAGAAGACGTGTCGGGTTCTTCTGCTAGTGGTTTCTGTAATCAATCCATAATCACCCTTGGTAGTTATTCGGAATCGATAAATAACCAACACGAAGATCTCTGCGATCGCTAAGGTTTCCATCAACGGACTGATCGGTAACGTTACTCTACCTGTGCTCCGATTTAAGCGGCGTGTTCCGATCAACGTTTATCGACATTGTTAAAGTTGATGAAGAGTTTAGAAACCCTAGAATGATTGTGTTTTTACTGGAAAAAACGTGATACTTGAAAAAACAGCATTATATACGGCCCGTATACAGTTATACGGCCCGTATAAATGTGGTAACATCAAAAACCTCCCAAAATAACTCCATTGAGCCGTATACGTTTTACAAATCGTATACAGATGTATACGGCTCGTATAACTATATACGGGCCGTATATAATAAAATCAAAAAAACATTCTCTGCGCATTTTCTTATTCAAAAACATTTTATACGGGCCGTATAATTGTATACGGCCCGTATACACTAGAGGGTGTGAAAATAAGATATAAGAGGTGTGGGAAAAGGGGGGCTAGCATTTATGTGTATACCAAATTCTGATAATTAATACAGAGGAAATTATCATTGATTAATTAAGGTTATCTTAGTTATACAAAAAACCTGAAATATCAAAGTCCTGGAGGGTGTCAAAAAAGTAGCCACCTAACGAGGAATGTGACGTAAGAAAGGTTGTTTTATTTCTCATACCGTCAAATCTAACCTAACAACACCTCCTAACATAACTGTCAACTTTTCATTAAAAACAAATAAATAATTATATACAAATAAACACGTATGCTTACACAAAGGCGAGCTACGAGGACGACAGGAGCCACCCATCCACCGTATATTATTATATCTGTTATTAGTGACTAAAAAGTTATCGTTAAGAAATATAATTGAAACGGTTTACAAACGATATTTTTGTCAGTTACCAAAGGATATTGGATACAACTTATAAGATTACAAATGTCTAGTATTGAGTCACCAATCATGTTTATCCATTTGATCAAAAAACTCATCTAAGGGTTATGATCGGTTCTCACGATTCTTGAAATTTTGAAGGTGTTTAATTGAATCTTCTCACTTGTCTAATATGTGGTGGTACACGTGCATGGATATAACATAATAATGTCATTGTTAATCTATTAAGAAACAATTGGTCCATACATCTAATGTGATTACACTTGTTACCATAAAGGTTGGCTAACTTTGTTAATAGCGTGTACGGTGGCAAAAATATGTACCTCTTTGATCATTATAAGACACCATAATTAGTAGTCTAGATGTCTCTATGAATAGTCGAGTTTAAAAAACGAGACAACTTGTCAAACCACGAGGTGACTTGAGTTGGAGGCGGTTCGAATAGGAGTTTGGTTTCTATCTCCATTCCAGCTTGGCTCGTGAATAACCTTATAAAATAAGAGTCAAGAGGTTGTGAGACTAAACTTGACCTAGAGTCGTCCGGCTCAATTTGCAAGGCATTTTCCATATGGGTAGGTGGGTATACTTATTGATGTGGTTTCAAATTCACACATATATCATGTTTTGGTTTCTAGATATTAGATATATTTTACCCATGATGCCCGGGTTCGATCCCAACTTGAGGCGGTTTATTCCCCTCTGTGGCGACTCTCAATCCGTCAAGCTCTACTTGATGGGCGAGACACCTGTGGGGTTTTTCCTTGGACGCCGGTCACTCTCTGATGCCAGCTGGGGCACGGTTAAGACACTCACGTCTGGCCGGAGAGGGGCGACGGGCCTCCCCAATGCGGGGGGGGGGGGGTGTGGGGTGTCTCGCACCCAAAAAATTGTGACACCTTGCCGTTCAAAAAAAAAATATTAGATATATTTTACCCCGATTAAGGTCTCCGAAATTAACCAAATTTCAATGATAATATACACTTAATGGTTAAAAATATATATAATTAGAATGATAATCATATAATTGATTAAGCTTACGGTAAAAAAAAAAAAAAACCTCTCGATTCTCTTGCTTTCAAACTTACAATGTTATCCTCTGAAAATATATGATTCGAAAATATGTAGCGCCTCACTTAAATATAAGATACACAAATACTCTATCATGTAGAACAACCCCTATACGTGTTTTTAATAACTTAAAATAAATTTTATATAAAAAGACAATTTCATTGTCCACGGAAAATTAAATATCTCGAACAAATGTTAGTACCATGCATCATACCCCATCGCTTTCTTTTGATATCATTAATATATATTATATGATAATAATAATAGAAAAAGAAAAAAAAATTCACGTGGCTTGAGCCATTTGTAGGTGAATGCATGCTTGACGTATCCACATGGCAATGAAGAAGCCGCCGCCTGCGCCTGGGGGGTCAGCCATATAGTTGGACCAGTCAATAGTCAACACATATCATATAATATTCTTACTAATACTATCGTAATGTTTTTGTACATTTTGTGATGTCGTGTTAACACGTATAAATGTATAATATAAGGTTGGTTATATAACAATCATTCTTCTTGATTTTTCTGGAGTTTTCTGGATTTTAATTTTTATAAACTCATATCTTATTCATTGTTACTAAATACTATAATTTTCAACATCTATTCTATCTAATAAAGTTCATACATAGGGGACACATAACATCCATCTAAGGCCTCTATTTTGACACAATACAATTCCCTTTGGTGCAACCAGTTTGAAGGGCCCGTTTTACTAATTTGGGTAAAAAACGATCTAGGGTATTTATACGTTATAACCCGTTACAAACACAGAGTTCGTTCGCATCTAGGGTTTCTGCATCTTCAATCTTACATCTTCCTCTCATTCATCTCAAAATTGAATCCCTTCACCAAGGTACGATTCCCTTTTCTATTAGTCAATTCTTGATTCTTGATTATTGATTATATTTCTTCTTATTTTCTCTCACTCTATTTTCCTTTTTGGGATGTTAGTATTAAGTATGGACAGATGTTGAATTTATAGAAAATCAAAAACAAGGACCACAACTTAGGAGAGGGTCGGTATGCACTAGATCGTGCCTAACGAGTTCTACATGTTTTTCCTTTCAAATAGGATTGTCGTACTTTGTTAAGGTTCTGAATCACACGCAATTCCATTTAGAAACATTGATTTAAAGCATCTAGAAAGGTCACATGTAAGCTAATACCATTTGAGAAGCATTTTCAAAAAAATGATTGGTTGGTCTTTCATCTTGAATTTGGTTTGTTAATCTTGTATGGATCTTTCATCTTGTGCTTAATATTATATATGGGATAAGTTATTCTACAAACTCTCTTAAAAATAAAAAGTGTACAAAGACACAATGGATCGCACAATATGACACAATGTCGAGCAAAATATAACACAATGCCGAAAAATATAACACAATGCCGAGGAAAAAAAAGATACAATGAGTCGCAAAAAAGAAACAACGACGCAAATATAGAAAAGACACGATGATAAATAAAAGACATAAAGATAATAAACAAAAATTCTAAAATCTACAACCTATAAATCCAAAAGTGAAAACCTAAAATCTCACATTGTAGAGTTCGATGAGACGGTTCCAATGCCGCTTGAATGAGGTCAATCGGTGTCCGTTTGATACCTATTGTACGACTTCTTATTTTTAAAAGCCTTTGTATTTGATTCTAAACCTATTATATATAATTTTCATCTTATTTTTGTCATCGTATATGACTTGTTACCTTGAAAAAATATTTCTTGATCATTGATATTGCATATCTATAGCTAATAAATAAGTAGTTAGATGTGTCATGAGTCATAATTCTATAAGGCTAAGGTGCAGTTTGTTTTTTAAGAGGTGAGATGTCTGCAGTCTGTGGACCACATCTGCAGACATCTGTAGAAGAAGAGGTTGACCAAACCTCTGTAGTCTGCAAAAAGAAGACTATTTGTTTTTTTTAAGGTATGAACCTCATAACTTTTAACCCCAAAGCTTTCTGTCTTTGTTTTTAAGGTTGAACGAATGCGGCATCTGTTTATGTTCGTTCATTTAACTAAACGGACGAAATTTCTTGTTTGTATTCGTTTGTTTAATAAATGAACACAAACGAACTTCCCGCCAAACGGTTCACGAACTATTCGCCGAACGTTTGTTGGTTTGTAGCCCTAATAAAAGTGAATCTATGCATTTAAAAATATCCATAATTACACAACCTTATATACCAACCATATAAAATCTTAACAAACACCATATAATCGTATTAAGATAAGGTTAGTTTTTACCTTTTAGATTATAGTAGTGTTTTCAGCGATTAGTATTCTGAGAATACATAGCTTTTAATGTTTTATTATAATATCACATATGTATGTACAACGAAATTTGAAAAAGGTAGAAAAGTCAAAGTTAACTAGTTAAAGTCAATTAGTTCAGGCAGAAGGTCAAACATGTGATATATGGAAGACTTTTATGCCTAATAAAAAAACACAACATACATGATTGGATGTTAGAATGTAGAACCCAACAATTGAAATCTAAAGTCAAACGCTAATATATGTTCAAGTATATTAGGGGTAGCATAATTAAAGTCACATTGTTTTTAGATGATAACCATATGTTTCAAGTCTTTATAGTAAAAGTTTATATCAAATAATAGTTAACTTTTAGATTGTCTGTTTGGTATAAGGTAATAGAATGGATGAAGAAATGGAATGAATGAGGGGATGGAATTAACGAGGTAATGGAATGGACAACGGAATGAAATGGATTATTCCATTATGATGTTTGGTTACTCATATGTGAACAAAATGTCAAAATGAATCATTACTTTGTACAATTTGATAGACAAAAAAAGATGAAGTAACGAAATACAATTCTATAAAAAACGACAAATATATAATTGCCTAAATAATAATAATAATAATCAAAAATAATAATAATAATAATAATAATAATAATATATTTCTTTCCATTCCTTGGAGGAATGAAAAAAAACACCCCTTTACCAATGAATGAAAATTGTTATATTTGGAAAGAGTTACATTCCTTTAGAATGCTCCATTCCATTACGACATGATAACCAACACGTTTCTTTTCATTCCATCAGAATTATCCATTCCATTCCACCTTCTATTCCTTTATACCAAACGCTACCTTAGGGTTAAACAATGGAATGAGACAACTTAACTTCTAACCTTTTTTTTTACTTAAATTTATTATCTTTTTATATCAAATAATATCTTTATCTAAGCTTTAATTTATATAACTTAAATTTATTATCTTTTTACTATTTAATAGGTTAGAAACCATGTATTATATTATATTAATAGAATAAATAATACATTAAATAATTAGTAATAAAAATTTAGAATTTATAAAAATATTATTTTGAGATACAAAATACGATTAAAATTATGTAGAGCTAAGTACTAACTAATAAATTTAATATATTATATTATATTATGCTTTATTACTTCTGCTTTTTTATTATTTTTTTAAATTAAGAATTATAATCCGAAGGGGTGAAATAAGATAAATGGAAAAAAGATCTTGTACTCACATAATAGTAATACGTGACGCAACCAATTACTTATTTACTAGATAATTTTTTTTTTATTTTATACTGTAGCCTTACCGGACCGGACATTTTTATCTTGTTTGTGTAAATATTAAAATTGTATATTTGGGTCCCAAAAACTTAGTAAATTTCCCAAGTAGAGTTATATTTTTTATTTGTTTGGTTTGTAAAATTTACATGGTATAAATTTAGAACACTTTTGTGCATAGAGATGTTGTATTTAATGCTTAGGGATGTTTTAAAAAAAATTGATTTTTTACTTTTAACTCAAAACTATTTACTTTATTAGTTTTTAATCAAAACTATTTGATTTTTTTACTTTTAACTTAAAAGTTTTCATTTTTTTGCAATTGAACCTCACAACGTTTTACTTTCAACTTTCGTCTCCTATAGTTTTCATCTTTTGCAAATTCTTCGTTTTACGTTTGGTTCTAAATTTTGTAAATTAACACAACGTAACATGTGTGTGTGGCAGGGGCGGAACTACAGGGGGGTCAGGAGGGTCCGTTGACCCTCCAGCGTCCGGCGGACTAGGTATGCCATTAACGGTGGTTTGTATATTCCAGTTTTGTGTTAGTACTTTGACCCTTCACATATACTCATCCGTAGCGTAGTTGAAGCAAGGTAAGAAAATTGAAGTAACTGATTTGGTGGTTTTTCCGGCCACTACGACGGACGGCATGTAGTAGTAGTTTGGTTAAAGTGGAGACCGGAGAAGAAGATGAAAAAGTAAGAGAAGAAAATTTGTTATATTCAATTCTTTTTATGAAGTGACATGATTGGTTGAAATTTAAGATAAGTACAGCCACTTTCAACCCTAGTTATAAATTTAGGCCTGTTCAATTTCCACACCCCTATAATCTTATTTTCACATCCCTATTTTTATACGGGCCGTATAGACTGATACGGGCCGTATAGAATGTTTATGCGCATAATTTAATACAGTGGAATGTTTTTTTTTTTGTTTTATATGTATACGGCCCGTATAATTATACACGGGCCGTATACATATTTGCATAATTTTGTTTCGAAGGTTTGATAAGGGTTTTTAGTTTTGAAATCTGTATACGGGTCGTATAATGTTATATGGCCCGTATAGAAAAGTTTATTTTTTGTTGCAATCGGGAAACCGTTTAATAAATTTTGTAAATTTTAAAATAGTGTTGTATATATCGGATTATGTTACGAGTTTGTAGTTAAACGTATTTATTATGTTTAATAAGTTTCCACTTTGTAAAACGATAAATATGTATGTATAGAAAAGTTAATTTTTTGTTGCAATCGGGAAACCGTTTAATAAGTTTTGTAAATTTTAAAATAGTGTTGTATATATCGGATTGTGTTACGAGTTTGTAGTTGAACGTATTTATTATTTTTAATAAGTTTCCACTTTGTAAAACGATAAATATGTATGCATAGAAAAGTTAATTTTTTGTTGCAATCGGGAAACCGTTTAATAAGTTTTGTAAATTTTAAAATAGTATTGTATATATTGGATTATGTTACGAGTTTGTAGTTAAACGTATTTATAATGTTTAATAAGTTTCCACTTTGTAAAACGATAAATATGTGATATGATTATGATAAACTACGACAACAATTATTAAACAAACAACTTAACATTTAAACATAAGATTAATATTTAGAATGTTTTACATCTAAAACAAACATAAAGATAAATTTTTACAATCTTTCAAACGTAAAATAACAAAAAAAAAAAAAATACAATAAGCAGCTACGGCGGTGGTGGTGGTGGTGGTGGTGCAGCTCCAGCTCGTGGAGGTAGGGGCGCGCCAGAATGCATAGCCAAAATCGCCTCGACCATCCAGTGTACATCCCCCCTGACTGCAGCTACATCCCCCCTGACTGCAGCTACATCCGACTCGATCTGAGCGAGTCTCGACTCGATCTGAACGAGTCTCTCCTCCATCCCCGGTGGAGGCATCACACGCTGTCTCACCCTGTAAATCCTCCGCAGCTACCTGTGATCGATCGACAATATGATCGACCCCCTCACGTACCCCGCTTCCCTCTCCGTCGCCTCCCTCTCCCTCGCCTCCCTCTTCCTCGCCTCCCTCGCCATCGCCTCCCTCACCATCGCCTCCCTCGCCATCGCCTCCCTCCCCATTGCCTCCCTGTCCAATGGGTCCCTCACCCACACCATACGCCCAAACCAGCCGCCCTCCCTCGACCTCGCGAGCCAAACCCATCGATTGGGCTGTGTCCCTCCCAACCCTGTCAAGCTGGAGTGTCAGGGTCATACCACTTGCCACCTGCGGGGATAAGAGGCGAAAGAAATGCTTCGCCAGACGAGTGACGAAGGCCCCACAGCTGATGTGGGTAGAGGTACGCTTAAAGGCGTACTCGGCGAGATATGCGGCTAACCTGTGCGCCAAGTTGCCCCCCCCCCGTCGGTAAGTAAGTCGTGCAAGTAGAATAGGTCAGTTTGTGTGACCCATTCCCTGCTATCATGATGACCGGCGATCGTCACGGCGATACACCGATGTAGGTATCGGTGTAACGGGTCGTAAAGATCAGTCGCCCGTGCCTTCGGGGATCGCTGATTCGGTTTCGCGAACACCCCAAACCCAATAGTGCTCCACCAAGGCCACAACACGTCACTGGACGTGGTGACGTGCGCATCAAAAAATGCCTGGGACACTGAGTACTCCTGTGAGTACAGACCCAAGGAAACGGCGAACTGAGGAAGTGTCATCCTCTGAGGCTTGCCGCAAATAGTAAAAGCTACGGCCTCGGTCGTCAAAAAATGCTGTAAACCCCCCCGGGTGTCCGTAAATGTAAAAGTAGATAAAAACTCTAAAGTAATCTCCCTATGGGCCCGCTCTGCGGCGGCATCAAATAAGCGGTCGCACGGGGAGTTAGCTGGCATGAGTTCCCGGACCCGACCGATCGATCCAATATCGGTAAAAAACTGAATATCAATGGTCCGAGGCGCATCCAGCACCATCTCTCGTAATCTGCCCAAAACCCTATAGGCAGCCGTACCTCGGGGGATATCTTTAATAAACTGCCCCGTCTCAGTAAAATCGGCTTCAATCTCCTCCTCCTGTCCACGTCCACGTCCCCGTCCGCGTCCACGGCCCCGACCCTGACCCTGACCCTGACCTCGACCTCGACCTCTACGGGCCGCACCAGCTGCTGATGACTCAGCCATATCGTCTGTAAAAATAACAATTACAACTTAGCAATCACTATACGATTAGTGTTAACGTATTATACGACTACTGTTCTTGTATACGAACGTATTGTACATATCATATACGCTCTGTACACATCAAGTATAGGTTTCGTATACTCACGTGTTATACATCTCGTACACGATCCGTAAACATGAAGTATACGACCGTACGCGCAAGTATTATACGCACGTATACGCTACGTACACCTTAGATATACGTTTCCTATACGCACGTATTATACGTCGTGGATACGCAAAAAATATAACAAATTGGGAATAAAATATAAGTTCATACGATCGTATACAACGTTTACGATCGTATACAGCTTGAACATTCAACGAGTATACGACCGTATATACCGTATACGATCGTATACTGGTTGAATATTCAAACATTATACGAGCGTATATAGTGTATACGATCGTATACAGTTTGAATATTCATTTGCTATACGAGTGTATATAGTGTATATAGTGTATACGATCGTATAACATTTGAATATTCAAGTGTATACGATCGTATAAATTGAATACGACCGTATACACTTGAATAATCAGTTACAATTTTCAGTTTCAATTTTTTTTTTCAAATTCAATTATACAATCGTAATCGTTACGCCTATCTACGCTTTTCTATCCTTTACTATACAAGACCATAATCTAACATGATTCGGAATTTGAAAGTTTACTATACGAAAACGTACCGTATAGGAATAACGAGAAGAAAACGCCAAAAACGCCGAAGAACGCTATCCAAGAACGATCCGAGAGAAAACCGAGAGAATTTTTGGTGGAATGTTGAGGCCGTATGGTGGAAATGAGGTCGTATAGAGCTTATACGATCTTATTTCCTTTGTATACGGGACGTATAAATGTATACGACCCGTATACAATAATTTAATGTGTTTTATTTCAGTCGTATACTTAATATACGATCACTGTATACGAGGCGTATACTTTTATACGGCCCGTATACAATTGAGTATTTTTCATTTTTCTTAAATTACTATATGCGGAAGTGACGAAGATACGATCAGTATGTGTTAACGTTGATTCGTTTAAACGTTTTTTCAAGTTCAATTTCAACAAGTTGCCAAAACATTTATATAACGTGTATGTTCATCATTACAAATTGTCAAAACATTTATATAACGTGTATGTTCATCAATACAAATTGTCAAAACATGCAAATAACATTTTATATTCATAGGCCACCTAAATCCACGTAATCCCTGGTCCTGTATTCATCAACGATCCTATTATATTGGTCAATACGTTCCTTGTAATAGTGATACCAACTTTCTGCTGGCGTATTCCGTGTCGGTTGTCGCCAGTATCCTGATGGGGTTGGCATTGGATATTCCCCTTCTAATCTGACGTGAATAAAATGGTTCTTGTTTACATGTACAAGCGCGACTGTTCGATGCGGAATACTTTCTTGGGCTGTTTTGAACATGGGAAAAAATGAAGCACAACCAATGTCACTTAATAAGAGACAAACGACATTCCACCGGTTTGCTATCAGAAGCCCCGTGAAAGGCATTTGTAGCCACTTATGTTGAGGTGCTCCGTTTATACCAGACCAAACTAATGACTCCAGAACATTTTGATACTCAGGTCCATTTATCTTTTTCTATAATTCGTGGAACCGGTTGCACTCATCATGAAGCTGCGCCCGTATGAACGGCTACTCCCCCTCTTTAAGCGATAAGCCGACCGCTATAGATCGAAACCCACAATTACCATCACCCTGCACATTTTTGTATGTGATTGAGGTGTGGATAGAAGCAAGGTGGAATGAACTTTTTGAAGTGCATGAACATATTAACTAGTTCGACAGGCAGCAAAGGTAAGTCTGGTTGCTCTTCCTTTGATTTTACGACCTTCTTTTTCGTTTTCGAATTCTTAGCGCCTTTCGCAATCTCGCCGAAGAACATAGGTGTTTCAGCACAATAACTTTGTGACTCGACAAACGAGCTGTGCCTGGTAGGTTCGATGACTGACTCTTGTGTGCCATACCCAACGGGTGAATCACTATACTCGTCCTGCGTTGTAAAAAAGCTGTGTCTTGAAGGTTCCGTAAACGAATCATCCTTCCTTTGTTGCTGAGCTTTTAAAGTTGGACGACCCCGTGTGTTTTTTTGCACAACTGGTTATTTGAGCTTCGTCTTATTGAGTTGTACCAACTCCTTCATCTTTTGAATCACGTTTTCCTTGACTTCTCTCGGCTGGGCACTTAAATGTTGTTTGAGAAGCCCAAGTTCGCCGTCTAAGTCGAAAGAGTCCACCTCGCTCGGTTTCAGTATGGAGTCCAAATTTAACTTTCTCCAAAAAGGGTCTATCAACTCCAACGGGATCATTTGACCTAAGAAACATATCAACAAACAACATAAAACGTCAATAAGATTTTGCGTGATGAAATGCTATGATTATAAAATGTGGTTGGTCGAATAATGTATTACCATTCGTTGTATACGGTTCCAACCGACACGCGCACGGCAACCCACAGCTTGTATACAAACGGCACGCGCATGTACCATTAAATAACTTTAATTTTTCTATTTCATTTACTTCGTCGGATATCAACTCTAGGCAGGCATGTGAAACCTTCTTTCGTAGGAGATTAAATATTGGTTTGTTATGTTGACCCAATGTTCGGCTCCTGCTTGTTTCAATGCTGCCTTTGATTTCTGTCACTTGGTTTCTTATGAGCTTATCAATACCACTTTCTCCAGGGTGTAATTAAAGTCGCCTAGGTATTGCTTCAAAAGGGCATGTTGACCCGCTGCCGTGTTCGTTGTACGTTGACCGAAGTTCAGATGTTGGTCGGTCCAGAACGAAACAAACCGGTCTCTATATGGTTGTAACCAGATTGAATCCAAATAGTCCATAATCTCTGTAATCAAAGTCAAGTGCAGTTAAGACAAGTAAAATAAATACGATTATTAAACAAAAATAATATAAAACTTACCGTCGGTTTTTCTGCTTGGCAACTTTGATCGTATTCGCTCGTACCAGTAGTTTATTGAAGATCGGTCATTGAGTTAATTAGCTCGCGCCACTTGTAAAGAAACCTGTCCCAACTTTCCTCTGTTTTAAAACTTTGCCTGCAATGTTTGAGGATGTTTTGCTGTATTTGCCACCTACACAATGAATGTCTAGCCCTGGGAAACACGGTTGCACATGCGTTCATTAGGGCGCGATCTCTATCCGTTACTATTACACGGGGTTCCATAACACTGTCTAATGTGTGTTTCAACCTCTGTAGAACCCATGTGAATTTTTCCTGTTTCTCGTTGCTTACGAACGCATGAGCAATGCAAAACGACATCAACGTGGATATAACACCGATAATCTGGACTAGCGGCATTTTGTACCGATTCGTCTTGTAGGTGGAGTCTATAAGCAACACATGCGGGAAGGCGCGCCACAACAAGTTCGACTCCGGGTGGATGAAGAAAACATCCTCGACCCGTTCGCCGTTTTGAGATGTTCTATGGTAAAAAACAAACCCAACCTTCTCCAACCGGTCGAAAAGTATCTGCATTGGAGTCTCGCCGACTTGTTCCATTCGACCCAATTTGGCCTGAGCGTTGTATATGGTGTTTCTTGTTGAGACATTATGGGGGTTCTGTTCTTTAATGGCAGCAAGAATGTCTCGTGGTTTTATGTTCTGATGCGTCATTTGCTCCACCGTCCTCTCTTCCGATAGAGTCAGCCTTATTAGGGACGGATGACCCTCTGGATACAGAAATGGTTCGTGGTTATGTTTAGCTTCCTCAACCCTTAGATCCCAATAACCTAACCTCTTTCTGTATCTCCCGATCAGTTGGAACTTGCAACCGGTTTTCCTGGTACCTCTGCATCTGACCGTGGCTGTTGATTTGTACTCACCGGCACAATCGCACGTAAGCCAAATTTTTAACGGCTGACCGCTTGGGGGATTATAGTAGATGGTGCGTTTGGTGACGAGGGCGTAGCCATTTTCGCGTCTGACGTCTCTACACCACTCTACCAATTCATCCATGCTAGCGAATTTCTAACGAAAACACTTATATGTGTCAATTAATGATTAACTCAAATGATTAACCCATCGGTTTAGTTTTAGTATAAACGGGTTCGGGTCAGTTTCGGGTTCTTATGTATGATACGATTTTCGGGTTCGGGTCGGGTTCGGGTTTGTGTAAAATTTTCAGGTTCAGGTCGGGTTGAACCCACCAACCCGCGAACACGACCCGTTGAGCAACCCTAATCTAAGATTTTAATAAAAACAACATCAAACGTAAAAACACTAAAATAGTTAACGTACAATAAATAAACGTATAATTAAATGTTATACCTACTTGTTTTGAAACTTACTACGTTCCTGGTCAGCATTTGGACCCTCGGGCGGTCCACCACTTATGGGAGGAGAATGAGAACTATCAGTCGGCGGTCCAACACTAACATGAGGGGCTTCAAAATTAACCGGGTGTTGCGATGGATAATAACCAGCATAATTAGGCTGAAAGGCATCCAAACCCCAAGTATCCTGACCTGCATCAGACGCAAGAATGGGATTGAACGGAGCATTCAGATCAAACATGCCCGCTTTGTTATCTTCATTGTTATCATAACTCCCCTGATTCGCCTCGTTATCAAACACATTAAAAAAGTTAACCCAACCCGACATTATAGCGTAAATAATTTGAATACAGAGAAAAAGAGAAGAAACGAATAGAAGTTGAATGAAAATGAATGAAATTAGTGTCGTTTATATAGAGAATTTTACGGAATATTACATCGTTTCAAATGATTAACACGCGAATCGAGGAATCTAATGTCGAATCAAATAAATCACACGAATATCGAGGAATCTAACGTCTAATCACATAACTCGCACGAGAATCGAGGAATATAACATCTTATCAGAGAATCTTACGTCTACTCGCACGTGAATCGAGGAATAATACGTCGCGTCAAATAGTAATAAAACAATAAAATTAACGAAATTAATTGTATACGGGCCGTATAGGTATATACGACCCGTATAACATCGTCGTATAATATATATACGACCACACTATAATCTTATTCTAACATGGTTGATACGGGCCGTATAAGGTTATACGGCCCGTATCAACCATGTTAGAATAAGATGATACCATGTGGATTTATTAGGACCCTAAATTTAAAGTCAAATTTTCATTTCAACCCCTATTAATATGTAGTGTTTATATTTAGTTCTTTTTTCTTTAATTTCTTAGTATAGATGCTTGCCAAAAACTAGAATGTACAACATTTCAAAATAGTTTGCTTATGTAATACAGAATGTATTATTTATTATCTACTTTATTTGATTTATACAATAGATAATTTTAGAAACAGTTTCTTTTATTTTACTAGTGGGGATGCCCGCACATTGCTGCGGGTATTTATGTTTGGAAGTAAAAATTGGTCTTGTTATTAAAAAAAAAAAATTATAAGAATGGAACGAACTTTTGGTTAAAATCCCATATCAAGAATCCGATCTGCTTCATCATGCAACAGGAAAAAAAATCAAAGAACCATGTTATCCTATGGAATATATACCATTGTTAGTCATTTACACGCATTTGAGTCTGATCCATAGAACATGAAGTACATGTAAATAGCACAATATGTTTTTTAATAAATAGTGGAAATGCCCGCGCGTTGCGGCGGGTGTCTCGACCTATATCAGATTCAATTATATAGTGAAGCGAGTTAAATGCTTTACATGTTAATCAACCACACCCCAAGTCTATGCTTGACCACTTCTACCCGAATTACTGGAAAGTGGCGGTCATATTGTTCGCGTATTTAGCTGGAGACACCCTTTGCTTTTATCTAACCAGACACCAAATTTCAGGAAAGAAAACAAGCAGTGTACTCGACGCACTTTATTTCACCATCGTCACAATGACATCTGTTTACATATAATTTTATCAAGCATGAACAAACTGTGTGATTTTATTTCACCATCGTCACAATAAAGCATACGTAAAATATATTGATCAAGCATGAACAAACTGTGTGATTACAACCACACGGCGGACTCGAAACCATTATGGCAACGCCTCTAAACGAAATTATTAAATGAACAAATGTATATTTGCTTAAGAATATGTCACGTTCTGAAAATTTCATTAGAAAAATCTTAGAACAAGAAGCAGCCAAAGACTATTATTTAAAAAAGTTATCACAAGACTATGAAAATCAAATATTTCTGTTCTCTCGAGTATGCATTGTCTGAAATTGCGATCAAATCGTTGACTTCCGGTGGCCAAATTTCCTCATATTTGCAAGCAATGAGCATTGCACTCATACCAACTAAGGGGCTGTTTGTTTGCCTCTGAACCATTCAGAGGCTACCTCTGAATCGGTCAGAGGTAGATGTGTTTGGTTCACTAAAGCATCACCTCTTAATGGTTCCATTCAGCTCTGAATGGTTCAGCATATGAGAGAGTCTGAATGAAAAATAAGACCTGTGTACCCTTCCTCAAACCTCAGACCAAAATCACTGCTCTTCTTCTTCATCCTTTCTTAAAACCCTAAACCCACCATACATCTCCTGCCTCTCTATCAAGATTCTGACAAACGGAGCGGAGTCACGGCGGCGACGTTCAGCAGCGGCGGAGTTCAGCGGCGGCACACAGCAACAACGTCAATAGCAGAGCCGTTTATTCGTTTTCCGGCATGACTCCGGCAGCGGATCGTTCTGGTTATTCGTTTCCGCTGTTTGTCTTGAGTCCGGTTGTTCGGATCTAGGGTTCTTGATTTGGGGATCTGGTCATCGGATTGTTCTTGGTGGTTGCAGGTAGGGAGAGAAAGGGGAAGAGGAGATGATGATGATGGCGGTGGCGGTGTTGCAGGTAGGGAGAGAAAGGGGAAGAGGAGATGATGATGATGATGAATACTGATGAATGATGATGATGATATTGGGTTTATAGAAAAAAATATATAACGGGTTTATTTTGTGGGGAGGGGTAAAAATGTCATTTTACACTGCCATCCAGATATGGAACCAAACAGCACTTTACTGGTTCAGCACTTACCCATTCAGACCCTCTTACCCATTCAGACCTCTTATTCATTCAGCACTTATTGGTTCAGATGTTGCCAAACAACCCCTAACTGAAATTCTCTTCTAGCAACTTTTCTCACAGAGAGATATCGGTCCACAATGTTTATAGTGAGGTAAAGACTCTCCGGCATCATGTTGAACTTTCGGTGAACTTCAATCAACCAATCTATCAAAATACCTCTCATTTTAGCATTAAGTTCCGGCTATGAGTTCATGTAATCCTGTAACCCGCCTTCGGTTTCTGAGAGCTTGTTGAACTTGTAAATGTCTTCAACGTATTCGACTTCAGCCAGTTCATTGTTGATGTCGGATTCGTCTATGTTAACCACTGGATCTTTAGGTTTTGATGTGATCCCAGAAGCAACCTAATAAAAAGATTCAAATTCAGTTATCTGGGTATGAAAGAATTGATAAAAAGATCATAAAAATCAGAACTTTAATGAATAAAACTAACTTTACTACGAGCAGAGAGAACTGCGGTTAGCGACTTTGAAGGCTTTTTCGCTCTTCTTCTTGGAGTTTCTTCTTGATTTTTCAATACTACTTCTTCACCATTGTTAGTTTCTGATTGTGGTTTCTGTATCTAGAATTCAAACATAACCAAAAAAGTGAAAAACAACATTTTAGACAACATAATAAAACCTGCTTTGATTCAGTTAAACAAACATAAAGATTCTAAACACCTACCTTAACAATCTTGCCTGCTGCTCCTTGTGCATTTGCAGCCAATTGGGCACAATAATTTCTAATCAAAATCATATCAAATTGAGTCAAGAACAATAATAAAGTATCATCTTACAAACAATGACTTCATAATCAAATCAAATTTGAGCCAAGAACCTTGTGATGGGGCGAGATATCTGAGTCGGTTTTCTAGTTTCGACAACAATGGTTGGAGCAAGATTTCCGATATTACCTAAGACTCTCCGGTTTCTTCTTTCTCTTAATATAGTAGTATATTTTGAAGTATCATTGTAACGATTTTCGGTTTCAATTCTTCCAATAATTGCATTGAAGATAGTCGATTTATTTGGTTTTTGTTTTTGTCGGTTACAACAGATTCACACATTCAGATAGTTGCAACAATGAAGAAAGTGATTAATTCAAAATTTCATCTTACACCTCTAAGTTTCGTATTCTTGCACCTTCACAAATAAACCATCTATTTCATATTATTGTTTTATAACTATACTATTCTTTTATATAGGATTCATATTGTAAAGGCCCAATAAGAATGTCCACACTATGTTGTTTTTTTTAGCCAACTTATCAATTTAGTAGATATAGTATCGGTTGAATTATTATACAAATCAAACAATATAAATGTCTAAATGTTTGGAGTTCTTGTTATTAATTGAAAAAAAAACATGATCTCAACTCTTAATAAATTTAATCAATTAACCTAGACTCTTCATATGTCATATTAATATTATCTTAATATTATAGTTACACATGTGCCAAAATCCCTAAAATGCCTCTAATGTGTCTTAAATTTTTGAAGAATGGGCAAGTTTACCCCCTCTAAAATAGCTTGGTTCACTTGTACATGTTGCTTGAAGATGTGTACACAATGAAAAATTACCAAAAGGATATAAATCCTAGTTCTCTTAATATAGTAGTATAGATAGATATTGTTTACGTCAAGAGTTAGTGTTAAAATTAAAGCAATTTAACCTCGTATATTACAATTACAAGCTCAAAGTCGTTTAACATCTTATAAA
This sequence comes from Helianthus tuberosus, assembly GCA_030545235.1. Taxonomy (NCBI): domain Eukaryota; kingdom Viridiplantae; phylum Streptophyta; class Magnoliopsida; order Asterales; family Asteraceae; genus Helianthus; species Helianthus tuberosus. Next base: position 16,090,232 of record CM060369.1, on the reverse strand, counting down.
TCGGCAGGCAAAATTTTTATTGATGTACGCAAGTGAATATAAAAAATTTCTATTACGACCCCCCGGATTAAAATTCCTGGTTCCGCCACTGGTGTGTGGTCCAATGTTTTTACGTTTCGTTTTACGCTTCATACGTTATAAATTTTGCGAGTTTATATGGCACAGCGTGCTTGTGTGATTCAACATTTTTACGTCGTCTATTTTTTCCCCTTTGACATGTTCGTCGCAACGCATGGGTCTTAGATTAACTTAGTTTCTTTTCTCTATTTTATGGTTCGGTCTAATATATACGCATTAACACGCCGCAACTGTTGGTGGTCGCTGACGATGATGCTGTATTGGTGCTATTTGGCACCGTTTTACGCCCCCACCGCAACACAGGGGAGCTTAATAGTAGTTTATTTGAATTTAAAACTAAGAATTTCTCTCAAAGAAAAGTGAAAAATAAGAATTTCTCTCAAATTTCTTTACTAGTTAACAATTTTTACCAAGTGAAGAATTTCAATCAATTTGGTATCTTTCATTTCTACACCATCGCCACCACAATCGCATCTAAAATAACTACCACTACAACAATAACAATTGCGGTTTGCATCGTCATTGTTCCCATCACCATCGTTGCTGCCACAACCACCATACATGGACAACCACCACTGTCGTGCCGCCGATCTCCACCATTTTCTCCAACACCACAACCGCCGCCAACGACCCAACACAATTGCCATCACAACTGAGGTCACCAACCCTACTACCACATCTAACTTTATATCAAACATACAAACCAAACATGATTATTTTGTCAATCAAGTTATTGGATTAAAAATTTGCTTTAACATATTTTATTTCTTCTTAAATAGAATCACGCGTGATATATTATTTTGTTAAATGACCGGATAGAAGAAGTTATTTAACTACATAAATAGTAAAACTATATTAAATTAACGAGTAATTATCTACAACACATGTGTGTTTTCACATTGGTTATGCTAAAAATATTAATATTATTATTCTTTTGTAATATTTGTAAGCACGTCAAAGTATTTCAATTTTCAAACTTACAAATTTTAGAATCGTCAATAGTTGCTAACAGTTGGTGATTGCCTATCAACTTAGATTAAAAATTTACAAGATCCAAGGATGGTCTACGAGACGAGACCTGCTCACATGGCCCATGCACAGCGGCCCATATTCTAAAAGCCCAAAAGTATTTAACATAAAGCCCAAAATCATTTTAACGACACTTCTCTAAGGAAACTGGGCAACCCTGAAACCTCGTCTAAAGAAACTTCTCTAGGAACAAAAAGGTTGGAGAACTCGTTAGTCGCTAGTCGGCCGGTGGGGTGGGGACTAGCGACTAATCGGGATTACTCGGAATTAATCGGGATTAACCGGATCGGGTTTTTTATATGTATTTTTCATTTTTATGTATACATATACACATTTTTATAGGTAAATATTTTAAGTAGCTAAGTTTTAACTCTTACTCAACTCATTTTTTTAAGTATACAAGATTAATTTTTGGAATTTACATGGTTTGGTTGAAAGCTGGCCGGAATTTAGAGGTTTTGGCCGGAATATACATGCTTTTTGCCGGAATCTGGCCGGAATCACAGATTTTTGGCTGGCCGACTAGGTCCGACTAGCGATTAATGGACTAATTAACGAAAAATTATTCAGTTACTGGCCGACTAGCGATTAATCGCCAAGTAGTCGTGATTTTTACAACACTGAACAAAAGAGAAATAATCGGTTTGTAAGTTTATTGTTCGGTTTTTGATAGTTAGTGTTTGATTTTGAACATGCTTGTTTCGATCTGTAAGCGTTGAACATATGTATGTATGTTGTGAAATTGATTTTGTTTAATTGATTTAAATATGCATGGTAGTGGTTGTTTAAGAGGCTCCAACGTCTTGCCGGAACATTGATTTTTTTTCTAACAATATATTTTCAGACGCGGTTCCTAACTGCACCTTTATACCACAACATCTAATAATGATAATAATCTGATATTAAGATGCTACGTTTCAAGACGCTGTCCAAAGCCGTGTCCTATGATCAAAAGCATTGCGTCTATTGCTTCTTTTTGTACTAGTATTGATTGATGTTCACTATAAGATGACAAAGAGTTGAATAAGTAATAACTTTGCTATAACGACCTACAAACCTTATAGTGTTATACTCCAATATACAATTTCTACATATAGTAAAATTTGGGCCATAGTTTTTAAGGGCACACCGGGCACTCAGGCGAGGCGCAACACAGGAAAACGCCACATGGCAGTCCAGGTGCATTCTGACAAGAAAACAACCTGAAAAGCATATCCACTACTAGAAAAGTGGTAATTTTACTACGAAAATTTCCTACGCAAAAAAATGCGTCGCAAATTCTGACACAATTGTGACACATTTTTCACGGAATAAAAACCCCTGGTTATTTAAACAAATTTTCTACGTAACAGTGACAAAAACACACACAAAAAAAAAACACAATTAGGTTGGAAAAGGGTGGGAAATTGCTACGCATTTATGACGGAGCTATTGTTCAGGATAAAAAAATCTATAAAATTAGAACATCACACATCACTTAAGTTACGTGGCAAAGAGTAGATTAAACAGGTAGCTTCTTTTTTTTACAAAGTCAACAAAACGACTTTAATTGTCCTTTCAAATTCATATAAATACCAAAACTGTTCTAATCCCGTAATCAAATATCCATGAAGAATTAGGGTTTCAGCATAGTTCTTATCAGTTTTTGGGAAATCAGTGAGTTGCGATTGAAATTAATGTCGGAGGTTGTGATCATGAGCAAAAACTCACTCATGGCGGCCAGAAGATATAGAAATTGGTATTCAGCTTTTGGTTTTCATTGAGAAACAACACCTCACGGAACAGAGGATAAATACAAGACAAAAAGAAAAGGAAACAAATCATGACAAAGTGGAAACAAATAAATTGACAGCCAATAAATTCACAGCTAATAACTTGATATATTATTTATTTCCTTTATTCCCCCTCAAGCTGGAGTGTGAAGGTCCCGAACACCGAGCTTGCCAAGAAGGTCTCGTAGAGGTTGAGTTCCCAAAGGCTTGGTAAAGAGGTCAACAACTTGTTGTTTGCTGGTCACATGAAGCGGCAATATCTCATGTGATTCAACGCGTTCTCGAACAAAAAAACAGTCCATTTCCACGTGTTTGGTTCTTTCGTGGAAAACTGGAGTGTTTGCAATGTGTCTTGCAGCTTGGTTATTACAATAGAGTGGTGTAGCATCTTGTAAGTCGACCGTAAGATCCTTGAGAAGCCAACGCATCCAAATAATTTCACTAACCGTGGTAGCCATAGCACGGTATTCTGCTTCCACCGAGGAACGAGAGACCACTAACTGTTTCTTTGTTTTCCAGGATACCAGAGCACCACCCAAGAGTAACAAATAACCCGTCCGCGAGCGTCTTGTGAAAGGACAACCCAACCAATCGGCATCACAATAAGCAATAAGGTTGAGACCACCATTTTTGGGTATAAAAATACATTGACCAAGAGTAGATTTTATGTAACGGAGCACGCGAAGAACAACATTCATGTGATCATCTCGAGGATCCGAGGCGAATTGGCTAAGAACATTAACTGTATAGGCAATGTCGAGGCGCGTGGCTTGAAGATATAGGCGTCTCCAGATGAGACGCCTATAAAGGGAGGCATCGGTTTTGTGACTTTCATGACATTTATCAAGCTTCAAATTTTGCTCCATGGGAAAGCTACTGGGTCGACATCCAAGCTGCCCACAATCGGTTAATATATCCATGGCATATTTATGCTGACTTAGGACAATCCCATCTTTGGTACGAGCGACCTCTATACCCAAAAAATACTTCAACGGGCCAAGGTCCTTAATGCTAAAACTCGTATTTAAGTGATCCTTGGTTCTTTTAATCATATCTTCATCATCCCCCGTAACAACGACATCATCAACGTAAATTAGAATAGCCACAAATTTACCTCCATGTCAATAGGTAAAGAGTGAATGATCAGCATGAGATTGTTTGTAACCGATGTCTAAAAGAGCGACTATGAACCTTTGGTACCAAGTACGAGAAGCTTGTTTCAAGCCGTATAATGACTTTCTTAGTCGACAAACTCTAGTTTCTTCTTTGTTTGAGAAGCCTTGCAGTATCTTCATATACACTTCCTCTTGCAAATCTCCATGAAGGAATGCGTTGTTCACATCTAATTGGTGCAACAACCAATTTCTTTTTACTGCAACCGAGATGAGAGTTCGAATGGTAACCAGTTTTGCAACCGGTGCAAAAGTGTCATGGTAATCGACTCCCTCTATTTGGGTGAATCCTGTCACACCCCAACCGATGGCGGAAACATCGGGGCGCGGCACTGAGCGAAACAGATTGTCCAGAAGTTTCCATAACAATTATAATTACCAAATATTTAAAGCATCACGTCCCATACCATGACATAAGAAGTAACATAATTATTACAGACAAAATCTAGTCAAGTAGTTCTGTTCCGACAACTCAGATTTACAAAATGGATAAAATGTTTATTTGTTCCTAGGACCCTCTTTCCCTAGCCTCAAATTCATCACTTAGCAAACAAGGCGTCCTAGGTCTTTCCTCGCCTCGATTTCACAGCGAGCTAAGCATATAAACAACTTAAGCACCTGCCACATACGTTAAAGTAAAAGTCAATACACATAGTGTAAAGGTGAGCATACAAGTTTGATAGATATAATAAGGTTCAAATTCGTTTACGCATGACCAGCACGTACGCATAGTGAAATGAAGCACGTTAGTTATCGACATAGACCTATCGATACCAATGACTGCGGGTTGACTGCCCGAGGCAGTTCGCAATACATGATTACCACCGTAATCCATGCAAGTAATTGTCCTTAACAACCCCTGCGAACAGGTGCTGAGTCCAAACTATAGTACTATCGTCGTTAAGGCAGGTAGACAGCATTCCATGTGTAAACATAACAAACAAGCATTCATTCAATAAGCCACGTAGTACATGCAGTAATGGTTAGCGTTAAAGTATTGAGTAGTGTGTTCGATGTGATTTGAATATTCGTAACGTATCTAACACCCAAAAGTGCGTAAAGCAAAAAGGGTTCGAGTATACTCACTGCGTTGGTGGATTGAAGGGAGCGCTTAGAGCGAGATTAGCCTGAATAGTTAACGGTAGCATATCGATAAGTGGCGCGTAAAACAAGAAAAGTACCAAGGGCAGAATGGTGATCCGGTCGGATGGCAATCCGCCGGTCGTCCACTCGCTCGGATGTCAGTCCGTTCGGGTGGTTGTTCGTTCGGACGGCCACTCGGTCGGCTGACATGGTTGGCTTAGATGTGTTTATGTATGATGGTTTGACTTTTGAAGTTTTCGTTGTAGTATTTAGAAAACAGAGAAGTATCTCTACCCTTCAGGTCAGTCAATCGAACGTTCGTTCGATCGGACGGCGACTCGAATGGCGAGGTTTCTCAGTGAGAAGAAGTTCACAGCAGGGCGGTCACTCGGTCGGATGTTCATCCGATCGGATGGCAACCCTGTTATTGAACATGTTGAAAATTGTTTAGGTTTTGAATTGAGGTGAAACCCGATCGGACAGTGGGTTGAACGGATGGCAACCCGGTCGGACAGCAGTCCGGTCGGACGACAGTTCGTCCCAATGACCTGATCGTGTTGTAACTTGAGCGGGACGTTGTGATGGCTGGTTTAAACAATGGGAACCCTATCTCGTCCCTACTGACCAGACCGAACAGGAATCACCCTAGTCCGACAGCGTACGGTGCGAGACGGTTGTTCATGTCCAAACCCAGAATCACTATCTCTCAGATGGAACTTGGATCTAGCACTGATTCATTACTAAGATCGAGTAGACGAGCAGTATTAGCTCCGATTCCATCGAGTTTGAGTGTATTGAGTGTAAAAGAGTTGAAAGAAAGTTAGGAAAATTATCTTTCAATCCTTTTCACCGTGAATATGTTCTGATCTATGCCAGATCTTTGTTTATTTATGTGGTAATCCTTCAGATTCAAGTTGTTCTTGGTGGATTAAGGCAAAAACATGAAGTTCCTAAGAACACCATGATGACATCATCCTTGAACACCTCAAATCTAATGATTTCACGGTTAAAAGTTAAGATTTAAAAGATAGAAAGTTTTAGGAGTGCGTGTAGATCAAGAAAGTACAAGATTTAGGATGAGATCTTACCGGAATCACGAGAAATCTGAGGAAAAGTGGGGAAGATGAGCTGGTCGAAGGAGAGTTTCCAAAAGTGGAAAGTATGATGGTGATAGGAGGTATTTATAGGGTTTCCCAAAGAGGAAAGGGGAGAAAAGGTTGGTCGCTCGAGTGGCATCTCGCCCGGGTGGCAGCCCGGTCGAGTGGCACCTCGGTCGGGTGGCAGTTCGGTCGGCTGGCACCTGGTTCGAGTGCTCGGCGCGATGAGTTCTGTCGTTTTGATTCACGTACAGCGCGTTGCGGTGCGATTTGAGCGAGTAATGGGATAGAGTTTCCTATCAAATTACTTTTAATCCCAACTACTATATCTAACATACAATCATTATAATTAGCTTACGTTTCGCGTGTCGATTAGATTATGATTCGATTGAGTTGCGATTTGCGTTTCGATTGGTCACCACATATAACATAAGTAAACATGCACAGGTAACACCTAATTAACACACACACGTAAAACAATACCCAGAACGTATAATTCGCGTTGCGATTCGTATTACGATTCGATGTCGATTTGATTAGCATAGTTTGATTATTGTTTAGTTATCTTTATCGCATTGTTACTTCCTATAATTCACAGTCGTAAGTCGATTAAATAGCCAATAATATACGTCGATTACTGCGATTTTGATAATTACTCCACATAATACAACTAAAATAAACACATAAAACGAATTCACTATAAGTCAAGTCGCGTGATCGGTCGTTGACTTTGACCTTGACTTTGACTTCCCTGAGAACACGGGGTGTTACAGCCTCCCCTTGTTAAGGGAATTTCGTCCCGAAATTAGGCTGAAGCCGTAACAAACAACTGCGGGTACTTCGCCTTCATGTCACTTTCGAGTTCCCAAGTGAACTCTGCGCCTCGTTTGCCTTCCCAACGAACCTTCACAATGGGAATGCGTGAGCGCCTGAGCTGCTTGGTTTGTCGGTCCATGATTTCGACAGGCTTTTCCACGAAGTGTAATGTTTCGTTCACTTGGAGATCCTCAAGGGGTACGTGTAGATCATACTCGGCCAGACACTTTCTGAGGTTCGAAACGTGGAAAGTCGGGTGAACGTTGCTAAGTTCCTCCGGTAGTTCGAGTCTGTAAGCCACTTTGCCGATCCTTTCCAGAATCTTAAAGGGTACTACATATCGAGGCGCGAGCTTTCCTCTTTTGCCGAATCTGACCACACCCTTCCAAGGTGATACCCTTAGGAGTACATGGTTGCCAACGTCAAATTCAAGGGGCTTGCATCGTCTATCGGCGTAACTTTTCTGACGATTCCGAGCTTTCACCAGGTTGTCTCGAATTTGGAGGATTTTGTCTGTCGTTTCTTGCAATAGCTCAGGACCGGTTAATTGCGAATGCCCGATCTCGTGCCACACAATAGGCGATCGACATCTTCTTCCATATAATGCCTCAAATGGTGCCATTTGAATGCTGGAATGATAGCTGTTATTGTACGAGAATTCGACTAGAGGCAAGTATGCGTCCCAATTACCACCGAAGTCTATGACACACGAGCGAAGCGTGTCTTCAAGGGTACGAATCGTTCTTTCAGTCTGACCGTCGGTTTAGGGATGGAAAGCGGTACTTAGGTTAAGCGTAGTACCGAGAGCAGATTGAAAAGTTTCCCAAAGACGCGAGGTAAACCGAGCATCGCGGTCAGAAATGATGTCGCGAGGCGTCCCATGTCGACAGATAATTTCATCGGTGTAGATTTGGGCTAATCGTTCCACCTTATAGTCTTCTCGTATCGGCAAGAAGTGAGCAGATTTAGTCAAACGGTCAACAACAACCCAAATGCTGTCGTGACCTGATGACGTGCGCGGAAGTTTTGTCACGAAATCCATAGCTATACTCTCCCACTTCCACACAGGGATCTTGGGTTGTTCGAGTAAGCCAGAAGGTCTTTGATGTTTAGCCTTGACTTTAGAGCAAGTCAGGCATTTTCCGACATAGAGAGCGATATCCCTCTTCATACCCGGCCACCAGTACTTGTAGCGAAGGTCCTGGTACATCTTATCGGCACCGAGATGAATAGAATACCGAGATTTGTGAGCTTCATCCTTCAGGATCTTTCGTAGGTCGGTGCGCTTGGGAATCCAAATTCGATCCAGATAGTGGAAAATCCCGTTCGACTTGTTTTCTAGCTAAGCTCCATTGTTGTAAATCCTTTCTTTGTCCAAAGTGCGTTCGGTGAAACAGGCATGCTGAGCTTCGCGGATGAGAGTTTCGAGATCAAATTGGGCTTGAACATTACGGGTACTGTGCAAATAACTCCGTTTGCTGAGAGCGTCGGCAACGACATTTGCTTTGCCAGGATGATAACGAATCTCACAATCGTAATCGTTGAGAAGTTCTACCCACCGGCGTTGACGCAAGTTAAGTTCCTTTTGGTCAAAGATATGTTGTAAGCTCCTATGATCTGTGAAGATCGTACACTTGGTACCAAAAAGGTAGTGTCACCAAATCTTTAACGCAAAAACAACTGCGCCTAGCTCGAGGTCGTGGGTTGTATAGTTCTTCTCGTGGATCTTGAGCTGACGAGACGCGTAAGCGATAACCTTGTCTCGTTGCATGAGGACACAGCCGAGCCCAAGATTCGAGGCATCGCAATAGACTATAAAGTCATCGTTCCTTTCAGGTAGCGTGAGGACAGGAGCATTGCAAAGCATGTTCTTGAGGGTTCGAAAGGCAGTCTCTTATTCAGTTCCCCAAACAAAAGGCTTGTCTTTATGCGTGAGGGAGGTAAGCGGCACAGCGATTTTAGAGAATGCTTCGATGAATCGGCGATAATAGCCCGCTAGTCCGAGGAAAGAACGGACCTCAGACGGGTTGTTAGGTGTAACCTAACTCTTGACAGCTTCGATCTTCGCGGGATCGACGTGAATACCTTGACTATTGACAATGTGACCGAGGAATTGAACCTCCTCTATCCAGAATTCACACTTGGAGAACTTGGCGTAGAGTCGATTCCCTTGGAGTAGCTCGAGAACCAAACGTAGATGTTGCGCGTGTTCGGTTTTTGACTTGGAATAGACCAGGATATCGTCGATGAATACGATGACGAAACGATCGAGAAAAGGTTTACACACGCGATTCATATGGTCCATAAAAACCGCGGGTGCGTTAGTTAAACCGAAAGGCATAACAACGAACTCATAGTGGCCATAGCGGGTGCGAAAAGCGGTCTTGAGTATATCATCCTCTTGAATGCGTAACTGGTGGTAGCCTGAACGTAGGTCGATCTTAGAAAAACACGTAGCACCTTGTAGCTGGTCGAATAAATCGTCAATGCGAGGCAGAGGATAACGATTCTTGATTGTCAGCTTGTTCAACTCCATATAGTCGATGCACATCCGGAACGACCCATCCTTCTTTTTGACGAAAAGAACTGGTGCGCCCCAAGGAGAGGTGCTAGGGCGAATAAAGCCTTTATCAAGCAATTCCTGGAGTTAACTCGATAGTTCACGCATTTCTGACGGTGCGAGTCGATAAGGAGCTCTAGCAACAGGATTGGCTCCAGGAATGAGGTCGATGCGAAAGTCGATATCACGACTTGGAGGTAATCCGAGAAGATCTTCAGGAAAAACGTTAGGAAATTCGCCAACAACGGGAACGTCTTTCAATCCCTTCTTCTCTTTCTTTTCCTCCTCCGCTACTACAATGTTGGCCAAGAAAGCTCTGTATTCCTTGCGGAGATACTTGCTAGCTTGGATGTATGACATGAGTTGCAATTTCTTCGAGGCGACTTCACCATAAACACATAGTTAATCTCCGTTAGCGAGCGAAAATTGAATCATCTTGTCGAAGCACACAACTTCAGCATGGTTTTCACGAAGAAAGTCCATGCCTACTATGACATCAAAACTTCCGAGTTGCATCGGAATAAGGTCGATGGGGAAGATGTGATTATTGAGCTCAAGAGTACAATCACGAAGAACAGAATTTACAGCGACGGTTCTTCCAGTGGCAACTTCGACTTCGAACATCGAGGGGAGATGGACGCGCTTACGATTAAGGAGCTTTTCGAACTCAAACGATACAAAACAGTTATCGGCACCAGTATCCAACAGACATGAAGCATAAATACCATTCACGAGGAACGTACCATTGACCACGTTGTTGTCAGCCTGGGCTTGGCGCACGTTGATGTTGAAAGTTCGGGCACGTGCTGCTTGTTGCTGTTGCTGCTGCTGTTGCTGAGGCTGCTGCTGCTGGGGCTCTTGTTTCACAACCCTGTTCGGGCACATGTTGGCGAAATGGTTAGGATCGCCACATGCAAAGCAGACTCTAGCGTTGACCGCGGGTGCCTGAGCCGCTTGTTGGCCTTGAGGAGCGGTGATAAGAGCTTGCGGAGCAGGAGCTGGAGCTTGTCGACCACGGCAGTTGGTGGTGAAATGACCGTACACATTGCAGTTTGCACAGAAACGGCAAGCGATGGTAGTCGGGTGGTGGTAGGTGCAAGTAGGGCAAAGCGGGTGTGACCCAGTGTATGCACGCTTGGCAGGCGGTGCATTTGCCACAAGCGCCGCTACTTGACGCTATTGCGGTTGAGCTGGTACAGCTTGAATCGGTGCAGCAGTGATCGCACAGTTCTTGTTGCTGGAGTTGTTCTTTCTCTTGTTCTTCCTCTTGTTGCTCGATGTGGTGGTGGTTTCAGCAGTTGGTGCAGCGGTGGTAGCTTGATGCAGGTTCTTTGAAGCTTTATCCCAGAAACCAGCTTTGACCTGCTTGTTGTTGATTTCAGCGGCCAGTAGATAAGTTTCTTCGATCGTCGTCGTCTTAGCCGCTTGCACAAAATCGGTAACACAATCGGGTAAAGCTCGGATATACTTCTTGATTGCGATCTCAGGAGTCTTGACCTGGTCAGGACAGATAATACTGAGCTGCTTGAAGCGAGCAGTGAGAGCAGCGTTTTCACCATCCTTCTGCTTTATGTGCCATAATTCATCTTCCAACTTTTGGCGCTCATGAGGAGGGCAGAATTCTTCCAGCATGAATTCCTTGAGCTCCTCCCACGACAGACCATAAGCCGCGTCGTTCCCACGTTTGTTCCTCTCAGCCGTCCACCAGTCTAAAGCGCGGGACTGGAAGACGCCAGTCGCGTTGAGAGTGCGGAGATCGTCGGGGCAACCGCTCTGTCGTAGAGTGACCTCGATGGAATCAAACCATTGAAACAAAGACGTAGGGCCTTCCTAGACAGTAAACTCCTTTGGCCCACACGCCTTGAATTGCTTGACGCTGAAAACAGTCTTGGGAGCTTTGGTTCGGGACTCCTCAGATAATTTGCTCATAATCTCGTACAGTTCGCTCACGATCTGAGGAACTACTTTTGCCATCTGTTTAGAGAGCATGGCAGCGAGGCGTTTAACTCTTGCTTTCGACGAGCAGCTTGAGTAGCGCGAGATCCAGATGACGACATTGTCTGCAACAGACATCGCCAAGGGGCTCAACACAGTTTCGATTATCCTTAGTATAGTCTAGCGATTCGTCATAAAGCTCAGGAACACATCAAAGCACACAGCACATAAATCACAGATACATGTAAGCACGTATAACACAGAACACATAGGCACGTAATACACATAGGGCACATAGAAGCACATAGAAGCAGTCAGAATACAGAAACCTATCATTTAAAGTCTACGCTCGCGGACTCTTCGTTGCAAAGGATTGCGTTCAGCGGGTATCATCGCGAGTAGCATAGTATAAGCGTATAACATAGCATATGGTCGTCCACAATTGAGCGATTTGTCAGTGTTTTGAGGTAGATGTGCAGTGCGAGTCGTGTGTGTCGAGCAAGGCAAATATCGAAGATCGAATAAGTCAGCAAAATCAGATCATATAAACAGGTAATTATACACATAAACACATAAAATCGATGAGTATCAGAGTCAGCAGTTGCGGGCTCAAAATCGAGACACATAAAATCGAGCATGGATTGTCTGCGGCTAGATAGACACTGACTACCCAAAGTGGTTCGACTATTCATAAGGACTTTGGTACACACATCGGCCTACTGGACTATGCTCTTGCCTCGATTCTTGGGCAATTGGCACGCGTCCTTTCAGGTGATCGCGTGACTTCAAGTCGTTGGAGTCCGTCAAGACTTTGGTGAGAGTCTTGTTAAAACCAAATGGATCACAGAACAAGCCATCAAGGTCCGGGTTTCACCCCTGACTTAATAACTTTGTTCCTATTTTGATAAAATAGAGGAAAAAGTCACGTCGAAGTACGGATTTCACTCCTGGTTCGGCGCAATTTCTCCAGTTTATAAAATGCGAGTCGAACAAGCGATGTGGTCGGGAGTTTGCGGCTTTCACACCTAATCTCGACCCAACCACTCGTTCATCTCTGAAATTTCGATTGCAGTGATAGTGTAGTGTAAGCGAGAATAGCGAGAAGTAGTAAGTAGGCTCGTACAAAACCCCTATCGGGTATGCACAACTCGGTCTGTTGGTACCTAACTATAGTCTAGGTCGTTTCTAAGACATCGACCTGGACTAGGTCGAGTCTTGCCTAATTCCCTATAGTTATGGCTCTGATACCAATCTGTCACACCCCAACCGATGGCGGAAACATCGGGGCGCGGCCCTGAGCGAAACAGATTATCCAGAAGTTTCCATAACAATTATAATTACCAAATATTTAAAGCATCACGTCCCATACCATGACATAAGAAGTAACATAATTATTACAGACAAAATCTAGTCAAGTAGTTCTGTTCCGACAACTCAGATTTACAAAATGGATAAAATGTTTATTTGTTCCTAGGACCCTCTTACCCTAGCCTCAAATTCATCACTTAGCAAACAAGGTGTCCTAGGTCTTTCCTCGCCTCGATTTCACAGCGAGATAAGCATATAAACAACTTAAGCACCTGCCACATATGTTAAAGAAAAAGTCAATACACATAGTGTAAAGGTGAGCATACAAGTTTGATAGATATAATAAGGTTCAATTTCGTTTACGCATAACCAGCACGTACGCATAGTGAAATGAAGCACGTTAGTTATCGACATAGACCTATCGATACCAATGACTGCGAGTTGACTGCCCAAGGCAGTTCGCAATACATGATTACCACCGTAATCCATGCAAGTAATTGTCCTTAACAACCCCTGCGAACAGGTGCTGAGTCCAAACTATAGTACTATCGTCGTTAAGGCAGGTAGACAGCATTCCATGTGTAAACATAACAAACAAGCATTCATTCAATAAGCCACATAGTACATGCAGTAATGGTTAGCGTTAAAGTATTGAGTAGTGTGTTCGGTGTGATTTGAATATTCGTAACGTATGTAACACCCAAAAGTGCGTAAAGCAAAAAGGGTTCGAGTATACTCATTGCGTTGGTGGATTGATGGGAGCGCTTAGAGTGAGATTAGCCTGAACAGTTAACGGTAGCATATCGATAAGTGGCGCGTAAAACAAGAAAAGTACCAAGGGCAGAATGGTGATCCGGTCGGATGGTAATCCGGCCGGTCGTCCACTCGCTCGGATGTCATTCCGTTCGGATGTCATTCCGTTCGGATGGTTGTCCGTTCGGACGGCCACTCGGTCGGCTGACATGGTTGGCTTAGATGTGTTTGTGTATGATGGTTTGACTTTTGAAGTTTTCGTTGTAGTATTTAGAAAACAGAGAAGTATCTCTACCCTTCAGGTCGGTCGATCGAACGGTCGTTAGATCGGACGGCGACTCGAATGGCAAGCTTTCTCAGTGAGAACAAGTTCACAGCAGGGCGGTCACTCGGTCGGATGTTCATCCGATCGGATGGCAACCCTGTTATTGAACATGTTGAAAATTGTTTAAGTTTTGAATTGAGGTGAAACCCGATCGGACAGTGGGTGGAACAGATGGCAACCCGGTCGGACAGCAGTCCGGTCGGACGGCAGTTCGTCCCAATGACCTGATCGTGTTTTAACTTGAGCGGGACGTGGTGATGGCTGGTTTAAACAATGGGAACCCTATCTCGTCCCTACTGACCTGACCGAACAAGAATCACCCTAGTCCGACAGCGTACGGCGCGAGACGGTTGTTCATGTCCAAACCCGGAATCACTATCTCTCAGATGGAACTTGGATCTAGCACTGATTCATTACTAAGATCGAGTAGACGAGCAGTATTAGCTCCGATTCCATCGAGTTTGAGTGTATTGAGTGTAAATGAGTTGAAAGAAAGTTAGGAAAATTATCTTTCAATCCTTTTCACCGTGAATATGTTCAGATCTTTGCCAGATCTTTGTTTATTTATGTGGTAATCCTTCAGATTCAAATTGTTCTTGGTGGATTAAGGCCAAAACATGAAGTTCCTAAGAACTCCATGATGACATCATCCTTGAACACCTCAAATCTAATGATTTCACGGTTAAAAGTTAAGATTTAAAAGATAGAAAGGTGTAGGAGTGCGTGTAGATCAAGAAAGTACAAGATTTAGGATGAGCTCTTACCGGAATCGCGATAAATCTGAGGAAAAGTGGGGAAGATGAGCTGGTCGAAGGAGAGTTTCCAAAAGTGGAAAGTATGATGGTGATAGGAGGTATTTATAGGGTTTCCCAAAGAGGAAAGGGGAGAAAAGGCTGGTCGCTCGAGTGACATCTCGCCCGGGTGGCAGCCCGGTCGAGTGGCACCTCGGTCGGGTGGCTGCCCGACCGGGTGGCAGTTCGGTCGGCTGGCACCTGGTTCGAGTGCTCGGCGCGACGAGTTCTGTCGTTTCGATTCGCGTGCAGCGCTTTGCGGTGCGATTTGAGCGAGTGATGCGATAGAGTTTCCTATCAAATTACTTTTAATCCCAACTACTATATCTAACATACAATCATTATAATTAGCTTGCGTTTCGCGTGTCGATTAGATTATGATTCGATTGAGTTGCGATTTGCGTTTCGATTGGTCACCACATAAAACATAAGTAAACATGCACAAGTAACACCTAATTAACACACACACGTAAAACAATATCCAAAATGTATAATTCGAGTTGCGATTCGTATTACGATTCGATGTCGATTTGATTAGCATAGTTTGATTATCGTTTAGTTATCTTTATCGCATTGTTACTTCCTATAATTCACAGTCGTAAGTCGATTAAATAGCGAATAATATACGTCGATTACTGCGATTTTGATAATTACTCCACGTAATACAACTAAAATAAACACATAAAACGAATTCACTATAAGTCAAGTCGCGCGATCGGTCGTTGACTTTGACCTTGACTTTGACTTTGACTTCCCTGAGAACACGGGGTGTTACAAATCCTCTTGCCACGAGACGGGCCTTGTACCTCTCGATCTCTCCATTGGGTTTGTATTTAACTTTGTAAACCCACTTCGAATCAATGGCGTGTTTCCCTTTAGGCAATGTTTCTAACGTCCATGTTTCGTTTTCTTCAAGAGCTTTAATTTCATGTTGCATGGCATCACGCCAATTCTTTTCCTGCATGGCTTCTTTGAACGACTTCGGCTCATTAACAGAAGTAATGGCCGCTTGAAAAATTCTGTGAGATTCCGAAAATTTGTTATAAGAAACATAATTTGAAAGAGGATGTACTGTAGAAGAAGTTCGATTGGGCACGAGTTTGGCGTGGTCGATGGATGGTGGCAGCGTGACCTTATAATCATGTAATCGAGATGGTGGTAGCCTGGTTCTTGTGACTCATGGAGCTTGAGGTTCATTGTGAGGTTCTTCGGTGGTTATGTCGTCCTCAACTTGTGCCTCGTCTTCAATGGAATTAGTGGGTTCAAAGAGTTCGGTTTCTGGATTGGAAACGGACACAACAGCCTCTTCACCATTTTCCTCTTCCATTGGTGTGGCATAGTCATCTTCATACCACATGGGTACCTCGAAAACGTCGGAGATTGGATTCTTAGATTTAAGGTGAGCAAACGGAAAATTATTTTCAACAAATTTGACATCTCGCGAGACAACCATCTTTCCGTGCTCGAGATAAAAAAATTTGAAACCTTTCGTTCCTTGTGGGTATCCCAAAAACACTCCTAGTCTCCCCCTGAATTCGAACTTGTCGCCTCCCATCTCTATGCTGCTATAATAGGCTAAACATCCCAAAGTTCTCATGTGATCATAATCGGGTTTTTGTCCGAAAACAATCTCATAAGGACTTTGGTTTTTAATTACCTTGGACGGAAGGTGGTTAATAATGTAAATGGCCGCCCCTATGCATTCTCCCCAAAATCGCTTTAGAATGCTCCCTTGGAACATGAGAACCCGGGCGGTTTCGAGGAGATGTCGATGTTTTCATTCAACCACTCTGTTTTGTTGGGGTGTGTGAGGGCAAGTAGTTTCTAGCAAAATACCCTCACGTGCATAAAATTCTTTCATGCGGTTGGAAGTGAACTCGCCTCCATTGTCACTTCTTATTCGTTTGACGTGTTTTGAAAATTGGGTTTTAACCATATTGTGAAAATTTATTAAATAATCACTAGCTTCGCTCTTGTGTCTGATTAGAAAAATCGAAAAAGCCCTACTAAAATTGTCCACAATGTTTAAGAAAAAACTTGCATGGGTTGTGGATGGCTTACGATATTTACCCCAAATGTCACAATTAATCAACTCAAAACATTCAGTAGTTTTAATAAAACTCTTAGGAAAAGGAGAGCGTGTATGTTTAGCTCTTGCACACGAATCACAAACGTTGTCCTTAAAATTGAAAGAAAAATCTTTTAAAAAAGAAATATGCGATAACTTCGAATCAGAGGCATGACCTAGTCTTGAATGCCAAACTTTTGCATCAAACTTAATTGCCATAGCTTTCCTTTCTTGAGCCACCATCCCCATCCGATACAGACCTTGAACGCATTTACCCATGCCAATCAACTTCTTCGAGTGTAAGTCCTTCATTATGCCAAAATCCGGAAAGAAACTTACTACACATTGCAATTCCTTTGATAATCTACTGACTGAAAGTAAATTGCAATTGAAGTTAGGAATATATAAAACATCTTTGATCAATCCACCAATTAAGGTGCAGTCCCCTTTAGCTTCTACCGGTATGCTGTCACCATTCGGTATCGTAACGGGCGCCTCTCGTATAGCTCGAGTGCCATTTTTGAGAGGTTCCTATTTATGAACAATATGTTCGGTTAAACCTAAATCCCAGATCCAATCATCAATTTCATTATGCTTACCAACCATGTTTGCCTTACGAATGGTATCACCTTCTGTATTCTGCCCGTTGCCAGCAAGGTGCTTCATAAGAGTTTGGTATTGAGCTTCAGTCAGGCCTTCTAAACTGGTCTCGGTCTTAACATGGGCTGCCTTCGACTTCATCTTGTCACCTTTGGCTTTACCGGGCCACCATTCGGGATAACCGATCAACTTGAAGCAGCCTTCCTGTTTATGGCCGTCTCTCCCATAATGAGAACAATGATCAACTTCATCAGCAACCTGCTTTGATTCTTTTGGGGCCCCTTGTTTGCTTCGTTGGAAGTTTGAGGGTCCCTCTCGTTGTCCTTGAGTTCTAAATGCAGCCGGCTCCACTTGTGTCTTCCTCATCATGGTAATATGCTTTTGTTGTTCTTCTACTTAAGCAAGACGGTAGGCCTCTCCAAGTGTGGGAGTTGGCTTAATGGAGAGAACATGGCTTTTATTGTGGAGAAGTCCCTGTCGAGGCCCATCAAAAACTCGTACAGTCGCTCTTTTTCTTTGAATTCACTGAGTCTTTTCCCGATGTTGCAAGAGCAGTTTCCACAGGTGCATTGCGGGATCAGAAAAACAGATTGTATCTCATCCCATATTCCACGAAGTTTATTATAGTACGCTGAGATGGACGAAGTATCTTGGTGGGTTATTGAGAGGGATTTTTTTAATTCATAGGCTCGAGGCGCACTCTCTTTCCCGAACCTTTCCTTCAAATCTTTCCATATTTCAGAGGAGGCATTAGCGTATTTTACGCTTACCCTGATGTCTTTATCCATCGCCGTCGTGAGCCATCCGATGATCATGGCGTCACAACGCATCCATTGCATATAGTTATCCACCGCCTTTTCTGGTTTAGGAATCGTCCCGTCTACGAATCCCATATTGTTCTTCGCAAGCAGAAAATTAGCCATCTCCTTGGCCCAATTGCTGTAGTTTTCGTCGGTTAAGACTTCGTTGACGTGCATTTGTTTAGGTAAATCGGAAGGGTATAGATAATAGGGTGAGTTGACGTTAATGGCATCATTTTTGCCATTGCTGCTGGGTTTCTCTTCGGCCATCTTGGATTATGAGCGTTGGTTCTTGAGAACCCTGCTCTGATACCATATAGAAATTGGTATTCAGCTTTTGGTTTTCATTGAGAAACAACACCTCACGGAACAGACAAAGAGAAAGGAAAGGAAAAGGAAACAAATCATGACAAAGCGGAAACAAATAAATTGACAGCCAATAAATTAATAGCTAATAACTTGATATATTATTTATTTCCTTTAGAAGAAGACGAAGAACAACCGGATATGCCGGTGGACAGTTGTTGGAGCTCGGATTGAAGTTATACTTGCTACTAATCAAATATCAACGAAGAATTAGGGCTTTTAGCAAGTTCTCCTTCATCCGTTCACCTTGCGCACCGTTGTTCTGAGGTTGATTTTCTTTCTATATGCTGATTTACACACACATGCATATATTTAAAGATGTTTGATGCAATTTAATGGAGGTTTTTTGAGATGTAGACGTTTAGAGATGATTAGACTTTGAATCTGTAAGTTTTATGAGTACAAATTTCATACTATATTCCTGCAATTGAAATGTGCGCTAGGTTAGGATCTGTAAGCAAGTGCATTTGGATGTAGTTACAAGATATTAATTGTGTGATTTCTGAATTAGGGCTAGAATCTGAACAAGTACTTAATTAGTTTGTAACTAATGCTTGAATTCTGAATTATGTAGCTCTTGGTTTCTGTTGTTGAAATTGAAAGTTTAAGTGCTTCTGCTTTTGGACATACTATAATGGAACCGTTAGTGTTAGGGCTGTACGTTAAAAGAACCGTTATTGAACAATTGAGCACATTATGCATGTCGTCTAGGGCAGTAGGGCATCACACTGAATTAATGTGTTTTGGTTATTTCTAAGGATTGATAACCGGCTGGTTAATCTCATAAAAACAACAATTGCTTCTGGAGGAGACAAAGGGTTAACAAACGTTTTTTGTTAAAACATTTGAAGTTAGAACGCTTCTAACAAGTTTGAATACTGCATACCATGTAAGTGCATATGCAGACATGTGTAGGATTCCAATCTTCGTTTGTTTTGCCCTTTGCATGAAATTTGATGATAATCATAGCATAGTGGTGACTTGTCTTCTTAAATGATTTTCAAATATTTTTACTATTTAATTCTACACATTACACACTACAATTTGGAACATTTTTCATGGAAGGTAAAAGCATCTTCATATAAACGATAAAATCAAGAAAGACATGAGCTTTAGTGAGTATAGTTTTCAGCAAAGGAAGGATTGGTTTATATATATATATATATATATATATATATATATAGAAACGGGATCAGGAGAAAACGCCCAAAAGTGTGAGAACGGTGAGAACGCATCCTGGCCCAACACGTGTCACGCGACATAGATAAGGGCGGAGGGGCTTTTTTGTCCTTTCATAATCTTTTTTTTAAACGCGTGTCACATCACTTTTCCATTTTTTGGCGTTTAACAAATACGCGGCATTTTTATTGTTTTCAGTCAGGATCATAGTAAACATTTTGGCGTTTTAACTAAGTAGGATGCAGGCCTATAATGTGACCGACAATTATGGCATTTTGAAAACATAAACTTCAATTTTCCATGTAGTGGCTTTTAATATAATAATTGTTTTTTGGCATTTTTATATAGCAACAACGTGCTTTGCTAGCATCCGTTCTCACAGTTTTCACACTATCAAGCGTTTTGGTGTTTGTAGTTTTTGGCGTTTTATATTAAATTTGTTTGTTAGTAGAGAATTAGATAATAAAATCAAAGAATTAGATAACAAACAATAGAAAATGAAAAAAATAAATAAAAATTATAATCTAATTTCTCTTCCAAATCTTCACTGTCATCAGCCTCTTCTACTTTAACCTTTTTGGCGTTTTGAATACCTTGTGTAGATCCTTATTTTCCTATATACCTCCCGTCTTTAGAAGATGCTTATTTTTTGGGCATCCTTTTTTGTGGTTTGATATATACTTGTTTGGTGACATGTTGAAGATCATCGCCTGCTCGAATGTATTGATCCCTTCATGCCATCAATATATCCATCAAGAACAAAGTGACATGATGACATATCAGTGTCATCAGTTTCTTTTTATGAATATTTGTCCATCTCATTCAGTAAAAGCTTATAGAGATACCCACCTCAGAGTAGAATCCATTCAGTGAAACTTCATTCAGAACAATACTCAATATAGAAGAAATGAGGTTCCGCATCTGTGGCTTTTTTAAGTATCCTTTTTGGCGTTTTAAAGTGAATGGTTTCTTGGAAAGATGGCGTTTATTTTTGGTTTTGTGATCAGTTGATTATGCAGAGACGTCTCTCTTATAGGATGTTTTTGGCGCGTAGTTTAGGTGAGATTTTTATTTATAATAAATGATATTAATAAAGTAGCCGTCTTTTCAGTTACTGTGTTTATTTTTTACTCTTTTTGTTCAGCTTTTTATGAGTTTTTATGGTCATAGACATTCCATCTTCCAAGTTTGGCGTTTTTAATGGCTTTAAGTAGTTTTTGGCCTTTTTTTTTTTTCCATTTTTAACTTTTAATAATACTTCTCCAAATTACTTTTATTGTAGGTTTGGAGTTTTTGACGTTTTACTGCACTATGGCGTTTTACTGCATTATGGCGTTTCCCAATCTTTATGACTTTTTGACTCTTTATTAAACTTTTTTATTCTTAGTCAAAAAATACATAACAAACAACATAAAAGGAAAATTAAAAAACTGAAAATAGAAACAATTCATCTTCCAAATCTTCACTGTCATCAGTCTCTTTCTTCTTTGAAACATGTTCACTGGTGGTTTGGCTTTGTCATGCTTGTGTTTTTGTGGCCGTTTGGAAAGATAATATGACATGAGCTTTTTGTTTGGATATGTATCTTCAAAGCACTCATCAGTGTCATTCGTCTATTCATGCCATTATAATATTCATCAATAACAAAACACAAAAAATGACATAAGTCTGACACCAGTATCTTTTTCTTGAAGTTTTGTCCATCTCATTCAACAAAATGTTATTTGAGTCACAGCACCTCAGGAAAGAATGCATTCTGCGAAACTTCGCGTAGAACAATATTGAATATACAAGAAATGATTTTTGGCATTTTTGCCGTTTTACTGAGGAAATAGTGTATCTGAAAGAAACGTCCATTTTTTGGAAATTTTTGATATTTGAGAGTTTTGACGTTTTCTAAGATGAATGGTATATAGTAAAATATGGCATTTTTTGAGTAGGTGTGTTTGATGTTTTGGAAATTTTGGCGTTGTAAGATGAATGATATATAGTAGAAAATATGGCGTTTCAGGTTGGGGGGAGGTGTGTTCTTATGTATGAGAATGTTTTGTTTATATAGGGATGCGTTTTGGCCAGTAATGGCGTTTTATTCATAACTCTGGCGTTTTGCTATAGAAGTGTAAAGACCTTATTACCCTTAATGAAGCGCGTCCACTCAATAGAATTCGTGTTATTTACGAAAATGCCACCGCGCCAATCTAGTCCATAGATTGTTTTGATCGGACGATCCATAAGCGTTCTCACCGTTCTCACACTTTCCACCGTTTTCTCTAAATCCTGACCCTATATATATATATATATATATATATATATATATTTTAAAACACAATAAATGAGCGATTTTAGAACTTTTCCTATTGGTCTAGTTTCGTGTATCTTATGTTTTCTCTGTATTCTTATGAAATATAGTTTGATTGTTCTGACCCCTTAGTGATGTAGATTGGTGTGTTGGTTTTCTGTTCATCAGTTAGGAACAAGTATTTTTTTTATTGTGTAGACATTTATATCACTTTAGAGGAAGATGAGACTAAAGAGAGTACTATTTTGGATATCCTGTATCCAGTTGAACCAGAGCCCGTAAGCTGCCTATCATGCTTGTTTACAGGGGCAGAGGTAATGTGATGGTAGGGGTAGCATGGGCTACTGCTCAACCCCGTCTTCGTAGTGTAATTTTTTATTTTTTATTTTTGTTTTATACAAAGGATACCCCTGAACAAATACGAGGATACTCCCGACAAAAAAAAAAAAAAAAAATAGGACACTTGACATTAATAAATTCCCAAATTTTTATAAGCCCTAAACAAATTTTAAACAGAGTATGGTAAACACACATTTTGGTGAAATTAGTGTAACACACATTTTAAACAGAGTATGGTAAATGAGTTTTGTTGTTATCTAGTGGTGGGAGAAGAGTGGTCACATTACATACCATACAGAGACTCGAAACTGACACGAATGTTGCAGTCCTCATCAAGCGGGATTGCATGGACTGCACAACACCTTGGCTTTCGCAATTAGTGCCAAGGAAATCACAAACATTGCTCGGATTAATATGGTTTGATGAACTTTGTATCTTGATTTATTGTTCTTTTTTGTATCTAAATTATATAAGTATTTTTTATAGCTCACTGTAGTTATGGTTTATTATTTGATATATGTATTACATAAATTGAGTTGTTTGGCTCCAATATGAAATGTTACTTCTAAGGCTGTAAATGGCAACATTGAACAGGTTCTCTATATAAATAAACTCCCAATTCTTTACACGTTTTTATATGCTATTGTTTGTTGCAGGTATCTTTGATCTAGAAACAACAGGAGTGGAGGGAGGGACAAGCAATTAACTGTCACCTCTTGTATCATTTAGACCAGACCTTACAATGTGTACCTGTTACAAGTAATATTATTGGATTATTTACAACATTCTAGTGGTTTTAAATTTTGATATTGGTATGTTTTGCCAAATTTTAAGAGTCCGTTTATACTTCTTGTGAGTTTAAAACGGGTTTTGTAATTTTTTTGGTATTTTTTCGGGCAATTTTTTAGCCAAAAACTAGATTTTTCAATTGTTTTTATTTTTTTTTCAAATATTCCGTTACAAATGCGTTGAAATTTTTATATATTCCGTTACAAATGCGTAGCAAAACTTTATTTAATAATTAGGAAATGGTGTAGTAAATAAGTCACCATATTTTCGTTGGATATACGTTACAAATTGTGTAGTAAATGCATAGCAAATAGTTTCCGATGGGGCTTTTCCAACATCAAGGTTTTGTCACAAATCCGTAGCAAATCTGAATTTGCTAGGCATTTGTAACGGAAAAGCTCATTAAAAACAACCACTTTTCTAATAGTGATCTTCTAGTGGATAGAAGGTTGGGGTAGATTCCGCCCAACACCCGGTCCAAATTTTAGAACTAGACAAAACCAACTTGTAGTTTGATGCCCATCTTGCTAAGGCTGATCCATGGTCGAGCCGTATCATTGACCATGGTTCTTCTGTCTGTTACTTCTTAATCCTTTTCAAGTTAAAATGTAATTTTTATCATTCTGGGCTAATTCATACATTCCAACATGTTCTGGTTATTTATTGGGCTATCACATGTGATGGTTCGTTACAAGTGGGCTTGGTCTTATATTGGGCTGCTATGTTTGTTAGCCTGGTTGTTATATCATTTAGTTATTGTTATAACAGATTTGATCCAGCATTGTATTTAAGGTAATAGTGTAAGGGCTGTTATGTAACATTCCAGGGGCTCCGACCAGATGTGCTCATTCTCTTGGACTTGAGTGTAACTTTTAAGTTACATCATATATAAAGGAGTGTTGCAGCTAGGGTTGGATCATTCCACTTGTTACGCATCATTCACTCTCACCTAGTTCTCTCTAGATTGTTCTAAGATCTGGAGAAGTTATCTTGAAGATCTATTGCAGATCTTGTTTTAGTTGTTCATTTGTATCATTGTTAGATCCTGAGGATCATCCTGTTTAGTTGTATCTTTCTGATTAATCAACTGATTATCATCAGTCGATTACATCTTATCTGTATTGTTCTTTAGATCTTACAGTTTGTAAGATCATCGGGAGGTTGGGTTTTTTGGGGTTGGTTAAGAAATAAAAATTTTACGTCACGTTTTTGTCGCTATTTCTTGTGTTGTTGTTGTTGTTTGTATTAGTTATCTGTTGTTCATACCATTTTTACATGGTATCAGAGCAATAATCGCTCCTGATATGTTGTTTCCACTGTATTTTCTGATTTGTTTGTTAATTTTGTGTTTAGGTTCGCTCCTGGAGTTCTAGGGTTTGCGAATCGTTCTGGTGTTGGTTTAGATCTTCTTGATCTTGGGGGTATTGTGTTTCGATCTGTGCTGCTGAAACCCTAACTTAGGGTTTTCTGGTTCTTGTGAGAAATCTCTCATCCTCTGGTGGATCTTCACTCTGCGTTGGTCTCTAAAACCCTTGAAGGTTTTAGGGCAAACTAACCAGTAGTGTTATTTGGCTTTCTATATATCAGATTTAGTAGTTCTTAAAAACTATTGATCTGATATTTGTTAGAGCTTGTGCACCCTCTGTAATATCATTCCTGTCTCTTACTCTTGTATTTTTTTGTTTCTTGCATCATATTGATCTGAGTCTAGGCATCCACTGTTTACCGGACTAATCGGGCCGACACTTGATCGAGTCTACGTGCTAGTTGTGCATTGTCTAATATGGTTGTTTTGTTTGTTTTCTTGTTGATTATCTATTCTGATTTTCTGTGATTGGTTGTTTCATTTTGTCTGTTTTTTAGTGGTTTAGGTCTGTTGTTTTTAGTTGTGGCTCCTGAGTAAAGGCTTGTCCAGGCACATGTGAGTGACGAACCTGGAATCTGGTCCCTGACTCAGCTTCGCCTTAGGGTTCTTTTGACTGTTCTATCTGTTCTTTGTAGGTTATTGTAACAACCCTCGGTAAAACCAACACTCTCATAATATTCTGACACTTTAGTACATACTATAAAATGTCTCAATAAGTCTTATATTACATCTCGTATGTGAAAACCGAGCCTAGTTATGTTATAGTTTATAAAAATAAAATAAAAATCTGAAAATAGGGCTGAGGCGGGCCGCGACATACTTCACCCTTAGCTTACGCGGGCCGTATCAAGACTGGACTTGACTCCGCTGACTTCTTTAGTCCAAGCGGGCCGCGTAAGACCCTTCATTAGTTTATGCGGGCCGCGAGAGACCTATACACGCGATTACACCAGAGGCCGACACGTGTCGACATCGTGGCGGACCTACTTAACGACTCAGCTAAGCTAGTCCGTTGACTAGATTTGACGCGGGCCGCGTAAGCCCCGTCTGTCTTTCACGCGGGCCGCGACAGGACTCAATTACACAACTATAAATAGCAGGCATCAGATTTCACTTTCCGTCGCTCAAATCTTTCTCTCAATCTCGAATTCTGAAGCTATAGTTATAATATTTCGGGTATTATACCCCTAATTAGCGAGGTTTTGCTCCGTTGTAAGTATTATAACCCCGGTTTCATAATAGTTACGCTGCCCGATTGATTTAGGGTTCCGTAACAACTGTCGTGGTTCTGCCCGACGTAGTTGTTGGAATGCCGTCTCGGGGAGGGTATTATTAATAATTTCAAAGGGTTATGATACTGACCAATGTATATTTGTATAAATTATAGATTATATCCAGGAAACCCTTACGAAAAGCCTAAGACAGCAATGTGAGTTATCCTATTTTTATAAACTCCCTTTTTGTGAGTTTATCATCTTTTTGTTAATGTTTTTGGAATACTTTACAAAACCTTAATTGTTTTACAATGTGATTAAGCGGTGATTGAGTCTTTGTAGTTCTTCAATTACTGCCGGTATTATGGGGTTTTGTATACAAAATTTACTACGAGTAGTAGTAAGTCTGAATGACTGTTCATTATCATTGGACGACGAGTTAGCCAATGGGTAATTTGACCATAGCCATAGATCCGGTCGAGTGGCAAATACTGAATGAGTAATTGTGTAGAAATAAACAATGTGATCGCTCTCAATACTGTTTTAATTGATAAAATGTTTCTTGATTAAACTGGGATTCACTCACCAGTATTTCCGACTGACAAATGTTTTTAAAACGCGTTACAGGTAACACAATGTGAACAGCCAATTAATGAAAGCCAGCTGGAGAGCACTGAAGGCTTGGGAAAATGTGGCTATAAAAGTTACCAAATAAACGATGTTTTAAATTCAATAAAATAGGGTTTGACCCTATAAATGTATTGTAATAAGAAACTTGGGTTTTGCCCATGTGTTTATGAATATCAAGTATGGTGGTTTTACTCTGATAAACATTTCCTAACTACGGTCCTGATGTAAATTCCGCTGCGAGACTAAACAAACTGATACCACCAAACTCTGTGATCACGTCCGCCCGTTCCCAGGGAATCAGGGATCGGGGGTTGTGATAGAAGGTGGTATCAGAGCCTAGCCACTGGTCTGAGCCAAAGAAGTGTTCTGCTGACACTTAAATTTTGAAATTTTGTGTTAGGAAATAAATTACGGAAATATATGCATAACTGTATTTATTTGTTATGTGTTATTTGACTATTTGTTAGTTTACAGTATGAGTGATCAAGGACCCTCAGATCTGAATCGCCAGTTATCTGATTCACCTAAGAATGAAGGTACCTCGTCACAACCTGCCCTCTCGGGGTACGTTGCTGATCAGGAAGACGGGATATTTGTTTTTAAAGCTCAGTCTGAAGAGCCATTCCCTCAAATGAAACAAGGATGGTTCAGTAAAGAAGCTTTTGCTCGTAGGAAGAGAATGCGAAAGTTGAAACAGCAAAGAGTTCTAGCAGCTGCTAAGCGAGAGTCAGATAGCCATACACAGGATATGCTTAATAGAGGCTTAGCCAATTTCCATATCCTAGCCACAACTGCTGCTGACCCAAGTCTGGAACAACTAGTAGCCCCACAACCACAAAACCCAGAACAACCCATGGAGATAGAGAATCAGGAAAATCAGGTGGAGATGCATGACTTTAACCCAGAAGAAATCCCTAGGATACCTGCACCAAACCCTCTAGACCCGAATTACGACCCATGGTGGGACAACAATAGGGACTTTGTGCAACGTTATCCTATCCAGGATTATCCACCCATACAGAACATAGAAGCTTACCCAGGTATGGACCCTTTAGATCCCTATTACCATAATGATTATATTAGGGAAATTTTAGAGGATCCTTACCAATTTCAGGAATTGTCACCCCCATATCAGGAACCTGTACCCCAGATTCCAAACCCAGTCCGAGAACCTGCACCCCCAATGAGTGCAGAAAACGTTCAAGAACTTAGGACTTTCGGGGAGGAAATTTTAGAGAGCAGTGAGAGGATGCGTCAGGTAGGCGAGCGTCTCGTATGGAAATACGATGAGCGCAATATGGATTTTTGGATAAATCCATATCCGTGAATGTGAGAATGGAGGAACGGTAGTAATAAAATAATAATAAAATAAAATAAAAAGATGTGTGTATGGATGCATATTACTATTAGTATAATTTTCTTTCTGTTGGTATTGTAATTCTATTTCTGTACTAGTGTGTAATAGACGCATAAGTATATGAAAAGAGTAAAAGTAGCAATGATCTACGTTTTTGGCTAGATTGAGTGTAGTATGATTAACTATATTATTTTGTGATATTAATATGGGATAAATGTTTAAAAATTCAGATGGCTGACCAAGGAAATCAAATCAATTTGGATAATAACCCGGAAATCCAGAATGATAATATTCAGAATGATGATAATCTGAATAATGAGAACCCAAACAACAATAACAATGGAAATCAGATGGATAATAGTGCTATCCAACACATAGTAGCACAAGGAATTATAGATGCTATGCCATTTATACTTCAAAATGTTAAAGATGCTGATAATAAGAGTAAGCATAGTAGTAAGCGACCAAGTGAACCAGAACACAGCGTGAACAATGGACCTGTACTTCAAATGCCTATTCCCAAAAGAAGAAGAACCATGCCTTATGGTTGTTCTTATAAAGAATTCTGGTCTTGTAAACCAATGGAATTCTCAGGCAATGAAGGGGCCATTGCAACCTTACGCTGGATCGAAAAGACTGAGGCAGTCTTAAGGATAAGTAAGTGTGCTGAAGAAGATAGAATACTGTTTGCTTCTAATCTGTTTAAGAATGCAGCATTAGAATGGTGGAACACTATTCTCCAGACAAGAGGAAGTGATCAAACCTACAATATGGAATGGGAAGAATTTAAAAACAAGGTAGAAAGGAAATTCTGCCCACCCAATGAGAAGGAACAGATAGCAAACAAATTCCTAAATCTTAGGATGACTGGTGTGGATAGTAAGGGATACACTAAAATATTCTTTGAATATGCTAGAATAGTGCCAACTCTTGCATCGCCAGAACCAGTGTTAATTTCTCGATATATTTGGGGATTAATTGGGGAAATAAGACACGTAGTCAAAGCAGCTAGACCTCAAACCATAGAAGAAGCTGTAGAACTAGCCAATACCTTGACTGATGAATTAGTCCGTACCCGAGAAGAGGATCAGAAGAGGAACCTAACTCAGAAGTTGACCCAAGAATTTCGTTCTGGAAATTCTAACCATGGGAAAAATATAGGTTCTACCTCTGCACCTTACTGTAGGTATTGCAAAAGAAAGCATTCTGGGAGATGTTCCATATACTGTAACTTTTGCAAAATGTCGGGACACAAGGAAGAAAACTGCAGGAAGAAAGCTAACAGCCGGGTATGTTACAATTGCGGAGAACCAGGTCATATCAAGCTAAATTGCCCAAAATTAGCTCCAGCTCCAGATAACAAGAATACTAAAAATGCTAGAGCATTTGTTCCGACTGCAGAAGAAGCCAAGATGATTCCAGATGTCATAGCTGGTACGTTTTTAGTTAATGATGTTTATGCCAAAGTATTATTTGACTCTGGTGCAAACCAAAGTTTTATTAATACATCGTTTTGCAAATTTCTAAATCAGTCATTAACTAAACTACCACATGAATGCGTAGTAGAGACAGCCAATGGAGAACCCATTAGAATTTCTGAAATCTTGCAGGGAGCAAGAATATAAATTTTAAATCAGAAATTTATTGCAAACCTATATCCAATGAATTTGGCAGGATTTGATGTTGTTTTAGGAATGGATTGGTTAATAGCCAATAAAGCTAGTATTTTATGTGATCAAAAGTCAATACAAGTAAATTCACCAAAAGGTAAAAAGATCACAATTAAAGGAGATAAGTTCTCTAGATCTACTAAATTCATTTCTGTGATGAAAACTGCAAGTTGTATGAGAAAAGGTTCTATAGTGTATTTAATTTCTATAATCACTAACACTAAAGGAAAGGATTTAAAGGATATTCCAGTAGTATCTCAGTTTTCAGATATCTTTCCAGAAGAACTACCAGGAATACCTCCAGATAGGGAAGTTGAATTCAGAATCCATTTGATACCAGGAACAGCACCGATTGCCAAAGCACCCTACCGTTTGGCACCGGCAGAAATGCAGGAACTGAAGAAACAATTAGATGAATTGTTGGAAAAAGGATTCATACAGCCAAGTTCGTCGCCATGGGGAGCACCGATATTATTTGTTAAAAAGAAGGACGGATCAATGCGTATGTGCATTGACTACCGTGAATTAAACAAGGTCACGATTAAGAATCGGTACCCATTACCGAGAATCGATGATTTGTTTGATCAACTGCAAGGAGCTCGATTTTTCTCTAAAATTGATTTAAGGTCAGGATATCATCAATTAAAGGTACAGGAAGAGGATATTCCTAAAACTGCATTTAGAACAAGGTATGGCCATTATGAATTTACTGTCATGCCATTTGGTTTAACCAATGCCCCAGCTGCATTTATGGACTTGATGAACCGAATATGTAAGCCATATTTGGATAAATTCATAATTGTTTTCATAGATGATATTCTAATTTACTCTAAGAGTAAAGAAGATCATGCAAAGCATTTGCACACACTTTTAAGTTTGTTAAGAAAGGAAAAGCTTTATGCTAAGTTTTCAAAATGTGAATTTTGGTTAGAAGAGGTACAATTCCTTGGACACCTAATCAATCATGAAGGAATTCATGTAGATCCAACCAAGATTGAAGTAATTACTAAATGGAAAACTCCTGAATCTCCAACCGAGGTTAGAAGTTTCTTAGGATTGGCTGGTTATTATAGAAGATTTATTAAAGATTTCTCTAGAATAGCCATTCCCTTAACTAAGCTAACCTGTAAATCTGTTAAGTTTGAATGGGGATTAAAACAAGAAGAAGCATTTAGAATCCTTAAGCAAAGATTAACCCATACACCTATACTAGCATTACCAGAAGGAACTGAAGACTTTGTAGTCTACTGTGATGCTTCTAAATTAGGTTATGGATGTGTGTTGATGCAACGACAAAAGGTTATAGCTTACGCATCTAGACAACTTAAGAATCATGAAGAGAATTATTCAACCCATGATTTAGAATTAGGAGCTATAATTTTTGCTCTTAAAATTTGGAGACATTATCTTTATGGTAGTAAGTTTACCATATTTACTGATCACAAAAGTTTAAGGTATGTTTTCGGGCAGAAAGAGTTGAATATGAGACAAAGACGTTGGATGGAATTTCTTAAGCAGAAAGAGTTTAAGCATTACCACACCTATGATTGTGATATCCAATATCATGAAGGAAAAGCAAATGTAGTGGCAGATGCTTTAAGCCGAAAATATCATGAAAAGCCAAGAAGAGTACGTTCTCTTAAATTAAATCTACAAGTAGATTTAAATGCTCAGATAAGAGAAGCACAAGAATCAGTAATCAAGGATGATTCTGAAAAATTAAAAGGTATGTTAAAAGAATTAGAACAAGGAACAGATGGAATTTGGAGATTTCATAAAAAGAGAATGTGGATACCTAAATTAGGAAACCTACGTAACCGTATATTAGAAGAAGCTCATAAATCTAAATATACGATGCATCCAGGAAATGATAAAATGTACCAGGATTTAAGGAAAAATTTCTGGTGGATAGGAATGAAGAAGGACATAGCAGTTTATGTTTCTAAATGTTTAACTTGTTTACAAGTTAAAGCTGAACACCAGAAACCCTCAGGATTGTTACAGCAATTAGAAATGCCAGTTTGGAAATGGGAATTAATAACAATGGATTTTGTTACTAAATTACCCAAAACTAAGAAAGGAAATGATACAATCTGGGTGATTGTAGATAGATTAACTAAGTCAGCTCATTTCTTACCAATGAGAGAAACTTTCAGTATGGAACAATTAGCTAAATTATATGTAAATGAAATTGTTTCTTTACATGGTATTCCCTTATCAATTGTTTCTGATAGAGATAGTCGCTTTACTTCTCATTTTTGGTCAAGTTTCCAAAAGGAAATGGGAACCAGGATAAAATTAAGCACAGCTTATCATCCTCAAACGGATGGACAAAGCGAAAGGACAATTCAGACAATGGAGGACATGCTTAGAGCTTGTGTAATTGACTTTGGAGGTAATTGGGACGATCATTTACCTTTAATAGAATTTTCTCATAATAATAGCTATCACACAAGTATCAATGCTGCACCATTTGAAGCACTTTATGGACGAAAGTGTCGAACCCCAGTCTGTTGGGCAGAAATTGGGGAGCAACAACTATCTGGACCTGAGATAGTACAGGAAACAACTGATAAGATTATTCAAGTCAAGGAACGACTGAAAGCAGCACGTGATCGACAAAAGAGTTATGCTGATAACCGATGCAAACCCTTAGAATTTCAAGTAGGAGATAGAGTATTGTTAAAAGTCTCTCCTTGGAAAGGAGTGGTAAGATTCATCAAAAGAGGAAAGCTAAGTCCCAGGTACGTTGGACCTTTTAAGATTATTAGAAGAATAGGACCTGTGTAGGATCGTTTCGCGACCTAAACGAGTCGATCGGAAGAGCTCTCGTACGTTTCAGAGGCGGAAACTAAGAAACGCACAGTAAAACAGCTTGAAATATACTATAATCCTCTTTTATATACGATTGACAACGTTTACAGTGAGAGGAAATACCGGCAGCACCTCGGTAACACTTGACCTGACCTCTATAAATGACAATGACATAACATCTATTTATACTTACACCCTAACCGTTTGAACCTTTTCAAACGGTCAACAATTCAAACGACGAAACTACCATTCAAACGACTAACTGTTCAAACGACGGCTTCATACGGAAAGGAATCTTCAAATGGTCAACCTTTATATCATCTTTCCTTCATACTATTGGACCTCATATGCTATCTCTTGTGATTGGACCATAGAATGGCAACATGTCATTGGACCATATCCATTTTGTCTTCATTTATGTTGTGTATGATGATATATTATATCAAACGGCCATTTATACAATTCATTGATTCATGACATCACTTGTGATGTCACTTAGGTGATGTCACTTGTGATGTCACCTTATGTGATGTCATTCGTGATGTCATGCCTGATCGGATCCGCAACGAGATCGAGACTCGACAAAAAACGAAGACGACAGATGACTGCACTAACAGACTCCCCCTCAGATGTTGACGAGTCTTAAGTGTCGAGTCTTCAACGACTTCAGTCTTTCTCTCAGTGTAAGCATCCTCAAATCTTTCTCTTCTCTTTTCATCATCATCAACAGACTCTCCACGCACAATCTCTACTCAGATGTCTTCAGACTCCCCCTTTCGATATGCTGGGATCGCAGTCTGGCATGTTCAAATCACACGGTCTTCAGGTATCGGAACCTGGTTCTCTATCTCTTTGAAACCTGCACATCCTCTACCCAAAAATAAATTTTCTGATGATAACATGTAAAGATCTAATGAATCATTCGCAGACAGAACACAAACAAAAATTGATTTTACAATTTGAAGAACCACATGAAGATATATATCATTTTTGTTTTCAAAAACCAACACACTTTCCCAAACCATTTGTTCATCATGTTTAGCACACGGAATTTTGTACATCAACTTTTCAATACCAGTTGTCGAAAATCTTTTTGAATTTTTCAAAAATTTATACTAAAACACACTGAAAATCTTTTTGGATTTTTTTGAAATAAATGAAATGCAGTAAAGAAATATTTACAAACAATATTTTTGTGAGTTCGTGTAAGAGGATCATATCAGTTTTTGACAAGTCACAAGTACCGTTGAGCTTAGTTACACATTAAGAATTAAACAATTCACTTAGATTGCCAATATACTGATCCACTTAAATTTTTACACAAATTTCAACTGATTCAGGATATGAGTTAGATGTTTTAAGAACTTAAACTCATTCATGTGTCCCACCTCTTGAATATACTCCCGTATCCAGATCCCAATATTCAGTCTTACAGGTGAGTATACCACAGATGATATCTGTCAGGGGAATAAATTATAGTGCGAGGGCCGTGAGAGCTCAGGTCGATCTTTCGATACGCAGAGAGATGACGGCTTCGACTTTTGGTGGGTCCCCTTTAGAGGATCTTTTGCATTACAACAGCAATGATTATCAATTTTATTGTTTCATCAATTTGCTGAGGGCTGTGCTATTTTTCAAGCATGCGAAAAGTAATCTCCGGGGACTAGGCCATTGCTTCCGCAAAATCAGAAGTCCCGGGATAATACCCCAGATATCACTGAGCATAAAGACCTAGTATCTCAGAAAGAGGGACCTTTCAAACGAGATTTCAGGGGTTACCTATATATCCAAGTAGTGTTCCCCACAAAATAAGCAAGTTTGAATTTATGTTTATATCCCGAAAAAGTTTACTAAATGTGTAAAAACCTATCGGCATATCATCAGTGAGACCGTTTAACACTGTTTAATCATTACATTTCTTTAGCATACTGTAACTGTCTACTGATGTACTATCATTTCCTCTTTTATGCAACAAAACTCATTTTTTCATTTTTCAATGTTTTTGACATTTTCAAATTTTCAAATGTTTTTGGATTTTCTAAAAATTCTTACTCCCCCTAAATGCAAACACATTTTAGAAAATTTGAAACTAAACTGTACAACCAATCTTGACAACTGATATCGAATCGCTTCAATTCGCCATTCACTTGGCATAAACAATCAAAACTCCCCCTCACAACAAACTATTTTCCCATAATGATTTCAAAACACTTAAGTTTGTTTTAATCAAAATGGTTTTTCCGGAAAAAATAGTTTGTTTACCAATCCTTTGTAGATTCGGGGTTTCATCCATCACCTTGTTTTCTTTAACCACTTGTAAAAATTTAACGTTTGTAAGATCAATCCACAAACATCACTTGTAGAAAATCAAGTACAACTTAATGTCCCTGATTTACCACTTGTAAGACGAAATACCACTTTCGTGAATTTCTCAAGAAATGTGCCGATTCATGTTCCACGCTTACCAACCTGGGAACTCCGGCAAGTCAGGTTCTTTAAGCAAAGAAAATGTCCACCCAAGCCTGACCAGCCTTGGGTGTTTTCAATTCAGAAGCAGTTGGGGTGTAAGTTGCTTTCTTTGTAGCATAAAAATCTTTAACCCCTTTAACCTTCCCATCGACCATCTTTCCGAAAATTTTCTTTACATTCCCATTAAAAGCTTTTTCAACATCAAATTCATTCTTTTCAGAATAAAATTGATTTGAGATCTCAACCTTTCCAACCTTTGATTTAAAATTCTCAGCTCTCAATGGTGGAAAATGAACATCATCCATTAGAGGCACTGAGTTTTCACTGTTTACCTCACTTTTTACCTCAACCTTTGGCTCCTCCGATTTTGTGGAATCAGATTCATCGCCAGTTTTTACCTCTGATTTCTTAACAACCCAAGCTTGGTTGTCAAGATTTCCCTTCTTCTTGTAAAATCTTTTCGAACACTCTCCAACTTCATATGTTGAATTTTTGAAAACTTTAAATTTTTCAGTTGGTGGTTCGGTTTTATCAACAATAACTTCTTTCAGTTTTCCAGAAACTCCCTGTTTTGTATTTGTCGCTTTCGGACAGTTCCATGCGATGTGACCAGCTTCATTGCATCGGAAACATGTTCTGGTTTCTTTCCTTTGATAAGCTCCATTTTTCATCTTTTCAGCAAGAAATTCTTGATTTGTTTGTCTCCAAAATGAACTCTTCTGTTCTTCCTCTGCAGTTGTCCCTGAAACAAATTTAACTCTGGAATTAAAATCTTTAATATATTTTTCATTTTTATAGTTTTTAGGTGGAATAAAACCAAGTCCTTTCTTTTTGTAGCTACGATTGTGATTTGGTTTCTTTTGAAAACCAGAACCAGAATTGTAACTTTTTTTCTTGTTCAAACGTTGTTGTACTCTTGAGGTGTAAGGTTTAGGTTTACCATTAAGATTTAAATCTTTTATTTCAGAAATATTAATTTCTGTTAGTTTGAAAACCTTTTTGATCAATTCAGTTTTGACACCTCTTATTGGAAACTCTTTATCAAAATATAATTTGTCAGAACCATTCAAAGTATATGCAACTTCAAATGTTTCGTCATTCAAATTAGATTTTGACAACAAAAATTCTTTACTATACACCCGTTTTCCTGACGATCTTGAACTCCTTTCGGACAAACTCGAACTCCCAACTGACTGACACGAACTTTTGGACTCGGACTTTGGCTCTGATACCACTTGTAGGATCGTTTCGCGACCTAAACGAGTCGATCGGAAGAGCTCTCGTACGTTTCAGAGGCGGAAACTAAGAAACGCACAGTAAAACAGCTTGAAATATACTATAATCCTCTTTTATATACGATTGACAACGTTTACAGTGAGAGGAAATACCGGCAGCACCTCGGTAACACTTGACCTGACCTCTATAAATGACAATGACATAACATCTATTTATACTTACACCCTAACCGTTTGAACCTTTTCAAACGGTCAACAATTCAAACGACGAAACTACCATTCAAACGACTAACTGCTCAAACGACGGCTTCATACGGAAAGGAATCTTCAAATGGTCAACCTTTATATCATCTTTCCTTCATACTATTGGACCTCATATGCTATCTCTTGTGATTGGACCATAGAATGGCAACATGTCATTGGACCATATCCATTTTGTCTTCATTTATGTTGTGTATGATGATATATTATATCAAACGGCCATTTATACAATTCATTGATTCATGACATCACTTGTGATGTCACTTAGGTGATGTCACTTGTGATGTCACCATATGTGATGTCATTCGTGATGTCATGCCTGATCGGATCCGCAACGAGATCGAGACTCGACAAAAAACGAAGACGACAGATGACTGCACCAACAACCGGTAGCCTATCAGCTACAATTGCCAGAAGAAATGGCAGGAATACATGATGTGTTTCATGTATCTAATCTTAAAAAGTGTTTAGCTGATGAAACATTGATAGTGCCTCTTAAGGATATAGAGGTGAATGAACAACTCACGTTTGTAGAAAGACCTCTACACATTGAAGACAGGAAAATTAAGAATCTCAAGCATAAAAGACTAGTTCTAGTCAAAGTGAAGTGGGACTCCAAAAGAGGACCTGAGTACACATGGGAACTCGAGTCTGAAATGAAAAGAAAATATCCGCATTTATTCCAGTAGATCTCGGGGACGAGCTCTAAAACAAGGTGGGGAGAATGTAACAACCCTCGGTAAAACCAACACTCTCATAATATTCTGACACTTTAGTACATACTATAAAATGTCTCAATAAGTCTTATATTACATCTCGTATGTGAAAACCGAGCCTAGTTATGTTATAGTTTATAAAAATAAAATAAAAATATGAAAATAGGGCTGAGGTGGGCCGCGACATACTTCACCCTTAGCTTACGCGGGCCGTATCAAGACTGGACTTGACTCCGCTGACTTCTTTAGTCCAAGCGGGCCGCGTAAGACCCTTCATTAGTTTATGCGGGCCGCGAGAGACCTATACACGCGATTACACCAGAGGCCGGCACGTGTCGACATCGTGGCGGACCTACTTAACGACTCAGCTAAGCTAGTCTGTTGACTAGATTTGACGCGGGCCGCGTAAGCCCCGTCTGTCTTTCACGCGGGCCGCGACAGGACTCAATTACACAACTATAAATAGCAGGCATCAGATTTCACTTTCCGTCGCTCAAATCTTTCTCTCAATCTCGAATTCTGAAGCTATAGTTATAATATTTCGGGTATTATACCCCTAATTAGCGAGGTTTTGCTCCGTTGTAAGTATTATAACCCCGGTTTCATAATAGTTACGCTGCCCGATTGATTTAGGGTTCCGTAACAACTGTCGTGGTTCTGCCCGACGTAGTTGTTGGAATGCCGTCTCGGGGAGGGTATTATTAATAATTTCAAAGGGTTATGATACTGACCAATGTATATTTGTATAAATTATAGATTATATCCAGGAAACCCTTACGAAAAGCCTAAGACAGCAATGTGAGTTATCCTATTTTTATAAACTCCCTTTTTGTGAGTTTATCATCTTTTTGTTAATGTTTTTGGAATACTTTACAAAACCTTAATTGTTTTACAATGTGATTAAGCGGTGATTGAGTCTTTGTAGTTCTTCAATTACTGCCGGTATTATGGGGTTTTGTATACAAAATTTACTACGAGTAGTAGTAAGTCTGAATGACTGTTCATTATCATTGGACGATGAGTTAGCCAATGGGTAATTTGACCATAGCCATAGATCCGGTCGAGTGGCAAATACTGAATGAGTAATTGTGTAGAAATAAACAATGTGATCGCTCTCAATACTGTTTTAATTGATAAAATGTTTCTTGATTAAACTGGGATTCACTCACCAGTATTTCCGACTGACAAATGTTTTTAAAACGCGTTACAGGTAACACAATGTGAATAGCCAATTAATGAAAGCCAGCTGGAGAGCACTGAAGGCTTGGGAAAATGTGGCTATAAAAGTTACCTAATAAACGATGTTTTAAATTCAATAAAATAGGGTTTGACCCTATAAATGTATTGTAATAAGAAACTTGGGTTTTGCCCATGTGTTTATGAATATCAAGTATGGTGGTTTTACTCTGATAAACATTTCCTAACTACGGTCCTGATGTAAATTCCGCTGCGAGACTAAACAAACTGATACCACCAAACTCTGTGATCACGTGCGCCCGTTCCCAGGGAATCAGGGATCGGGGGTTGTGACAGTTATCTGTTGATAACTTGTTGGTTGTTTCTCTACTTATTGTTTTCTTTGTGGTTGTCATCATGGGTGATGGTGGAGGTAGTACTTCACAGACTTTGATTAGTAAACTTGATATAGGAGACCCATTGTCTTACATCCAAGTGATTCTAGTAGTTTAACCATTGTTAGCATTAAACTTAAAGGAACTGAAAACTATGCTATGTGGTCAAGTGCTATGAAGTTGGCTTTCGAAGCTAAAAAAAATATGGCTTTATAGATGGTAAAGTAGAAAAATCTAAAGATGATGATATTTTGGCTGCCCAATGGGATAAATGCAACTCTGTCGTGTTAACTTGGTTATTAAACTCTATTTCTGAAGAACTCTTTCTTGGTCAAGTGTTTTCTAAGTTAGCTTCTGAAGTCTGGACTGATCTAAAATAGTCTTTTTACAAGGTTGATGGTTCTGTTGTCTATGACTTGTATAAAAAAATCAATTATATTTCACAAAATGGCATCACTGTTGCTGAATATTACAACAGGTTGACAACAATGTGGAAGCAGTTTGATGCTATGCTTCATCTGCCTTCCTGTTCTTGTCAAGCTGCTAAAGATTTTAACGATTTTTCAACACTTATAAAACTAATGCAGTTTCTCATGGGTCTTGATGATGTGTATCAGCCTGTGAGAACTAATATTTTGACAAGAGAACCATTTCCCTCTATTAAAGTGGCATTCTGTATTATATCTAGGGAAGAGTCACATAGGTTGTCTAGTAATGGGTCTAAAAATCAGAATGTATCATTTGTCTCTAAGGCTAATCAAGGTTTTGATAATAAAAGGAGGTCAACTAGAGGACCTAACCCTAATTTGAAATGCACACATTGTAATATGTTAGGTCATACTATAGATAGATGTTTTGAAATTGTTGGTTATCCTCCAGGTTTTAAAAAGAGAGTTAATAATAATAATACCTCTAATAAAGGTAGTTCTACTAATAATAATAAGAAGTCTAATTCTATGGTTGGTAAATCTGCTGCTTCTACTATGTCTGGGTTATCTTTTACTTCTGATCAGATTACCAAGTTGTTAAGTTTAGTTGGTGAGAACACCGGGTCAGAATCTCAGAATCCTAGTATGGGAGGTGAGTGCTTTAATGTGTTTAACTTTGTTAGTTGCTCTAGTTCTAGTGTGTTTAGTAGCAACCGTGGGTGGATTGTTGACTTGGGGGCTAGTCAACATATGGTTAAGTCTAACAAACATTTAATAAATGCTATTTATGTATCTAAGTTTGGTATTACTATGAGTCATCCTAATGGAACAAGTGTTAAGGTCTTAAAAATTGGTAATCTAAAACTAACTGAGGGTATAATTTTGCAAGATGTCTTTTATGTTCTAGACTATTGTGTTAACTTGTTGTCTGTGTATAAGTTAGCTAGGGATAACCATGTTTCAGTTGTGTTTAATGAGCATAGTTGTTTATTACAGGATTCCAAGTCAAGGAAAATCCTGATGAGTGGTAGGCATGATAGTAGATTGTATGTTGTAGGAAATAATGGTAATTCTGCTAATGCTTGTTTTAATAGTTCTGTGAAATCTTTTACTTGGCATAGTAGACTAGGACACCATTCTGACCAGGTCTTAGCTGTGTTAAAACAACATCTTAACTTAAATTCTAGTGATCATGGTCCCTGTGACATATGTCATAGGGCTAAGCAAGTTAGAGTCCCATTTCCTTTAAGTAAGCATAAAACCAAATCTGTTGGTGACTTAGTACATCTGGACTTGTGGGGTCTTTACAAAGTCACAAGTTATGAAGGCTTTAAATATTTTTTCACAATTGTTGATGACTTTTCAAGGCCTGTGTGGTGTTATTTTTTTGTCAAATAAAACAGAAGTTTTTGAAAATTTAAAGGGCTTTTATGAATTGGTTTTAACTCAATTTAAAAAGAAAATTAAAGTGTTCAGAAGTGATAATGGGACTGAATTTGTGAATAATAATATAAACATGTTTTGTAAGAATAAAGGGATTTTACATCAGCCTACTTGTTCCTATACACCACAATAAAATGGTGTGGTGGAAAGGAAACATAGACACCTTTTATACACAGCTAGGGCCTTGATGTTTCAGGGTGGTTTACCTTTGAGGTTTTGGTCAGATTGTATTCTAACTGCGGTATACCTAATTAACAGGTTACCCTCCTATGTGTTGAATAGTAAAAGTCCTTTTGAGGTGATGTTTGGATTTAGACCCTCTTTGTCTCATTTAAGGAACTTTGGATGTTTATGTTTTAGTACTGTTTTAAATGAGCCTAATAAGTTTGCATATCATGCAGACAAATGTGTTTTTCTTGGTTATTCTAACATAAAAAAGGGTTATAAACTGTGGAGTTTAGACAGTAAGAAACTATTCTTTTCTAGAGATGTAAAATTCTATGAAAATGTGTACCCTTTTAAACTTAAGTCTTTTAATAATCAAGAAGATGTTTGTGAAATGAATCTGAATCATATAAACTTTTTTGATAATATAACATCTGAAGTTCCTAACATGACCGATGATGAAGAGGGTACAAAGGGTGCATATGATCCTGTTAGTGATGATCAGCAACCACTGTCGCCCCCTACGTCAGCCCCTGATTCTGGAGTTGAGCCTGGTCAACAAACAGAACAGGTGAGCAGTAGTGGTATAGGTAACAATGGTAGGGCAGATGACACTTCAGGGTCAACTGATAACACTAATTGATCTGAGGGCACACAACATGTTAGACGTTCTTCTAGAAATGTTTCAATGCCAAAAAGATTTGATCAATATGTTGTTGAGGTTAGGGTCAAATATGGTATAGAAAAATCTGTTAATTATTCAAATTTATCTTTTGATAATATGTGCTTTGTTTCAAATTTGAAAAAAACTGTTGAACCTACGTGTTTTAGTGAGGCTGTTAAGGATCCTAGGTGGGTAGATGCCATGAATAAAGAGATGGAAGCGTTATATAAAAATGGTACTTGGAATTTGGTCAGTTTGCCTAAAGATAGAAAAGCCAAAGGATGTAAATGGATTTACAAAGTTAAATATAAGTCTAATGGTGAAATTGAGAGATTTAAGGCTAGGTTAGTTGCTAAAGGGTATAGTCAGCGTGAAGGGCTTGACTTTGGAGAGACATTTTCTCCGGTAGTTAAAATGGTTACTATTAGGTGTGTCTTAAGTATGGCTGTGAAGAATAACTGGCAAATATACCAATTGGATGTTAATAATGCGTTCCTATATGGGTCTATCTCTGAAGATGTATATATGAAACTTCCACCTGGTTATTTCCTGAAAATGAGACTAGAGTGTGTAAGTTAGTTAAGTCGTTATATGGGCTAAAACAAGCCCCTAGGAAGTGGAATGAAAAACTTAATGAAGTCTTGCTTAAAATGGGTTTTATGCAAAGTTTATGTGATCACTCTATGTATATTATGTCTGTTAAATCTGTGGTTGTTGTGCTTTTGGTTTATGTAGATGATATAATGGTTACGGGTAACTCTGAGGTTGATGTTATTAGGGTTAAAACAGGTTTAAGTGACAATTTTCAAATCAAAGATTTGGGTGTCTTGAAATATTTTCTGGGTATTGAGGTCTTATATGTTGAAAATGGTATTTGCTTGAATCAGCGTAAGTATTGTCTTAAATTGCTCAATGAATTTGGGTATTTAGGTGTTAAACCTGTTAATACTCCGATAGAACAAAGTCATGTGATTGTTCACAAGTTAAGTCAAAATCAAACTGTTGTTAAAGATGTTACAAAGTTTCAAAAACTCATTGCAAGCTGATTTATTTGTCTATTACTAGACCAGATATAAGTTATGCCGTTCAGTTTTTAAGTCAATTTATGAATTCACCGCAAGAATGTCATTTGCAGATTGCATTAAGGCTACATAAATATTTGAAACGATCCCCAGTTAAAGGGATTTTGTTTCGAAAAGAAAATGACTTTGTTCTAAAAGGGTTCGTTGATTCTGACTGGTTTAACTGTTTAGCCTCTAGAAAGTCTGTGACTGGGTTTGGTATTTTCTTAGGCAGTTCTCTTATATCTTAGAAATCGAAAAAACAAAGTGTTGTTGCTAGATCTACCGCTGAAGCAGAGTATAGAGCAATGTGTTCTGCTTCTTGCGAAGTTATGCGGGTCTTAAATATTTTAAAGGAGTTGAATGTTGAGTGTAAGTTGCCTGTTAAACTGTTTTGTGATAGTCAGTCTGCCATTTCTATTGCGTTTAAACCTGTATTTCATGAACGGACTAAACACTTTGAAATTGATCTGTATTTTTTGCGAGATAAAATTGCAATGGGAGTTGTTCTTCCGGAAAAAGTTTCATCTGAGGACCAATTAGCTGATTTGTTCACCAAAGGGTTGAATGGGTTTCAACATGAAACTTTGTGTGAAAAGTTAGGCATGTTAGACATGTTTTCTGTATGAATTATGGGGGGATGTTAAAATGTAATTTTTATCATTCTGGGCTAATTCATACATTCCAACATGTTCTGGTTATTTATTGGGCTATCACATGTGATGGTTCGTTACAAGTGGGCTTGGTCTTATATTGGGTTGTTATGTTTGTTAGCATGGTTGTTATATCATTTGGTTATTGTTATAACATATTTGTTCCAGTATTGTATTTCAGGTAATAGTGTAAGGGCTGTTATGTAACATTCAAGGGGCTCCGATCAGATGTGCTTATTCTCTTGGACTTAAGTGTAACTTTTAAGTTACATCATATATAAAGGAGTGTTGCAGCTAGGGTTGGATCATTCCACTTGTTACGCGTCATTCACTCTCACCTGGTTCTCTCTGGATTGTTCTAAGATCTGGAGAAGTTGTCTTTAAGATCTATTGCAGATCTTGTTTTAGTTGTTCATCTGTATCATTGTTAGATCCTGAGGATCATCATGTTTGGTTGTATCTTTCCGATTAATCAACTAATTATCATCAGTTGATTACATCTTATCTGTATTGTTCTTTAGATCTTACAATTTGTAAGATCATTGGGAGGTTGGGTGTTTTTGGGGTTGGTTAATAAATAAAAATTTTACATCACGTTTTTGTCGCTATTTCTAGTGTTATTGTTGTTTGTATTAGTTATCTGTTGTTCTTACCATTTTTACATTTAATATTACCTGTATGCCTTTTTTTGCTTGTAACATTATTGGGATGGATTATGAACATATGATAATTTGTAAGTAAAATATATAACAAATGTTATTGTATCATCATAAAAGGGTTCGATTATTATAATGATCCATTTCATGCAATAACAAACATGTTTGATTTAGTAAAAGTTATCTAACATCGTTATGAACTACACCTTATAGTTTCCCTTAACTCTCCATATATGTAAGCATGGTGTTAGATGTCACACCCCCAACCGATGGCGGAAATATCGGGATGAGACGAAAACGAGATTGCAAGAGACTTCATAACACTATTTGAGACAATATTTAAATCAACCGTTTTTCATTTCATAAATCAATTGTCCAACATTACAAGGAAATTCAAATAACAACATATTCATAACAATAACAAAATTTGATACAACATTTTAAACCTAACACGTCTAAATGTGTATCTAGGCATCATCACTACTTCATTTCATAGCAATCGTAATCCTCAACCTGTAACATGTTTAAAATAAAATTCAATGCAAAAGAAAAGGCGAGTATACAAGTTTGATACGTACATAGCATAAAAAGTATGATTAAACAATTCCTTATGGCAAGTTTATGATACAAGATAAACATTAAAATTGGCATGTGTCTAACATATCAACCCAATGATGAAACACAATAAGCTCATGACATAACCTCAAGTCAACGGGCGGTGCGTTAATCCTGTAGCGCTATATATGTCAAGGATAGGCTCGATCGAAGCTAATGATAAGTCTAACACAAGATGAAATAAACCCAAGTTCAATGTATCAAGCAATCACGTATATAAGCATGTTATGGGAATGTTTGTGCATTTATGTATAAAGTTCATGTGTAAGTTTTGTTAGTAAACATGTT
The DNA here is from genome assembly GCA_030545235.1 of Helianthus tuberosus. Classification (NCBI taxonomy): domain Eukaryota; kingdom Viridiplantae; phylum Streptophyta; class Magnoliopsida; order Asterales; family Asteraceae; genus Helianthus; species Helianthus tuberosus. Next base: position 16,045,797 of record CM060369.1, on the reverse strand, counting down.
ACACCCCAAAAAGTGGTAAACGTAAAGAGGGGATTCGAGTATACTCACGGTTTTGCAAGTTGTTCCTACTTGAATCTGCAAGAAAGTTGGTTGTTTAGAGTGGAGCACCTTGTCCTTCTATACGAGGAAAAACAGAGGTGTGTGAGTTTGGGGAAATCGGAAGATTATAGATTCGGAATGTAAATAAGACGAACATAGTCATAGGAAAAATAATCATCTATCACATATGATGCTTAGATGATATACTTACTAACTTGACAATGTCCACTTGTTCATCATCAAGAGTTCGGTTTGTCAATTATATAAGTATTATTTAGAGTATACTATACCATATATGTCAAGCATGAGGTAGAAGATTAAAGTCTTCATTTAGGTACCTCTAAGTATCATAGAAATCATGTAGGAGGTAGGAAGAAAAAGTCTTCCATTTAGGTACCTCAAGATGTTCACCACTACACTTGATGTTATGAACATTCAAGGAGGGTCATGAACTTACAAGTAACATTAGAATAAGAACAACTAACCCAAGAGAAAACATCAAGCAATGTGTGGATTTTCAAGTAGGATAGCCCAAGCTAATCCTAAATCACACAATCTTCAAACCTTAGGCTTGAACATCACTTGTGGGTTAAACCATTGAACAAAACAGAAAGTTTGTGAGGTTTTATCCTCCGATTTTACATGTCTCAACCTTGTTTTTAAGTCTAACTAACCATAGATGTGGTTATAAGCATAAGGACATAGGTTTGAGATGAGATAGACTCAATTTTAGATAAGTTTAAAAAAGTTTAGTTGAAAACAGAAACAAACAGTCCACTTTGGAGCCTTTTTGGTGACATTACAGAGCTTGGTTTTCCTTGGAAAACCTCTGGAAATGTTCCTAAGGTTGTTCCAAGCAAGTGGGAAGAAGAATCAAGTGAAAAGGATAAGTATTGAGTGAGTTATGCTCACTTTAGTAAGAAGGTATGAATCTGCTCGAATTTCTGATTAACAGCTGCTTAGGGACTGATTTGAGAGAGTTGTGGATGACTAGCAAAGTGAAAAATGCTTGGATAGCACTTGGGTTTTATAGGGGATGATTAGGGTTGGGTTAGGTGAGGTTTAAATGCAAGAAACACACTTAGAACCACTAAAAATGCACCAAAAATCGCCCAACCAGCGAGCTGGTTGGGGTCTGTTCTGGATCAGGCAGGCTCACGGCCAGCGTAAGATTCCGGGGGGTGAGTCGCGGCCTGCGACTCTCCTCAAGGCGAGTTATAGTTTTTGACACTTTAGGCCCCTTAAGTTTGTATGTTAGGGTTTTTAAGTGTTTTAAGGGTCTTTTTCGTCATATAAGCATAGTATAAGGGTAAAACAAGTATGATGAACATAACCCAAGTATAATTAAGCGTATGAATGTCGTAAACAAGTATCGTATGCATTCAAGAGACGTATTATTCAAAAGTTTCACGTATTTGCAAGATTAACACAAAGTTTCCAAGAATTACGAATATGCATCAAATGTTTCACGAATTTAAACGTATGAACATGTATGAAGTATGTATAACACGAAATTAAAGAAATACGAGTTTTATTTATGATTCAAGTCTCGGATATTACAATGATTACAACGAAGGAACGATACAAGAACACAAGGCTTTCCAGAAATAGAAATACAAATAAAACTTTCTAATTATGGAAAGTACAAAGAAGCAGGACGTTACAGTCTCCCCTCCTTTAGAAAATTTCGTCCCGAAATTTAGGAAGAAGTGACGAAAGGTGCGGATACTTCGTCTTCATGTCATCTTGAGTTCCCAAGTGAATTCAGCGCCACGTTTTCCTTCCCATCGAACCTTGACGATAGGAATTTTATTGCGCCTCAATATCTTGACCCCTTGATCCATGATTTCGACGGGGTTTTCCACAAAATGCAAGGTTTCGTTGACTTGGAGGTCTTCAAGTGGGACTTGAAGTCCTTCGTCAGCTAGACACTTCTTTAAGTTGGATACGTGGAAAACAGGATGTACGTTGTTGAGTTCTTCAGGCAGGTCCAGTCTATACGCAACCTTGCCAATTCTTTTGAGGATCTTGAAAGGACCAACGTAGCGAGGTGCGAGTTTCCCTTTCTTACCAAATCGAACCACGCCTTCAAACGGGATACCTTGAGAAGTACGAAGTTACCTGTCTCGAATTCCAAGGGTTTGCGACGCTTGTCAGCGTAACTCTATTGCCGGTTCCTGGCTTTCAGTAAGTTGTCTCGAACCTGTAAAATCTTGTCCGTTGCTTCTTGTATAAGCTCGGGATCAGTGAATTGAGATTCACCAATCTCATGCCAACAGATAGGCGAACGGCACTTGCGACCATACAATGCTTCGAAAGGTGCCATTTGAATACTCGCATGATAACTGTTATTGTACGAGAATTCGATCAAAGGCAAGTGTGAATCCCAGTTGCCACCAAAATCTATTACGCAGGAACGAAGCATATCCTCTAAAGTTTGGATAGTACGCTCGGTTTGACCATCTGATTGTGGGTGAAAAGGGGTGCTAAGGTTAAGAACAGTACCCATATCAGATTGAAAAGTTTGCCAAAGACGAGACGTAAAACGAGCATCACGATCGGAAATGATGTCAATGGGGATACCATGACGACAGATGATCTCATCAGTGTAGATTCTAGCCAATTTCTCGACTTTGAAATCTTCACGAATGGGGAGAAAATGAGTTGATTTGGTCAATCGGTGAACGATTACCCAAATACTGTCATGACCAGAAGACGTACGAGGGAGTTTGGTGATATAATCCATGGCAATGCTATCCCATTTCCAGACAGGAATCTCTGGTTGTTCGAGTAAGCCAGAGGGACGTTGGTGTTCAGCTTTAACCTTCGAACAAGTGAGACACTTCACAATGTAAGAGGCGATATCCCTCTTTATCCCAGGCCACCAGTAAGACATACACATATCCTGGTACATCTTGTCAGCGCTAGGATGAACGGAATACTTCGATTAGTGTGCCTCTTTTATTAGAAAGTCTTGAAGGTTTTCACGATTAGGGATCCAGATACGGTTGCAATAGTACAAAATACCATCGGATTTGGACACGAGATCTTGCTCAACAACGCCTCGTATCTCAACAGAGAGACTACCTTCGTTAATAGAGGCATATTGAGCTTCACGAATACGGTTTTGAAGATCATTAACGACTTGGAGGCAATGAATACCCTTAACATGAGTTTTACGACTAAGAGCGTCGGCTACTACATTCGCTTTACGTGGATGGTAGCGAATTTCGCAGTCGTAGTCGTTTAACAATTCCACCCAACGACGCTGACGCATGTTCAGTTCTTTTTGATTGAAGATATGTTGGAGGCTCTTATGGTCGGTGAAGACCACACACTTAGTACCATATCGGTAGTGTCGCCAAATCTTCAACGCAAAAACAACTGCGCCAAGTTCAAGGTCATGAGTAGTATAGTTTTTCTCATGTATTTTGAGTTTCCTCGACGCGTAGGCGATGACCTTGTCTCGTTGCATAAGGACACAACCAAGTCCAAGGTTTGAAGCATCGCAATACATGACGAAGTCGTCGTTACCATCAGGAAGCGCGAGGATAGGAGCATTGCATAGCATTTCCTTGAGCGTTTGAAAAGATTCTTCTTGTTCGGGACCCCAAACAAAAGGTTTCTCTTTTTGAGTCAAGGAGGTTAGAGGAACAACGATCTTCAAGAAGTTGGAGATAAAACGATGATAATAACTAGCAAGACCAAGAAACCAATGAATTTCGGACGGAGACTTTGGTGCAATCCAATTCTTCACAGCTTCGATTTTAGCGGGGTCAACGTGAATACCAAGTTCGTTGACAGTATGACCAAGGAATTGAACCTCTTTCATCCAAAATTCGCACTTGGAGAATTTGGCGTATAGACGTTCAGTACGAAGAAGTTGAAGGATAAAACGCAAGTGTCGCTCATGCTCTCCTTGTGTCTTGGAATAGATAAGAATATCGTCAATGAAAACGATCACGAAACGGTCCAAGTATGCTTTGCTCACGCGGTTCATCAAATCCATGAAAACAGCAGGTGCGTTGGTCAAACCAAAGGGCATGACCACGAACTCGTAGTGACCATATCACGTACGAAAGGCGGTTTTAGCTATATCTTCTTCGAGAACTCGAAGTTGATGATACCCAGAACGAAGGTCGATCTTTGAAAAGTGTTGGTGCATATGTCTGTCAACTTCGTCTTGTATCGAGTCCTGTAATAGAATAGTTAGATCAGGGCACATTATTCTAGAAAAATGTCAAACTGGTACGTAGAGGCTATTTCGCATCAAATAGCCTGGCTATTTCGCTTGAGCCATTTCGTGCGGAATAGGCATGCCTATATATAGTAGTGTCTTAGTTCTCATTTGGAACTTTCCGATTCCAGAGCCGAAGTGCTGCTGAAGTGTCTACTCGCTGTAAAAGCTGTTATATCAATCAAAAAGACAGTTAAAGTGAATCTCAAGCTGAATCAACTCGATACGTCTGTTTCCGCCTTTCGTATTGAGCAAAAACTCTTCTGAATGACTCGTTTGGTCGTGCAAACGATCCTACAAGTGGTATCAGAGCTCAGGAGGAAGATTTCTTACCGATTCAGCTTAAAATTCTGATTTCTACACCTTTTTTTCAACATTAAACATAATTTCACGGTTAAAATGGCTTGATTTTCTCACATTATATGCGAAACTGTGTTTTAACAAAGCCTTGAAAGAATTGGATCTAAAATCGGACTAAAACTTGTTCAATTTGACCAAAATCAGATCGGCATGATGACGTCAGCAGCATTTCGCACGGAATAGATCCTTCATTTCGCACGAAATCACATTTGTGATTCATTTCGCTTGAAAACGTAGTTCTTTTCGCACGAAATCAGTATTTCGTGTGAAATTTGGTTGATTCCACACGAAATCATCATTTCGTGTGAGCTATTTCGTACGATATCACCATTTCGTACCAAAGTGTTTTCATTTCGTTTGAAAACTTCATTTCGCTTGAAATTTGTTTTCATTTCATGCGAAATCACTCATTTAGCATCAAAGGGATTCATTTCGTACGAAAACATCTATTTCGCATTAAAGGGTTGATTTCGTTTGAAAAGCTGATTTTGTGAAACTTGCTATCGAATCATGGAAGAGGAATTTTACAACGCGTTTGCTACTGCCCCGAGTACTCCTGTTACTGTTGCTCAAAGCATGAACATGGAGAATGAAACAGGAACTTTGCAAAAACCCCCGAAGCTAAAGGGCATTGAAGAATACTATGGATGGAAAGACCGGTTTGAAAATTGGGTTCAAGCTAATCATTTGAGGTCTTGGGAATGTATTGAGAAGAAATATGTTAAACCTCGTACAGATGTGGGTGTTATTAAAACTATTTCTGAGTCGTCGGACAAAGAACGAGACATGTACAAAGCAGAAAAGATGATGATTAGTCTACTCCAGCAAGCAGTGAAAGAAGACATCTTCATATTGCTTCAACACGATAATACTTCACGTTCAATTTGGGAAGCACTTCGAATTAAATTTGAGGGAAGTGAGAAGATGATCAGGAGTAAGAAATCATTGTTAAAGAAAGAATTTGATTTGTTTACGAGTTTGCCGGGTGAAACTTCAAAGAAACTGATCGAAAGATATTGTCATTTAGTGAGATCAATGTCTCTTTTGGATATCAACAAAGATAGAGAAGAATGGGTTGATAAATTAGCTGATGCTTTACCTCAAAAAGAATGGGGTACATATCTGATGATCTTAAAGAACACTGGAGAATATGACAAATTGACAATTTCTCAGTTCATTGAAAAGATTGAAGGACAAGATCTTGAACAGCAGAAGATTGCTAGAATGAACAGTCCAGGTGGTCAACAAGACATCAAGATGTATTACAAAGGAAGTGCTCGGATGTTGAAGCAAGTCCGAAGATCCAAACTACTTTCAGTGTAGAAAACTCATCTGGATCAGTTAATCAAAGTCAAAGCAGCAACAGTGGTTTTTCTTCATAATCGAGTGTTAATCCGAATGTTTCAACCTCAAGTCATCAGTTCCAAAGCTCAAACAGCAGTAATGGTCATGTGTTACACTGTAACATCGCGTTGCATCTTCAGAATGGTCAAAGTTTCTCTGAAGAAGTCGCTAAAGGTCATATGGCATTACTAGCTACTGTGTTAGAATCATATAAGGGTTTGGTTGCTGGAAGGATCGGAAACCCTATGCTGACAAAAGAGGATTACGATCAGATTGATGCTGAAGAAATGGAGCTTATGGATATTAAGTGGTGTTTAGCGAGTGTTTTGAGGAGAGCTGAGAAGTTTAAGATGATTACAGGAAGAGATGATTTCAGGGATGCTAATGTTTCTACTTTGGGTTTTGATAAATCTAAAGTTACTTGTTTTCGATGCAGGGAAAAAGGACATTTCAAGAGGGAATGTACCAATCGTGAAGCAGGAGGAGCTCAGAATCCGTTCGGGAATAATGATTATTATCGGAAAGCTATATATCAACAAGTTGCTCAACAACCATATCAACAACAAGAACCACAAACTGCACATGCTAAGAAGGCGATCGAAGAATCAACAAAGAGAGCTTATTATGGTATAATAGATCCAGATGATGAAAAAGTGGCAGAAGGTTTTAGCTGGGACAAATACGTTCCACCTGATTCAAAGTTAAAAGCATTCATTGCACAAATAGTTCAAGAGCCAGATTTGATGAAGGAATGGATGAAAATGTTTGCTGATGATGAGAAGAATCAAGATGGAGAGTCTGTTTCTACAGATGACAGTTCAGAAAAAACACAAGTGTTTGATCAATCATCAACTGATAGCAGTGATGATGAAGAAGAAACACAAATAAATATTGGAAAAAATCTATTATCTCCTGAAAGTTTTAATTTTTATTTTGCAGATAGAGTGGAGAAACTAAAGGAGAAGAGAGCAGCAAAAGAACAGAAAAAGAAAAAATACGAGAATGTTGCTCAGGAAGAGAAGTCTGAACAAAGTGAAGAAGTTAAAGTTGCTGAGAAGATGATTGAAGCTGAGAAGATGGTTGAAGTTGAGAAGATAGTCGAAGTTGAAAAGATTATCGAAGTTGAAAAGATTGTTGAAGTCACAAAACCTTGTCTAAAATGTTTGGAACCGTGCAAACATTGTGAAGAAAAAGATGAGAAGTATAGTGAGCTTGACAAGATGAAAGAAAAATTACTGTTCGACCTCAATTATGTGAAAGAATCGTATGATGTGTTGAATAGAACAGTGAATGGTCTCCAAAAGACGAATTCTGAAAGAGAAGATGCTTTAACAATGATGAATGCTGTGATGATGTCAAAGCAGAAGGCCATTAACCATTACATTGAAGAATGTGCAAAGTTGAAACAAGAGTTGGAGACATAAAGGATTGAAAATGAAAGAATCAGACGATTACTGCAAAGTTATTCTAGTTCTGATTATTTGATTGATAGAATTTATCCAACTGTTGCAGGTTTAGAAGCTTTTCAAGATGAGAAGTCGAAAGAGAAGGATACTGGTAAGAAACAAAGTGTCAGTTATAACAAGTGACCGCCTCCGATCTGGGAAGGTTATTCTCCCAGAAAACCAAATGAGGAGCAAGTCAAAAAGGCTGTCAATATAAAGTTAAAATCCAAAACAACTGATGATTTACCAGACAATATTGACGTCACGTTCACATCGTCTGACACTGATCATGAGTCTGAGTTAATAAAGAAAGTGGTCGATCAGGTGCTGGATAAAGATGAGGAGTCAGAGTCAAAGTCCAAATCTGAGATTTCGAGTTCATCAGTTGACAATCCAAAGCCGTCGGTCAAAAGGGTTTATAATAAAGAATTTTTGTTATCAAAATCTAATTTGAATGACGAACTAATCAAAGTGACATATACTTTGATTGATTCAGACAAATTATATTCTGATGAGGAATTTCCAATAAGAAGTGTTCAAATTGAAAAGATCAAAAAGGTTTTCAAATTAACAGAAATTAATATTTCTGAAATAAAAGATGCAAATCTTACTGAAACACCTAAAAAGTACACTTCAAGAGTTCAACAACGTTTAAACAAGAAAAAAGGTTACAGTTCTGGTTCAGCTTATCGAAAGAAAACAAACCATAACAGTAATTTCAAAAAGAAAGGTCTTGGCTTTATTCCACCAGAAAATCATAAAAATGAGAAAATTTCTAAAACAAAAACAGTATTTGTTTCAGGGACAAGTGCTGAGGAAGAACAAAAGAGCTCATTTTGGAAGCAACCGAACAAAGATTTCATTGCTAAGAAACAAGAGGGAATGAAGAATGGAGATTTTCAAAGAAAGGAAACAAGAACATGTTACCGATGTCATGAAGTTGGTCACATCGCCTGGAACTGTTCAAAGGCGACCAATACAAAACAGGAAGTTGTTTCTAAACTCAAAGAGAAAGTTGTTGATAAAACTGAATCACCAACTAAAAAATTCAAAGTGTTTAAAAATTTTACATATGAAGTTGGTGAATGTTCAAAAAGGTTTTACAAAAGAAGGGTGAATCTTGACAACCAAATGTGGGTTGTTAAGAAATCTGATGTGAAATCTGGTGATGAATCTGATTCCACAAAGTCAGAGGAGCCACAAGTTGAGATAAAGATAGAAACGTCAGTACCGCCAATGGATGATGTCAATTTTCCACCATTGCGGGCTGAAAATTTTAAACAAAAAGAAAGTGGAAATTTCGAATCAATTTTATTCTGAAAAGAATGAATTTGATGTTGAAAAGGCATTTAATGGAAAAGTTAAACATATTTTTGGAAAAATGGCCAATGGGAAGGTAAAAGGGGTAAAAGAATTTTATGAAGAGAAGAGAAGTGTTGAAACCCCAAGTGAAACTGAAAAAGTCACATCCAAGTTTGGTCAGGCTTGGATGTCTGTTTTTCATATGTAAAAATTTTGACTTGCCGGAACTCCCAGGTTGGTAATTGGGGAGTAGGTATCGGCATCTTTCTTGAGAAATTCACAACTGTGATATTTCGACCAAGAGGTGGTATTTGTTGATAAATTTAAAACTGTCATATTTTGTTTTACAAGTGGTAGTGGTTGATGAGAACCTACAAGTGGTTAATCAAGGTCATTAAGTTGAACTTGATTGAACCTGATCATACTAGTGGTTGAAAAAACAATGTGATGAATTAATCCCCATTCCTACAAGTGGTAAAATCAACAAAACTTATTTTCCGGAAAAACCATTTGATTAAAACAAACTTAAGTGTTTTGAAATCATAATGGGAAAATAGTTTGTTGTCAGGGGGAGTTCTGATTGTTTATGCCAAGAGGATGGCGAATTGAAGCAATTCACATCGGTTTGTCAAATTTTCTTTAAATGATTTTAAATTTTAGGGGGAGTAAGAAATTTTCTGAAAATCCAAAAACATTAGAAAATTTGAAAATGTCAAATTATTTTCAAATTATTTGATTGTTGGGATTAAACCCTACCAGAGGAACAGATGATGTAAAGCCAAACCAGTTCTTCTCACTCACCTGTTAATGAGAATGTGCCTCAACAAGTGACTGGGTCTGGTGTTTCATTCATTGCTAACCCACCAACAACATCTGAGGAGGCTACACCCCTTGAGTTACAAGTAACTCTAGGTGGTAGTTCAAGTGAAGCAGCTACTACAAGTGCTGAACCCACTGGTTTGCACTTGGACAGTAGTTTCATTGATCAGACTTCCTTGAAGGCAATTCCTTCTCTGGGATCACTAGAGTATCCAGTATTCACTGGTACACTAAAAAGTGTCACCCAGGTTATAGGAAGAAGTCCCCAGTACCAAGAACAAGGGGCATCAGTGGATGATTTTTGGAATACAATTCCTCAATCAACCACTGTTACAACCACTGCTAGTGGGAAATCAGATGATCCCATTAAGTTAGGTGATGATTTAATGTACCAAGAATTGACGGCCAGAGTTGATAAACTTGATACATCTGTTGCGAAATCAAATCACCACCACTGATCCACCCAAAACATCATCAGCCTCTTCTATGAAAAGGAGAAGGATTGTTTTACCTGATGATGATTCTTCATCACCACCACCAACATCTTCACAATCTCTTGCACTTATTCCAAACCCTGTTCCTCTCTCTTCAGTTCAAATTCAACAACCAATCACTACCATCACTCATGCAGGTGTCCAATTTCCTCTAGAACTTGCAGCAGTTAGAGAAGAAATCAAATCTTTCTACTATGAGGATGACCCTACTAAAAGGAGGTTGCCATCTGTTGAAGGATATCCTAGGCCTAACAACATTGAAGAATACTTGAAAGTTAAGGCTCAACAGGCAGAGGATATCTCCAAAAGAAGCTCTCAAGGCAAAACTGACAAAGAAATTCAAAGGCATTACCAATTTCTGCTCACTCAAGTCAGATCTTTGGAACAGTTTGCAAAGAATGTGTGTCAGCAAACATCAGAAAGAGCAGATGAAACCCTGAGAAATGACTATATTGAAAACATCATGACTTTTAAGAAGTATAAGGGTGAAAAACATATGTACAAAGAGTGGACCATTCCTGAGCTTGAAAATGAAGCAGCCAGGATTCAAGAAATGATTAAGAATAAGGTCAAACACACTCTTCCAGATTGGTCAAAGTACAAAAAGAATGCGCCTGAAAAGACACTAGAGTTGAAGAGAATGAAAGAGGAATTAGTGGCAGCTGATTATGGTTCTAAAAATCAAGTGATGAGATGGAAAGAAGACAAAGTTCGGGCCACTTACAAAAAGTTGAAGGAACTTAGAAAGAAGGATCCAAGGGTTCCACAAAAACCTGTCTACCCTGAAGCAGAGGTTTCAAAAAGACCACCAAAGCTGCAAATCAGGAGATCCACTGCTCCAGCTGGTGATGCCATCTACAAATAATGAAGGGTTTTGGCATTATCTGTTCCAGGGGGAGATTATTGGGATTGAACCCTATCAGAGGAATAGATAATAAAAGCCAAAACCGGATCAGAGCACTGGAACCAGAATAAGCAGATGGTATGTTACAAGTCTCTCCCCTTGAAAGTGGTTTCAACATCTGATGGCCTCTAATCCACTGATCGGTACAACTGCTGACCTAGAACCGCTGATCAAGTCAAAGACTAAAGCCCTGCTCTTCAATCTACTGCTATGGGTCAAGCACTGCTGGTAATTATCAAGTACTGCTGGAGTCACATCAGTGGAAGGTCTCAGCAGTAGTTTAGTTTCATTATGTAATGTATTGTAGTCAGTGGTTAGCATAAGCAGTGTCTGTATTTAGATCAGTAGTTATAGTTTGTTAGTTTGTTAAACGTCACTTTCATGGTGACGTCAGCAAAAATGCTGCAGTGGTTTGTCCGTGCCTATAAATGGAACAGTACCCTATACTGTTACATTTGATTGTCCAGGAGATTCCATCTCCTCCAATCCTTTCATCCTGTGCAATCAACCATGGGGCATCATGCTGAGGGGGAGTTTTAGTATGTAAGCGGTGCTGTAATCATTCTTGTACTTTAACCATTAAGCTCAATGAAAAGCATGTGTTTACTAAACTATTTTCTTTTGATTGTGCTTACAAGGTTTGTTTTACCATTTCCGCTGCACTTTATTTTGGTTCATATCCATTCATGTGTTCAAATTATAACAAACAAACACAATCATTAGACTCTCCGATCCTAACAATTGGTATCAGAGCTTGGACAGTCAAATTCGGTCTAACAATCAATTTGACATAACAGTTCAGCTTAACCATTCATTGATGCTAAGGTTGATCGTATTTAGTTGAAAAACAGAGTAACGAGTAATCACGTTTAAAAGTTGTTTATTCAAAAACTCTGTAAAACAACCAGGATGTCATAAGACACACAAAATTCACATAACGGCAAAATCATGCATAAATCACCAATAGTTCCAGATCTGAAAAATTTCCTCTGGTGAGTTTGGTTGGATTATTATTGTTATAAAATTGATTTCAAAAGTTATTATGAAGTTTGTGTTGTTTCCATCATAATTGTTGCTACGGTATTCACCTCATAATTAACAAAGAGGGAAATCAAAACTTTAGCTATTAAATTTTATGTATTGAAAAACAGGTTGAGAATCCTCAAAAAGGACCAAATCAATTGTGTTAAAAATATATTAAGAAAATCAGAAGTCAAAAACGTCCAAATCATGAGTAATGTGAATTTTGTCATAAGCATATGCAAAAATGACCAAATGTCTTAAAACATTGCTGAGAAATGATTTTGGAATCAAAGTATTCCTTCCTTAGAACCTTCCAGTAAGTATTTAAAACTTATCAATGGAAAGGGCAAAAAGGGAAGAAGAAATATCACAAGACCTCTTAAAGTGTGTTTATCTCAAAAACTTTTGAAGTCTAAAGAAGTGAGTATAAATACAAAACACTTAAGAGTACAAAATTTGGGTTAAAAATGGTCATCAAGCAACTGTGTGCATTCATTGATTCATGGAAGTTCAGTAACAAAAGTATTATCAGTGAGTAAGACTTACCAGAGGACTAGACAAAATTTTTCAAAAAACATCACATGGTAATGAGTTCCATAAAAGGACTTTCAAAACCTTTGTGAACATGTTTCCTCACACTTGCAATCAACTGACAAGGAAATGGTCCCAAACAGTGGTTATTAAAATACATTTCAAACCACTGACCATATTCCTAGACTTGAGAATGAAGTGATTAAGATCATATGACAAGTTTTTATTGAAAAATATACCAGATCTTATTGTTGTTGTTTTCATAAAACCTTTATTGTTTTTGCAAAGGTTTATCCCCAATAAAACAGGATATATTATTCTAGATTTTTCTTAAGAGAATGATGTATTTTGTACTTTTACTTGTTTTAGATAGTAAAAGTCTCAAACTCCTATCAGGTTGTAGAACCCTTATATTTTTGCTTAGGGTGATACTTTCCTTGAAAAATAGCTCAAAAGGTAATGGTGAAATAGATAAGGTCATTTCAAACTCAAGTTGTCATCACAGATAAAAGATTGATTGCTAAGTAACCTCAAAATGCTTGACTACTCATGTTTTATTCAAAAGATTAAAACACAAAATGAGTGGTCAATATAAAAGGTTTTCATCATCTGGGATACCAAACCACTGTTTATAATCCTGAATGTAAATTTCTAAAAAATCTGCTGATATGTTAAGCTTGACAATATGCATCTAAAATGTGTTTTGCAAAGGATGTCATTTTTGCAAATACTTCAAAACAGCAGATGTACAAAACAGTTGTTAGAAATACATCAACAGTTGCAGACCAAACTAGCCTCGAAATATCTACCATTGTTTTGCATCTAACTGCTGCTAATAGAAGTCCATCAAAAATGGACAAACTTCAAAACAACACTTCACTTCCATGTCCATTCCCATAACCACTGTTGACAAAAATCTGTTTGACAAAAAGTGGTTCTTCAGAGAACTGAGCATATGCTAGAAGCATGGTTGACAAGATCTATTGTGCTCAAATAAGAACAGACATCACACTGTGAAGGTTTGCTATGTAAAAGGTTTGAATTTTCTGCCTCATAGTCAGTCTATGGATCAACTGGTAGATATGCTAAATATTGGACATATTTACCCTTAAAAAAGTTGATTCCTAGTTCTGATATGTCCTACATGGATATACTAGCAAAAACTTGTTTAAACATGAATTACATCAAAAATGCTTTCAGAAAATAAAAAATTCATCCTTAAAAATAGTTAAAATGAAAACTTTTTCATAAACCTTAAAAGTCTGTCTTAACCACTGTTTTGTTTCAAACATTTGATCTACTAAATACTGTCCACTACTGAAAGTCAACCCCTGCTCTCTCATTTACTTGGTAATCACTGATGTTCAAAAATCAGTGTTTGTAACCACTGACATGCTATCCAATGATAGTGAAAGTCACCCACTGTTTTTCATATGTCCTTCTAGCAACCACTGATACTTGTCCCATCAGTGGTTTCTTAAACAACTGTCTTCCACTATTCATCTTATGTCAGAGGTTGGCACGTGGTCAGTACTTATCCGTCAGATCTTTGTAACCGCTGCCACGTCAGCAATCACTTTTTCTCCTATAAAGCCCTGATCAACGTCCCCAAACAGGGTTTTACACTGTCGAATTGAATTCTAAAATTCCTTTCTCAAAACAGTTTCCATCTCTTCTTCTCAAATCATTCATCGCTTACTCTCGTCAAAATGACAAAATCAAAATCAAAGCTTCATCATCTACCAAAAAGGTTACTAAAGTGGCCACTAAATCTGTTGAGATTCCTTACAAATCACCTCACAATTATTTGGGTCTACTCACAAAACCCACCTCTACTCAAACCTTCGATTCCATCATTGACGCCCTTGCAGCATCAAAGTACAAAACCTTGTTAACTGCAGATGCTCCAATTTATGAATAGACCCAGAGAGAATTTTGGAAAAATGCCACACTTGAATTTCAAGGTGACAATGTTACAGCCATTAATTCTTCCATAAAGGGAAAAAAGATTCAAATCACCCCAGAATCCATCTCAGAAGTGTTTGAACTCGATAATCAGCAAGGTAAAACCTATTTTCCTAAACACGAGTATCAAAATGATTTTCTGGAAAGAGGGTGTGGTGCAGAAATGAAAAGGGACACCTTACAAAAGGGCTTCTTCCCTTCTGCACCTAGGTTTTTATTCCATACCCTTTTAATGTGTGTTTCAAATAAGACAACTGCTTTTAACGAAATACCATTAAAGATTCAATAGCTGGGTTATGCCATTTTACAAGAAGAAAATTTTAACTATTCCGAGGAGATCTTTGATGACTTGGTGAAAAATGTTGATAGCAAATCATTTTTACTTTTTCCAAGATTTTTAAGTTATTATTTTCAAAAGAAATTTAAAAAGGATGATGCTCATGTGCTAATCCAAGGTTAATCCTTTCAAATAAACAGTTTAACATCTGAAACATTCACCAGAATGTTAACACCTGCAAAAACACAAGCAGAGGTGCCTGAGCAAACTTTAGCAGCTACCACTGCTCCTCAGACATCTGCTGCTGAGCCTACTGCTCCAGGTGATCATGGTAGCACACCCACTGCTATGAAACCCACACCTGTCATTACCAAAAAGCCTAAGAGAAAAACATCCAAAAAGCCCCCCAAACCTACTAAAAAGGCAACTCTGGAAGATGAGATCCCAGAGCAACTGCCGGTGACCACACAAAAGTCACCCACAACCACTGCTGCTACTTCCTCACAGCAGATGGTAGAAAGATCTCAACCCATGACTCAAACTCCTCCTGCTTCTTTTAAAAAAGAACAGGTTGTAAGCCAAGGGACACCACAATATGAAACATTTGATTCACTTGAATCTATGTTCAATAGCCCACCTCCCGGGGCAAATTCTCTTTCCACCCCTATCCTCACTTCACCAATACCACCATCAATAATGCCTTTGTTGGATGCTATTGATTTGAACCAGACACAAACCAGTTCTTCTCACTCACCTGTTAACGAGAATGTGCCTCAACAAGTGACCGGGTCTGGTGTCTCAATCATTGCTAACCCACCAACAACATCTGAGGAGGCTACACCCCTTGAGTTACAAGTAACTCTAGGTGGTAGTTCAAGTGAAGCATCTACTACAAGTGCTGAACCCACTGGTTTGCACTTGGACAGTAGTTTCATTGATCAGACTTCCTTGAAGGCAATTCCTTCTCTGGGATCACTAGAGTATCCAGTATTCACTGGTACACTAAAAAGTATCACCCAGGTTATAGGAAGAAGTCCCCAGTACCAAGAACAAGGGGCATCAATGGATGATTTTTGGAATACAATTCCTCAATCAACCACTGTTACAACCACTGCTAGTGGGAAATCAGATGATCCCATTAAGTTGGGTGATGATTTAATGTACCAAGAATTGACGGCCAGAGTTGACAAACTTGATACATCTGTTGCAGAAATCAAAGACATGCTGCAACAGGTGTTGAAAGAACAACAGGTACCATCCACTGCTACATCAACTTCAACAGCTGAGCCAACATATACTCTCACTGCAAGTGAGCTGTGGAGTTTGTTTCAACCTTTGCTCAACCATAAAAAACAACTGGCTGATCAGCAGCATGAGATTCAGATTCAAAAGATCAGGAATGTTATGGAAGCAAGGTTTAAAGACACTCAAGCTGATATCAAGGCAATTAAGGCCCACATATTGAACACCACTGGCACTGTTCCTTCCTCTATCATAATTGTAGATAACCCAAAACCAGCTGATGCCAAAAAGGGGGAGAAAGTGAAACTAGATGGCTCTAAAAATATTGATGAAACCACTAAGGCCATTGTTGATGAAAAAGCAAAGGTAAAAAGTGATTTGGAAGCAAAGGAAAAAGAAAAGTTTGAACAGGAGAAGAAAGCTTTCATGGAACTGAATGCACAGGGTACTTCTGAGCCAAAGGATGATGAAAATCCTAAGGATGAAAAGAAGAAGCACACTAGACAAGTGAGGCAACCCAAATCCATACCATCCAGATCCAGAAAACACACTCCCAAACTTCCTAAAAGCTCCACACATCAATCTTCAACACAAACAGCTATTGCAACACCTGCTGTCTCAACAACAGTTGATACTTCAGTGGTTTCAGCAGTTGTTAAACCAACAACCACCACCTCAGTTACAACAACTGCTCTCACTCAAACCACTGCCCCACCAGAAACACCATCATCTCCAAAAACCATCTCACCACCATCACCTCCTGCTAAAAAGCAGAAGACATCAGATGTTACAACATCTGTTGTAATGACAACAGTGGTTGAATCACTTGTTGTCTCAACACCTGTTAGTTCAAGCACCCTCACTTCACTTCAAGCCATTTTCACTCCAATCAACAAATCACCCAGAAACATTCCTTCACCAAAGAAAACTTACACCAGAAAAAGAAAAACAACTCAGGTAAATGATGACAGATATGATCCCATTGCTGCAAAATATCCACTGGAACTGGAAGCTGTAAAAAATGAGATGAGATAATACTATACAGAGGATGATCCTTCAAAAAGAAGATTTCCTTCTCTCATAGGTTTCAGAAATCCAGCAAATTTGGATGAATATCACAAGATCAAAGCAAGGCAAGCTAAAATAAGAGCCAAACTTGAATGTGAAGATCAAGGTGACGAAGCCATTTCTGAAAGAATGGAATTCTTGCTCACTAAAGTCAAACAGATGGAAGACTATGCAAGAGATCTGAGCAAAGAAATGTCAAACTTACCACCCAAAGCAGATCTACGAAAAGAAATGAGAAAAGAGTATCTTGCATACATAATGAAAGAAAAATTCTATCCAGCTGAAGAAGAACATTTCGAAGAATGGCCAATCATTACATTAAAGCAAGAGGCAAACAGAATTGAAAGGATCAAGAATGATCCAAGTAAGAAGAAGACAGCTCCAAACTCGAATAAATACAAAAAGATTATTGCTGATCTTACATCTGAGTAGAAAAGGAAGAAGCAAGAGCTAGTGGATGCAAAGGTTGGACCTGCCAATGTCATAGCAAAATGGACTAGGCAATATACAGATGAGGCTAATGAGAGGCTAAAGAAAAGAACGATGACAGATTCAAACACACCAAAGAAGCCTGATCACATAAAGCCAGAACAGCAGATCAAAACTTTTGAACCACTGCTCACATCAACAGACATCTCAGACATTGAGTTAGATCAAAGAAAGAGACAAGAACTGATTGATAAAGAGACAGCAGAAGATATAGCTGCAACAAATAAGATCATCAACAAGGCTTTCAAACAAATGGCAGCTGAAAATCCTGAACAGGTAAAAGCTCAGGATACTGCTCAACAAACCTTCACAAGGCCACAATCTCCAAACTCATCAGTCAATAAACCTCTCCCAAGAAACCCATTGGGTTCAAAAATACTAAAATGGACGTCTGATCAAAAGACCCATGTATTGACTACGATCAGATCCAATGGTGAAGTGAAGTACATATCAAGGAAACAAGCACTGGGCCTTAGTGTTGAAGATCTACAAGATCTCCTTGAACTTACACTGTGCAGGGATGAGGATGACACAAGTTCCAAAGACTTTGAAGTAGAATTTAAAAGACAAGCTAAGGAACTTCTGATGAGAGAATAAAGATCCAGAATAATGAAAGGTTTTGGCATCATCTGTTCCAGGGGGAGATTGTTGGGATTAAACCCTACCAGAGGAACAGATGATGTAAAGCCAAAACCAGGTCACAACAGTGGATTTACAATAAACAGTAGTTTGCACTAAACTTTCCCCTTGAAAGTGATTTGAAACATCTGATGACCTCCAATCCACTGATCGGTACAACTGCTGATCAAGTCAAAGACTAAAGCCCTGCTGTTCAATCTACTGCTATGGGTCAAGCACTGCTGGTAGTTATCAAGTACTGCTGGAGTCACATCAGTGGATGGTCTCAGCAGTAGTTTAGTTTCATTATGTAATGTATTGTAGTCAGTGGTTAGCATAAGCAGTGTCTGTATTTAGATCAGTAGTTAGAGTTTGTTAGTTTGTTAAACGTCACTTTCAAGGTGACGTCAGCAAAAATGCTTCAGTGGTTTGTCCGTGCCTATAAATGGAACAGTACCCTATACTGTTACATTTGATTATCCGGGAGATTCCATCTCCTCCAATCCTTTTATCCTGTGCAATCAACCATGGGGCATCTTGCTGAGGGGGAGTTTTAGTATGTAAGCAGTGCTGTAATCATTCTTGTACTTTAACCATTAAGCTCAATGAAAAGCATGTGTTTACTAAACTATTTTCTTTTGATTGTGCTTACAAGGTTTATTTTACCATTTCTGCTGCACTTTATTTTGGTTCATATCCATTCATGTGTTCAAATTATAACAAACAAACACAATCATTAGACTCTCCGATCCTAACAATTGGTATCAGAGCTTGGACAGTCAAATTCGGTCTAACAATCAATTTGACATAATAGTTCAGCTCAATCATTCATTGATGCTAAGGTTGATCGTATTTAGTTGAAAAACAGAGTAACGAGTAATCACGTTTAAAAGTTGTTTATTCAAAAACTCTGTAAAACAACCAGGATGTCATAAGACACACAAAATTCACATAACGGCAAAATCATGCATAAATCACCAATAGTTCCAGATCTGAAAAATTTCCTCTGGTGACTTTGGTTGGATTATTATTGTTACAAAATTGATTTCAAAAGTTATTATGAAGTTTGTGTTGTTTCCATCATAATTGTTGCTTCGGTATTCACCTCATGATTAACAAAGAGGGAAATCAAAATTTAGCTATTAAATTTTATGTATTGAAAAACAGGTTGAGAATCCTCAAAAAGGACCAAATCAATTGTGTTAAAAATACATTAAGAAAATCAGAAGTCAAAAACGTCCAAATCATGAGTAATGTGAATTTTGTCATAAGCATATGCAAAAAATGACCAAATGTCTTAAAACATTGCTGAGAAATGATTTTGGAATCAAAGTATTCCTTCCTTAGAACCTTCCAGTAAGTATTTAAAACTTATCAATGGAAAGGGCAAAAAGGGAAGAAGAAAAATCACAAAACCTCTTAAAGTGTGTTTATCTCAAAAACTTTTGAAGTCAAAAGAAGTGAGTATAAATACAAAACACTTAAGAGTACAAGATTTGGGTTAAAAATGGTCATCAAGCAACTGTGTGCATTTATTGATTCAGGGAAGTTCAGGTAACAAAAGTATTATCAGTGAGTAAGACTTAACAGAGGACTAGACAAAATTTTTCAAAAAACATCACATGGTAATGAGTTCCATAAAAGGACTTTCAAAACCTTTGTGAACATGTTTCCTCACACTTGCAATCAACTGACAAGGAAATGGTCCCAAACAGTGGTTATTAAAATACATTTCAAACCACTGACTATATTTCTAGACTTGAGAATGAAGTGATTAAGATCATATGACAAGTTTTTATTGGAAAATATACCAGATCTTATTGTTGTTGTTTTCATAAAACCTTTATTGTTTTTGCAAAGGTTTATCCTCAATAAAACAGGATATATTATTCTAGATTTTTCTTAAGAGAATGATGTATTTTGTACTTTAACTTGTTTTAGATAGTAAAAGTCTTAAACTCCTGTCAGGTTGTAGAACCCTTATATTTTTGCTTAGGGTGATACTTTCCTTGAAAAATAGCTCAAAAGGTAATGGTGAAATAGATAAGGTCATTTCAAACTCAAGTTGTCATCACAGATAAAAGAATGATTGCTAAGTAACCTCAAAATGCTTGACTACTCATGTTTTATTCAAAAGATTAAAACACAAAATGAGTGGTCAATATAAAAGGTTTTCATCATCTGGGATACTAAACCACTGTTTATAATCCTGAATGTAAATCTCTGAAAAATCTGCTGATATGTTAAGCTTGACAATATGCATCTAAAATGTGTTTTGCAAAGGATGTCATTTTTGCAAATACTTCAAAACAGCAGATGTACAAAACAGTTGTTAGAAATACATCAACAGTTGCAGACCAAACTAGCCTCAAAATATCTACCATTGTTTTGCATCTAACTGCTGCTGATAGAAGTCCATAAAAAATGGATAAACTTCAAAACAGCACTTCACTTCCATGTCCATTCCCATAACCACTGTTGACAAAAATCTGTCTGACAAAAAGTGGTTCTTCATAGAACTGAGCATATGCTAGAAGCATGGTTGACAAGATCTATTGTGCTCAAATAAGAACAGACATCACACTGTGAAGGTTTGCTATGTAAAAGGTTTGAGTTTTCTGACTCATAGTCAGTCTATGGATCAACTGGTAGATATGCTAAATATTGGACATATTTACCCTTAAAAAAGTTGATTACTAGTTCTGATATATCCTACATGGATATACTAGCAAAAACTTGTTTAAACATGAATTACATCAAAAATGCTTTCAGAAAATCAAAAATTCATCCTTAAAAATAGTTAAAATGAAAACTTTTTCATAAACCTTAAAAGTCTGTCTTAACCACTGTTTTGTTTCAAACATCTGATCTACTAAATACTGTCCACTGCTGAAAGTCAACCCCTGCTCTCTCATTTACTTGGTAATCACTGATGTTCAAAAATCAGTGTTTGTAACCACTGACATGCTATCCACTGATAGTGAAAGTCACCCACTGTTTTTCATATGTCCTTCTAGCAACCACTGATACTTGTACCATTAGTGGTTTCTTAAACAACTGTCTTCCACTGTTCATCTTATGTCAGAGGTTGGCACGTGATCAGTAGTTATCCGTCAGATCTTTGTAACCGCTGCCACGTCAGCAATCACTTTTTCTCCTATAAAGCCCTGATCAACGTCCCCAAACAGGGTTTTACACTGTCGAATTGAATTCTAAAATTCCTTTCTCAAAACAGTTTCCATCTCTTCTTCTCAAATCATTCATCGCTTACTCTCGTCAAAATGACAAAATCAAAATCAAAAGCTTCATCATCTACCAAAATGGTTACTAAAGTGGCCACTAAATCTGTTGAGATTCCTTACAAATCACCTCACAATTATTTGGGTCTACTCACAAAACCCACCTCTACTCAAACCTTCGATTCCATCATTGACGCCCTTGCAGCATCAAAGTACAAAACCTTGTTAACTGCAGATGCTCCAATTTATGAACAGACCCAGAGAGAATTTTGGAAAAATGCCACACTTGAATTTCAAGGTGACAATGTTACAGCCATTAATTCTTCCATAAAGGGTAAAAAGATTCAAATCACCCCAGAATCCATCTCAGAAGTGTTTGAACTCGATGATCAGCAAGGTAAAACCTCTTTTCCTAAACACGAGTATCAAAATGATTTTCTGGAAAGAGGGTATGGTGCAGAAATGAAAAGGGACACCTTACAAAAGGGCTTCTTCCCTTCTGCACCTAGGTTTTTTTCCATACCCTTTTAATGTGTGTATCAAATAAGACAACTGCTTCTAACGAAATACCATTAAAGATTCAATACCTAGGTTATACCATTTTACAAGAAGAAAATTTTAACTATTCCCAGGAGATCTTTGATGACTTGGTGAAAAATGTTGATAGCAAATCATTTTTACTTTTTCCAAGATTTTTAAGTTATTATTTTCAAAAGAAATTTAAAAAGGATGATGCTCATGTGCTAATCCAAGGTGAATCCTTTTAAATAAACAGTTTAACATCTGAAACATTCACCAGAATGTTAACACCTGCAAAAACACAAGCAGAGGTGCCTGAGCACACTTTAGCAGCTAACACTGCTCCTCAGACATCTGCTGCTGAGCCTACTGCTCCAGGTGATCATGGTAGCACACCCACTGCTATGAAACCCACACCTGCTGTGACAACCCTCACAAAACAGGTATCCGTACAATTAATTAATATTTAATTAGTGCTTAATTACTGTGCTTGATTACAACTGTGATTAAACTGCTTACTGATTTCTGTTACATACATACTCATGCATCACACTTTATACTGTCACTCTCTTATTTACACACAAACATTAGTGACAACCTTGATGCACAAAAGCACAGTTAGCATACTAAACGGATAACCCAGAAAACACGCTGACATTGCCAGCACCTATACATACATTATATTGAGGCCAGTATGAGCCGGGAATAAAGTGCTACACTAGTAGTGAGTGTAGGGAGGTGAGAACCATAAAACTGCGTCACTAGGTGATAGTTATAGTGCCCGGAAGTGCCTAAAACATACTTAAAGTGCAGAATTCTGCACTAAAGACCCAAAATTCAGCTTTTAACAAAGCTAGTAAAGGGTAAAAACTTGTCAAAATAGTCCTAGACACTTTCCAAAGTGTTGGTAAATTAATGTGTCACTAAAAATAATATTAAAGACACTTATTTGACACTTTAACGGATCAGTATCCAACCGGACAACCGGATTTTACCCGGAACATAAAAATATTGCCAAAAATATTGTTTATACTTTTCTGAGCTAGTTAGGGTCCCCGAACACCCTAACACCCCTTATATTACATAACACACTTAATATACTAACTTTATCATTCTAATCCTAACTAGATCCTAACCATATCATCACCATCCAACCCATACCCCCCCCCCCCCTCATTTTGACGGTCCCAAGGGTGGGACACACCCTTACCATTTCTTTGATTATTATATTGTTATTGCTAAATATCTAGAGAACATTTTACATGGTGGTTAAAGCACTAAATTGGTTTATAAGTATGCATGAGGGTTATACATTCTCTTTCATCAACACACCGTCAACAAACTTGCTTTTTCCCTAGCCTTGTGCTAGTAGTAAGTGCAAGAACCTCTCTAGATTTCTTTTATCCACCACATTTATACCTTGTTTTTTCCCTAGCCTTGTGCTAGTAGTAAGTGCTTCTAATCATCATCTTGATCTTGTTTATGGTGGTTAATAGATGATTTAATGGTTAAAAATTTAGAAACACTAATGAACATAGCTTAAAGTCTTGAGCATAAGATGAATAAGGTGGATAAAGAGAAGATATGTGTGTAAATCTTGTGTAGTTGTGATTACTTGATGTTGTTTGTCACTAAAAGTGGGATGGATCATCATCTAGACATGCTAGATCATGTTCAAGAACATGAACTAGTAGGTTGATAGTATTAGAAATAAGAAAGATGATGAAACCATCCACCATGAACTTGAAACTTGGATAAACATAATTTTTCTTGTAAAATGAAGTTGCAAACTTGTGGATCTAAAGATCTACAAGTGGTTTTTCGGAAGAACCAAGCGGAAGATACTAGTTTTGTCATAACCCGGGTATTTTATGAAAGAAGCACATTTGTAGTAACTAAACAAGTGTGTAAACACTTGTGTAACAAGAAATTTAACAAAGAAGTATTTTTAAAAATCTTGACTAGAAGTTGTGAAACTTCAAGTTCTTTAAAAATAAGGTTTTCAAGAAACTAATCTAATTTTTAAAGATAACCAGATCTACTAAATATGTTAGAAAGTTACTACATATTTTTACAAAACATTCAAGTTCATGAGTTTGTGATTTAGGCTTGTTTTGACAAGATTAGTGATTAAATATGTTATGTTGTTGATGGTTAAATTGCTTGATTGAATTTTGAAAAGAAAATGATACGCTTGTAAGCGTGGACACCTCCAGTTACAGAGGAAACTCTGGCGAAATTTTTCCAAAAATATAACACTTAGAAATATTTTTGTAACAAATATTTTTAAATGTGTTTTTAACTTGGTTTTCAAAATAAACTTCGCCATGATTTTTATTTCAAAAATTACCAAGTGTCGGAGGTGGATTTTCGTAAATAAAACTTATTAAATATATATTTAGAATATATATTTTATAATAAAACGCTTGTGTGATTATGTGATTATTTTGTGAACTAGATATATTATTTTTAAGGTAAAAATAATATAACTGGAAAATATTATGAAACTACTACTCCAAAATAATACCAACGCTCTCACAAATAAATATTTAAGTTACACCGGTATTGTTGTTACAACGTGAACTTTAAAACGTAACTTATGTATATTTTAGAAAAATACTCTTATTCGCGTATTTTTTGTGAAGTATTATTTTGGAAAACTTATGAAGTAAAATATAATATTTTTGTGAAAAATATATATATTTTGGAGTTAGAATATTTTAGAACAGGTGATTAAAAATATATTTTTCAAGTGGGACTTAAAATATATTTTTCGGAAATTACAAGTAGACATGTATAAAGACCCCCATCCTTGGGAAGGAAATATACTTATAAAATAAATAAGAAGTGTGAATACGGAATAGTTACCTAACTATTTCTCCAATAAAACGTTAAACCCTAAGCCAAGGCACGGCCCATCCGTCTAATAGGAATTAGTACGTGTAGGTCGTCACGCAGCGGATAGAGTTGGAGATTGACGTTTCTGGATAAGCACTTCTGTGAGTTCATGTCCCCCTTTTCTCTTTACTGTTTTCAGTTTTATACTTCGGGGGTGAAATACATGTTACAATTATCAAGGATACTTTTATACATGGTATGGTTAGCTTAAGGAGGGTATGCTACTTTGATCATGTGAGTGGGTAGGCTGGAACTAGAGGCCATTAATCCTCATTGTAGGACCGAGGGTCATTAGCGGTAGATCTATCTGGGTGTAGTGAGCCCAACTCCAGGCCCACTGTAGGGACCTCGGGGTGACTTTGAGCCCGACGCAAAAATCTGCTAGGTTTGAGTCTTCCTACAGCACTTCACACATATCATTGGCCTTGCAACCCAATGGTGATCTCTTTTTCCTTAATTGCTACATACCAGGGATTTTTATACATACTACAAAGGTTTATACATACTCACCTACACATGAACTCGCTCAACTTTATGTTGACTTTTCAAACTACATGTATTTCAGGAAACTAATGGATCTGGCCAAGTATGCAAGGGTGTTAAGCTGCGTAGGAGTAATGATGTCATCCGAGTTTAGGAAATGTGATCTTTGCCTGGACGGGTCACAAGTCTTAAACTGTGTTTTCGTTCATGTCTTTTGGTTGTGTTTTATGAACAAGTTCTAATTATGTCATGGTTGTAATCTGTTTTAAGTGTCGACTTTTGAACAATGTTGTCATGTTAACTTTTGAAACTTGTCGAATGGATGAACATCATATGTTTTATTTCATATAGCATGGTTATGATATGTGCTATGGTATTAAGAAGTCACACCAAAATAAACCCCCGCTTCCGCAAAGCCAGGGTGTGACAGCTTGGTATCAGAGCATCGATCATAGCGAACTAGGATTCCTTCTCGAGTCTAGACTATGATCACTAGGGCTCTCACGAAAACATTTTTACATTGCATACACTAAAACGTCCAGATCCAGGGTACAAAACATTTTACAAACAAAAAGGGCACAAACACACTTTTCAAAATTTATAGTCCAGTCGGGGAGACTGGGGAAAAATTGGTCGGGGAGACCAGGGATTTGGTCGGGGAGACCAGGAATTTGGTCGGGGAGACCAGGGAATTTGGTCGGGGAGACCAGAAAATTAGTCTTAGAGACTGGGAGATTTTAGTCTGAGAGACTAGGGAGTTCAGTTTGAGAAACTAGGAAGGATAGTCTGGGGAAGACTAGGATGATTACTTGCTTGCGATATTGTGACTTACATGTTTATTTGACTTTATGTTGATATATGTGCATATGTATGGTTGTGTTACAGACGTCATGGCTTCGTCATCAGATACTGGAGTATCGGACACTTTGGATCCTTTAGCAATCGTGTCAGACGACGAGATTATGTCAGAGAGTGAGGTGTACACGTCCGACATTTCTAGCACGGACGACGATGTTTTCCAGCCATTTGCCCTTCCGGAGTTTGGAGATGACGTTCCTATTGCTGATGGTATTCCTGCCGGGGATTTACCACTTGCGGTGATCCCTGCTCCTGTACCGCTTGTTGTTTATCCGGTAGTAGATATGCCACTCGATGCCGTTTCTGACGACGACATCGATCTGTTTGAGGCGGATCCCCCTGAGGCTGAATATGAGGGCAGGGCCCCTATTGATGCTGATGTTGTTCTTCCCATTGCTGATGCCCCTGCAGAGGAGGCTCCTGTTGATTCCCCTGTCCCAGATTCATTTGAGTCTGTGGCATCTGTGTCACTACACGACCAGGGAGTGCAGCATCACTCTTCAGACGCCGACCCTGACATGGCGTTGTCAGCTGCCCCCGGTCCTGCACATGAGTTTGATCACGAGGTTGACGATGATTTTGACCCTGTCTTTCCCCCTGAGTTCGATCCTGACCAGGATATCGAGTTTGTTCACATGGATCAGCCCCTAGAGGCACCTGTAGCTCCCATTGACCCTCTGTTTGATATCCCTGCTGATCTTGAGATGGATTTTGTCGACCCGGAGCCTGCTGTGGCCCCAGAGCCTGTAGTCGCTCCTGACCCTGCATTAGAGCATGACCCTGTCCATGATGATGCACCAGCGGTTGCACCTATTGTTGATGTTGTACCCATTGCCGATCTTCCTGTTGTTGCTTCACCCTTGATAGATGATCCTGTTGTTGATGTACCACTTCCCGATCCCGTGCCGGTACTGTTTGACCGTGCACCTTTTGCTGCTCATATAGATCCACGTTACGCCGACACCCGTAACGGGTGGATCGATGACGATGACGATTACCCACCATTTGTGTTACCTGTTACACCTCCAGTAGCACCCGTTACTGCAGCCACTGATATTCCACTATTCCACCCACATACGACCGATGCCCACCGTACTGATCTTCCGACTACATTTCGCCAGGACATTCCCCCACCACGTCCTGGGGAGGGTTCCTCGACTCATCCTTTTGGTCATGTACCGACATCTGTTCCGTTTCTGTCACAGTTTCCTTATGTTGCACCACCCACTGCACCACCTTTCATTCCATCTAGCGAGCCATTTTTATGGACTACGCCCCCTGTGATGCCATTGTCTGATCCATACCACCCATTTCACGTGGGGCAGACTACCGAGGACATACTTGCGTCACTGCAGCTTCAGCAGGACGCCATGAGTCGACGTATTCTGGAGTTGGAGCGAGCCCCACGTCCTGCATGCCACTGCCAGACCCCATTCGCCGCACCGCACGCTCCACGTCCACTTTCACCCGATTCCGACGCTCGTTTTTGGACTTCTGAGCAGCAGATAGCATATTTGCTGCGCACTTATCGTGCCTTAGAGGAGGACTGGTTACATATGCGTCGTTTGCTTTTCGCTCATTTTCCTCCTCCTCCTCCTCCTCCTCCTCCTCCTCCGCCGCCATCAGCATAGGCGATTTTTGGTTTTATGCAGGTCGATCTTTTGGTGAGAAGGTCGCTATTGAGCCAGCTTACGAAGCCTTTTGAGATCACACTTTTGTATATGATAGTTGTAGTTGACTTGTATTTTTGGGGGTGATGTAGCCCCATGATATTACTTTGACATGTGATGTACTATTAAACTTGTAAAACACTGTTGTGGTCATGGTTAATGAAAAGCTCAATGGCAACATTCTCACTACATGCTTTGTTGAGTTATTTACTTTATGCTATAACATGAGATGTTATGTGTTGATGGGTGTTATTGTACATATATGTTTATTATACTTACTATGACCTGACCAACGTGATCATCTTTCTAGAAGATGCCTCCAAGACGCGAAGTACGCATGCCTACTACCCAGGCAGAACTCCAAGGGATAATTGTCGCCGCTATAGCACAGCACGAGGCTCTGCGCTCCGAACCTAGCAATGGTACCACAGAAAACAATCCACCTCATGGTTGTACCTACTGGCACATCCTCAACTACGAGCCTCCGAAGTTCGACGGCACTGGAGGTGCTATAGCCTTTGTGAAGTGGATCGAAAGAATGGATTCCATCTTCCAAATGAGCGGTTGTACGCCGGAACAACAAGTCCTATACGTCTCTGAGTTGCTTCTAGATGAAGCTCGATTATGGTGGAATCTTCAGATTCGAATAATGGGCGCTACTGCAGCATATGCGTTAACATGGGGTGAGCTGAAAGGAATGATGCATAAGAAGTATTGCTCCCAAACGGAAACCCAGAAGTGGGAAGGTGAATTTCGGAGCCTGATGATGGAAGGTCCAAAGGTGTTGGAGTACGTGCAAAGACTTCATGATTTGTCACGAGTTGTTCCGTACCTGGTGAAACCGGAATTGAAGAAATTGGGACAATTCATTTGGGAACTGGCGCCTCAAGTCTTGAGCTTGATGACAACATCAACACCACCGACAACTATTGCTGCAAGTAAGATGGGTTTGGCACTCGCTACGGAAGCACTTAGACTAGAAAAACTTACAAACCCTGCCAAGAAGAAGGAGACTCAGGAAGAGTCATCCGGAAAGAACAAAAGGAAGCTCACCAAAGATACCCGAACGAATAATGATGAACAAAGACCTGTTCGAGGTTGTTTTGACTGCGGGGACAAAGGGCATTTCAAGAAAGAATGCCCTAACAACAAACAAGCCGATGTTAAGATTTACTTAGAAACTAAGCCGAGAAGTGATGGGTGCAAGTATCACCACGAATGTGGATGTCGGAAGCCTAAGTGCGGTAGGTACGGGAAGAGAGGACACAACAAGGATGCCTGTGGGACGAAGAGTCCCAGACAAGGAGGGAACAATGACAACAACCAAAGTGGAAATAATAATAAATTTCCAGGCTGCTACCGATGCGGGAACGTGGGGCACTTTAGGAAAAATTGCCCAAGGAGGATTAACCAAGACCGTGAAGGGACATCCTACATCGGAGCTTGTGAAGCATGCCAGGATCCAGACGTGATTACTGGTACGTTCTCTATCAAACAAAAATTTTGCATCCATGTTATTTGATACCAGTGCCGACTATAGCTTTGTATCATTAGAAATTAAGAATAAACTTGGGTTGACACCTAGTAAGTTAGACGTTCCATACTCGTTTGAATTGGCGAATGGGAAACTAGTTGAAACGGGTGAAGTCATCAGAGGATGCGTGATAGAACTAGGAGGTCATGAATTTACGCTAGATCTGCTACCTGTCAAGTTGGGAAGCTTCGATGTGGTAGTAGGAATGGATTGGTTATCGAGCAACAAAGCCGAGATTGTTTGCCACGAGAAGACCATCCGCATCCTTATGACGGATGAAGAAACAATCGTAGTGCACAGAGAGAAGCGTGATACGCCACTAAGAATCATTAGCTGTCTGAAAGCTAGAAAGTGTTTACAGAAGGGATGTGTTGCATTCTTAGCACACATCGTGGATAAAGAAGCTGCTGAACCAAAGATCGAAGACATTCCTGTAGTAAAAGAATATCCTGAAGTCTTTCCAGAAGACTTGCCAGGATTACCTCCGCAGAGACAAGTTGAGTTCCACATTGATTGGTTCCAGGCGCCGCGCCTGTAGCCAAGGCATCCTATAGACTTACGCCTTCGGAGATGCAGGAGTTGTCCACACAACTCCAGGAGCTGTTAGACAAAGGATTCATCAGACCAAGCTTCTCACCTTAGGGAGCTCCAGATCTGTTCGTTAAGAAGAAGGATGGTAGTTTTCGTATGTGCATAGACTACCGCGAGCTTAATAAGTTGACTATCAAGAACAGATATCCTTTGCCAAGGATTGATGACCTGTTTGATCAGTTGCAAGGTTTGAGTCTTTATTCAAAGATCGATCTTCGATCAGGATATCATTAGTTAAGGATACAAGAGGAAAGTATTCCGAAGACGGCCTTCAGGACCCGTTATGGACATTACGAGTTCCTAGTTATGCCGTTTGGGTTGACTAACGCGCCGACAGTTTTCATGGACCTAATGAACCGAGTCTGCAAGCTGTACTTGGACAAGTTTGTGATCGTGTTTATCGACGACATTCTAATCCACTCAAAGACGAAGAACGAGCACGAACATCACTTAAGAGCTATTCTGGAGCTACTCAAGAAGGAGAAATTATACGCCAAGTTCTCGAAGTACGAGTTCTGGCTGCGTGAAGTCCAATTTCTTGGACATGTGGTTAATGGAAAGGGAATTCATGTTGATCCCACAAAGATCGAGGCGATCAAGAATTGGGAGACCCCAAAGACGCCAACCGAGATTCGACAGTTTCTAGGTTTGGCTGGTTATTATCGAAGGTTCATTGAGGATTTCTCAAAAATCGCTCAACCTCTGACCGCACTCACACAGAAAGACAAGAAGTTCGATTGGGGTGATAAACAGGAAGAAGCGTTTCAGTTATTGAAGAACAAACTTTGTGATGCACCGATCTTATCACTACCCGAAGGAACAGATGACTTCGTGGTATATTGTGACGCTTCTCGTCAAGGTCTAGGCTGCGTGCTGATGCAGCGACAGAAAGTTATAGCTTATGCTTCTCGCCAGCTGAAGATCCATGAGAAAAACTATACCACGCATGACTTAGAGTTAGGAGCGGTGGTATTTGCATTGAAAATCTGGCGACACTACTTGTATGGTACGCGCTGTACAATCTTCACTGATCACAAAAGCCTGCAGAACATTTTTAATCAAAAAGAGCTTAACATGAGGCAGAGACGCTGGGTAGAGTTGTTGAATGATTATGATTGCGAGATCAAATACCACCCAGGGAAAGCAAATGTGGTCGCTGATGCCCTGAGTCGAAAAGAGAGGATCAAGCCCATAAGATTTAGGGCCTTGGAGATGATCGTCCAGACAGATCTCTCATTGCGCATTCGTGCCGCGCAGAGAGAAGCTTTGAAAGAAAGGAATATTGAGAACGAATATCTCCGTGGGATGGAGAAGCAGTTGAAACCAAACGAGGAAGGGACTTTATGCTTCACGAAACGGATTTGGGTTCCTCAGTTTGGTGGTTTGAGAAAGGTTATTTTTGATGAAGCTCATAAATCGCGGTACTCGATTCATCCCGGTGCGGATAAGATGTACCAAGATCTCAAAGATTTCTACTGGTGACCTAGGATGAAGGGCGATGTTGCAGTATATGTTAGTAAATGTTTAACGTGCGCCAAGGTAAAGGCCGAGTACCAAAAGCCTTCAGGACTTCTAAAACAACCTGAAATACCCAAATGGAAATGGGAACAGATTTCCATGGACTTCATAACTAAATTGCCAAAGACACCCAGAGGCCACGATACAATTTGGGTGATAGTAGACCGCCTAAAAAAGTCCGCACACTTCCTGCCAATCAAAGAGAAAGACAACACGAGTAAACTTGCGGAAATATACATAAGGGAGATTGTCGCACGACATGGAGTGCCTCTCTCGATTATCTCTGATAGAGATGGGAGATTTGTATCAAGGATTTGGCAATCCTTCCAAGAAGCTTTTGGCTCACAGTTGAATCTAAGTACTGCATTTCACCCACAAACTGATGGCCAAAGTGAACGAACTATTCAGGCATTGGAGGATATGCTGAGAGCATGTGTAATGGATTTGGGTGGTAGCTGGATAATCATTTACCATTGGTCGAATTTTCATACAACAATAGCTACCACACAAGCATTGGAGCCGCGCCATTCGAAGCTCTTTATGGACGCAAGTGTCGATCACCATTGTGCTGGGCTGATGCGGGTGATAGGCAGCTTGTTGGTCCCGAAATAGTCCAAGAGACAACAGATAAGATTGCACAAATTCGAAAGCGCATCGAGGCGGCTCGTAACAGACAGAAGGACTATGCAAACCAAAGGAGGAAGCCTTTGGAGTTTCAAGTTGGAGACATGGTTTTGTTGAAGGTTTCACCCTGGAAGGGTGTGGCACGCTTCGGAAAGCGTGGGAAGTTGAATCCGCGTTATATTGGCCCGTTCAGAATCCTGCAAAGGATTGGGCTTGTAGCCTACAAGTTGGACCTACCTGCTGAACTTAATGGTGTTCATGATACATTCCACGTATCAAATTTGAAAAAGAGTCCAACTCAGGAAACAGTGATCATTCCTGCCGACGAAGTTCATGTTGACGACACGCTCCACTTTACTGAAGAACCCGTTGAGGTTACGGATTGGAAAGTTAACAAAACACGCAGGAGTAGTGTCAAACTCGTCAAAGTTCGATGGAATGCAAAACATGGGCCAGAATTCACGTGGGAACGTGAGGATCGTATGAAAGAAAAGTACCCCCATTTATTTCCCAAGACCCCTGCAACTAGAAGAAGAGACTAAAATTTCGGGACGAAATTTCTCTAACGGGGGGAGAATGTGACAACCCTCACAAAACCAGGTATCCGTACAATTAATTAATATTTAATTAGTGCTTAATTACTGTGCTTGATTACAACTGTGATTAAACTGCTTACTGATTTCTGTTACATACATACTCATGCATCACACTTTATACTGTCACTCTCTTATTTACACACAAACATTAGTGACAACCTTGATGCACAAAAGCACAGTTAGCATACTAAACGGATAACCCAGAAAACATGCTGACATTGCCAGCACCTATACAGACATTATATTGAGGCCAGTATGAGCCGGGAATAAAGTGCTACACTAGTAGTGAGTGTAGGGAGGTGAGAACCATAAAACTGCGTCACTAGGTGATAGTTATAGTGCCCGGAAGTGCCTAAAACATACTTAAAGTGCAGAATTCTGCACTAAACACCCAAAATTCAGCTTTTAACAAAGCTAGTAAAGGGTAAAAACTTGTCAAAATAGTCCTAGACACTTTCCAAAGTGTTGGTAAATTAATGTGTCACTAAAAATAATATTAAAGACACTTATTTGACACTTTAACGGATCAGTATCCAACCGGACAACCGGATTTTACCCGGAGCATAAAAATATTGCCAAAAATATTGTTTATACTTTTCTGAGCTAGTTAGGGTCCCCGAACACCCTAACACCCCTTATATTCCATAACACACTTAATATACTAACTTTATCATTCTAATCCTAACTAGATCCTAACCATATCATCACCATCCAACCCATACCCCCCCTCATTTTGACGGTCCCAAGGGTGGGACACACCCTTACCATTTCTTTGATTACAATATTGTTATTGCTAAATATCTAGAGAACATTTTACATGGTGGTTAAAGCACTAAATTGGTTTATAAGTATGCATGAGGGTTATACATTCTCTTTCATCGACACACCATCAACAAACTTGCTCTCCTCTTCCTTCCTTCTTCCTTGTTCGGCCAAAACCATCAACCACCATACACCCACCATTCAAGTCTTGTTCAACCATTTTTCATATACTCAAAGGTGCAAGGGAACATACTACGAAGCTCGGTGCTTTCGGAAGTGCAAGAACCTCTCTAGATTTCTTTTATCCACCACATTTATACCTTGTTTTTTCCCTAGCCTTGTGCTAGTAGTAAGTGCTTCTAATCATCATCTTGATCTTGTTTATGGTGGTTAATAGATGATTTAATGGTTAAAAATTTAGAAACACTAATGAACATAGCTTAAAGTCTTGAGCATAAGATGAATAAGGTGGATAAAGAGAAGATATGTGTGTAAATCTTGTGTAGTTGTGATTACTTGATGTTGTTTGTCACTAAAAGTGGGATGGATCATCATCTAGACATGCTAGATCATGTTCAAGAACATGAACTAGTAGGTTGATAGTATTAGAAATAAGAAAGATGATGAAACCATCCACCATGAACTTGAAACTTGGATAAACATAATTTTTCTTGTAAAATGAAGTTGCAAACTTGTGGATCTAAAGATCTACAAGTGGTTTTTCGGAAGAACCAAGCGGAAGATACTAGTTTTGTCATAACCCGGGTATTTTATGAAAGAAGCACATTTGTAGTAACTAAACAAGTGTGTAAACACTTGTGTAACAAGAAATTTAACAAAGAAGTATTTTTAAAAATCTTGACTAGAAGTTGTGAAACTTCAAGTTCTTTAAAAATAAGGTTTTCAAGAAACTAATCTA
Organism: Helianthus tuberosus; assembly: GCA_030545235.1. Taxonomy (NCBI): domain Eukaryota; kingdom Viridiplantae; phylum Streptophyta; class Magnoliopsida; order Asterales; family Asteraceae; genus Helianthus; species Helianthus tuberosus. Next base: position 16,011,429 of record CM060369.1, on the reverse strand, counting down.
ATTTTTAAAGATAACCAGATCTACTAAATATGTTAGAAAGTTACTACATATTTTTACAAAACATTCAAGTTCATGAGTTTGTGATTTAGGCTTGTTTTGACAAGATTAGTGATTAAATATGTTATGTTGTTGATGGTTAAATTGCTTGATTGAATTTTGAAAAGAAAATGATACGCTTGTAAGCGTGGACACCTCCAGTTACAGAGGAAACTCTGGCGAAATTTTTCCAAAAATATAACACTTAGAAATATTTTTGTAACAAATATTTTTAAATGTGTTTTTAACTTGGTTTTCAAAATAAACTTCGCCATGATTTTTATTTCAAAAATTACCAAGTGTCGGAGGTGGATTTTCGTAAATAAAACTTATTAAATATATATTTAGAATATATATTTTATAATAAAACGTTTGTGTGATTATGTGATTATTTTGTGAACTAGATATATTATTTTTAAGGTAAAAATAATATAACTGGAAAATATTATGAAACTACTACTCCAAAATAATACCAACGCTCTCACAAATAAATATTTAAGTTACACCGGTATTGTTGTTACAACGTGAACTTTAAAACGTAACTTATGTATATTTTAGAAAAATACTCTTATTCGCGTATTTTTTGTGAAGTATTATTTTGGAAAACTTATGAAGTAAAATATAATATTTTTGGGAAAAATATATATATTTTGGAGTTAGAATATTTTAGAACAGGTGATTAAAAATATATTTTTCAAGTGGGACTTAAAATATATTTTTCGGAAATTACAAGTAGACATGTATAAAGACCCCCATCCTTGGGAAGGAAATATACTTATAAAATAAATAAGAAGTGTGAATACGGAATAGTTACCTAACTATTTCTCCAATAAAACGTTAAACCCTAAGCCAAGGCACGGCCCATCCGTCTAATAGGAATTAGTACGTGTAGGTCGTCACGCAGCGGATAGAGTTGGAGATTGACGTTTCTGGATACGCACTTCTGTGAGTTCATGTCCCCCTTTTCTCTTTACTGTTTTCAGTTTTATACTTCGGGGGTGAAATACATGTTACAATTATCAAGGATACTTTTATACATGGTATGGTTAGCTTAAGGAGGGTATACTACTTAGATCATGTAAGTGGGTAGGCTGGAACTAAAGGCCATTAATCCTCATTATAGGACCGAGGGTCATTAGCGGTAGATCTATCTGGGTGTAGCGAGCCCAACTCCAGGCCCACTGTACGGACCTCGGGGTGACTTTGAGCCCGACGCAAAAATCTGCTAGGTTTGAGTCTTCCTACAGCACTTCACACATAACATTGGCTTTGCAACCCAATGGTGATCTCTTTTTCCTTAATTGCTACATACCAGGGATTTTTATACATACTACAAAGGTTTATACATACTCACCTACACATGAACTCGCTCAACTTTATGTTGACTTTTCAAACTACATGTATTTCAGGAAACTAATGGATCTGGCCAAGTATGCAAGGGTGTTAAGCTGCGTAGGAGTAATGATGTCATCCGAGTTTAGGAAATGTGATATTTGCCTGGACGGGTCACAAGTCTTAAACTGTGTTTTCGTTCATGTCTTTTGGTTGTGTTTTATGAACAAGTTCTAATTATGTCATGGTTGTAATCTGTTTTAAGTGTCGACTTTTGAACAATGTTGTCATGTTAACTTTTGAAACTTGTCGAATGGATGAACATCATATGTTTTATTTCATATAGCATGGTTATGATATGTGCTATGGTATTAAGAAGTCACACCAAAATAAACCCACGCTTCCGCAAAGCCAGGGTGTGACACCTGCCATTACCAAAAAGCCTAAGAGAAAAACATCCAAAAAGCCCCCCAAACCTACTAAAAAGGCAACTCTGGAAGATGAGATCCCAGAGCAACTGCCGGTGACCACACAAAAGTCACCCACAACCACTGCTGCTACTTCCTCACAGCAGATGGTAGAAAGATCTCAACCCATGCCTCAAACTCCTCCTGCTTCTTCTCAAAAAGAACAGGTTGTAAGCCAAGGGACACCACAATATGAAACATTTGATTCACTTGAATCTATGTTCAATAGCCCACCTCCCGGGGCAAATTCTCTTTCCACCCCTATCCTCACTTCACCAATACCACCATCAATAATGCCTTTGTTGGATGCTATTGATTTGAACCAGACACAAACCAGTTCTTCTCACTCACCTGTTAACGAGAATGTGCCTCAACAAGTGACTGGGTCTGGTGTTTCAATCATTGCTAACCCACCAACAACATCTGAGGAGGCTACACCCCTTGAGTTACAAGTAACTCTAGGTGGTAGTTCAAGTGAAGCAGCTACTACAAGTGCTGAACCCACTGGTTTGCACTTGGACAGTAGTTTCATTGATCAGACTTCCTTGAAGGCAATTCCTTCTCTGGGATCACTAGAGTATCCAGTATTCACTGGTACACTAAAAAGTGTCACCCGGGTTATAGGAAGAAGTCCCTAGTACCAAGAACAAGGGGCATCAGTGGATGATTTTTGGAATACAATTCCTCAATCAACCACTGTTACAACCACTGCTAGTGGGAAATCAGATGATCCCATTAAGTTGGGTGATGATTTAATGTACCAAGAATTGACGGCCAGAGTTGACAAACTTGATACATCTGTTGCAGAAATCAAAGACATGCTGCAACAGGTGTTGAAAGAACAAAAGGTACCATCCACTGCTACATCAACTTCAACAGCTGAGCCAACATATACTCTCACTTCAAGTGAGCTGTGGAATTTGTTTCAACATTTGCTCAACCATAAAAAACAACTGGCTGATCAGCAGCATGAGATTCAGATTCAAAAGATCAGGAATGTTATGGAAGCAAGGTTTAAAGACACTCAAGCTGATATCAAGGCAATTAAGGCCCACATATTGAACACCACTGGCACTGTTCCTTCCTCTATCATAATTATAGATAACCCAAAACCAGCTGATGCCAAAAAGGGGGAGAAAGTGAAACCAGATGGCTCTAAAAAGATTGATGAAACCACTAAGGCCATTGTTGATGAAAAAGCAAAGGTAAAAAGTGATTTGGAAGCAAAGGAAAAAGCAAAGTTTGAACAGGAGAAGAAAGCTTTCATGGAACTGAATGCACAGGGTACTTCTGAGCCAAAGGATGATGAAAATCCTAAGGATGAAAAGAAGAAGCACACTAGACAAGTGAGGCAACCCAAATCCATACCATCCAGATCCAGAAAACACACTCCTAAACTTCCTAAAAGCTCCACACATCAATCTTCCACCCAAACAGCTATTGCAACACCTGCTGTCTCAACAACAGTTGATACTTCAGTGGTTTCAGCAGTTGTTAAACCAACAACCACCACCTCAGTTACAACAACTGCTCTCACTCAAACCACTGCCCCACCAGAAACACCATCATCTCCAAAAACCATCTCACCACCATCACCTCCTGCTAAAAAGCAGAAGACATCAGATGTTACAACATCTGTTGTAATGAAAACAGTGGTTGAAACACCTGTTGTCTCAACACCTGTTAGTTCAAGCACCCTCACTTCACTTCAAGCCATTTTCACTCCAATCAACAAATCACCCAGAAACATTCCTTCACCAAAGAAAACTTACACCAGAAAAAGAAAAACAACTCAGGTAAATGATGACAGATATGATCCCATTGCTGCAAAATATCCACTGGAACTGGAAGCTATAAAAAATGAGATGAGACAATACTATACAGAGGATGATCCTTCAAAAAGAAGATTTCCTTCTCTCATAGGTTTCAGAAATCCAGCAAATTTGGATGAATATCTCAAGATCAAAGCAAGGCAAGCTAAAATAAGAGCCAAACTTGAATGTGAAGATCAAGGTGACGAAGCCATTTATGAAAGAATGGAATTCTTGCTCACTAAAGTTAAACAGATGGAAGACTATGCAAGAGATCTGAGCAAAGAAATGTCAAACTTACCACCCAAAGCAGATCTACGAAAAGAAATGAGAAAAGAGTATCTTGCATACATCATGAAAGAAAAATTCTATCCAGCTGAAGAAGAACAATTAGAAGAATGGCCAATCATTGCATTAAAGCAAGAGGCAAACAGAATTGAAAGGATCAAGAATGATAAAAGTAAGAAGAAGACAGCTCCAAACTGGAATAAATACAAAAAGCTTATTGCTGATCTTACATCTGAGTACAAAAGGAAGAAGCAAGAGCTGGTGGATGCAAAGGTTGGACCTGCCAATGTCATAGCAAAATGGACTAGGCAATATACAGATGAGGCTTATGAGGGGCTAAAGAAAAGAAAGATGACATATTCAAACACACCAAAGAAGCCTGATCACATAAAGCCAGAACAGCAGATCAAAACTTCTGAACCACTGCTCACATCAACAGACATCTCAGACATCTCAGACATTGAGTTAGATCAAAGAAAGAGACAAGAACTGATTGATAAAGAGACAGCAGAAGATATAGCTGCAGCAAATGAGATCATCAACAAGGCTTTCAAACAAATGGCAGCTGAAAATCCTGAACAGGTAAAAGCTCAGGATACTGCTCAACAAACCTTCACAAGGCCACAATCTCCAAACTCATCAGTCAATAAACCTCTCCCAAGAAACCCATTGGGTTCAAAAATACTAAAATGGACGTCTGATCAAAAGACCCATGTATTGACTACGATCAGATCCACTGGTGAAGTGAAGTACATATCAAGGAAACAAGCACTGGGCCTTAGTGTTGAAGATCTACAAGATCTCCTTGAACTTACACTGTGCAGGGATGAGGATGACACAAGTTCCAAGGACTTTGAAGTAGAATTTAAAAGACAAGCTAAGGAACTTCTGATGAGAGAATAAAGATCCAGAATAATGAAAGGTTTTGGCATCATCTGTTCCAGGGGGAGATTGTTGGGATTAAACCCTACCAGAGGAACAGAAGATGTAAAGCCAAAACCAGGTCACAACAGTGGATTTACAATAAACAGTAGTTTGCACTAAACTTTCCCCTTGAAAGTGATTTGAAACATCTGATGACCTCCAATCCACTGATCAGTACAACTGCTAACTTGCAACTACTGATCAAGTCAAAGACTAAAGCCCTGCTGTTCAAACTACTGCTATGGGTCAAGCACTGCTGATAGTTATCAAGTACTGCTGGAGTCACATCAGTGGAAGGTCTCAGCAGTAGTTTAGTTTCATTATGTAATGTATTGTAGTCAGTGGTTAACATAAGCAGTGTCTATATTTAGATCAGTAGTTAGAGTTTGTTAGTTTGTTAAACGTCACTTTCATGGTGACGTCAGCAAAAATGCTTCAGTGGTTTGTTCGTGCCTATAAATGGAACAGTACCCTGTATTGTTACATTTGATTGTCCAGGAGATTCCATCTCCTCCATTCCTTTCATCCTGTGCAATCAACCATGGGGCATCTTGCTGAGGGGGAGTTTTAGTATGTAAGCAGTGCTGTAATCATTCTTGTACTTTAACCATTAAGCTCAATGAAAAGCATGTGTTTACTAAACTATTTTCTTTTGATTGTGCTTACAAGGTTCGTTTTACCATTTCCGCTGCACTTTATTTTGGTTCATATCCATTCATGTGTTCAAATTATAACAAAAAAACACAATCATTAGACTCTCCGATCCTAACAATTGGTATCAGAGTTATATCAACTTTTAAACGTGATATTGTTGGGATTGAACCCTATCAGAGGAACAGATAATAAAAGCCAAAACTGGATCAGAGCAGTGGATCCAGAATAAGCAGATGGTATGTTACAAGTCTCTCCCCTTGAAAGTGGTTTCAACATCTGATGACTTCCAATCCACTGATCGGTACAACTGCTGACCTACAACCGCTGATCAAGTCAAAGACTAAAGCCCTGCTGTTCAATCTACTGCTATGGGTCAAGCACTGCTGGTAGTTATCAAGTACTGTTGGAGTCACATCAGTGGAAGGTCTCCGCAGTAGTTTAGTTTCTTTAGGTAATGTATTGTATAGCAGTTGTTAGCATAGCAGTGTTTATATTAGATCAGTTGTTAGAAGTTGTTAGGAGGTTAGATGTCACTTTCATGGTGATGTCAGCATTGATGCCACAGTGGTTTGTCCGTGTCTATAAATAGAACAGTAACATGCACTGTTCTATTAGCTCTTCACCAATCTTCTTCCTGTACGAACAAACACTATGAGCTCAGGCTGAGGGGGAGTTTGTATACATGCATGCAATTGTAATCGTTGATGAAATAAATTCAATCATTCGGTTCTTTGTTGAAAATGTGTGTTGAAAGCAATTCTCCTGTTTGATTGTGTGCAAAGTTTGTTTCCATTATTAATTCCGCTGCACTACTCATTCATCTTCCATTTTAATTCAAACGTAAAACACAATCAAAACCAAACTCAGATCCTTCAATTGGTATCAGAGCCCGGACAGTCAAATTTGATCTAACAATCATTTTGACGTAAATAGTTCAGCTCATAATCGTTGATACTGATATTTGTTCATTTCGTTGAAAAACAGAGTAAGGGTTAATCACCATTAAAGTTGATTAATCAGTGCCTGTAAAACAACCAGGATGACGTCACAATCTCAAGATGATAAGAATAACATCGGCTCACTTTTCAAACCACCCATGCTTAAACGTAATGAATACAACATCTGGGAGAGAAGGATGGGTCATATCCTTGCTCAATAGAATACTGGATGTTGGAGATCTGTTGTTTTTGGACCACATGTTCCCATGGTGCCAAGTGCTGAGGATGCAAAGAAGCTCGAACCTAAAAAACCTGAAAACTATACTGAAACTGATTTCCAAAAGTTCGAGCTCGATGCTAAAGTATTTAGCATCATTGCATCTGCATTACCCAATGAAATTTATGCTGGGCTGTTACACTGTAACAGTGCCAAGCAATTATGGGATGCACTTAAGGAACAGTTTGGGGGTACTGAAGAAGTTATTGAAAACAATAGGGAAATTCTGAATCAGCAGTATGAAACCTTTTGTCACATTAAGGGAGAATCATTGACTCAACAGTTTGAGCGATTCAGTTGTCTCATTAGTGAACTAAGGCTTGTTAAAGTTACTTTTGCTAATTCTACACAAAATAGCAGGTTTCTTAGATCACTTCCTGAAAAATGGGATACAATTGCTTTTGTAACAAGGAATTCCCCTGAGTTCAAAGATCTGACCCTGACCCAACTTCAGGGTAGACTCCTGACCTTTGAAAGGGATTTAAACCAGAAAAAGAGGTTGCAAGAGTCTGGTAAAGTTGCTGATGATTATACATTTGGCAGCACAGCTCTTTTTGGTCAGGAAGAATCTGGTAGCAGTAGTAAGGATCAGAGTTATGATCATTTTATTGACATAACTGTTGGGGGTAACTTTAATAACTCTGATTCTCACTCTGCAAATTATGCTTTCACTGCAAATGTTGAAACCAGATGTCAGATAACTTGTGCTTTGAACTCAATGATTTACAGCACTTTGATCCAACTGACCTTGAAGAAATGGACATTTTGCATCAATTGGCTTTGCTTAGTGTTAGAACAAGCAAATTCTATAAAAGGACAGGAAGAAAATTCCCAGGGTTACATGGGAATCTAAAAGTGGGGTTGGACAAATTGAAAATCAAGTGTTATAAGCGCAATAGGTTAGGTCAGTTTGCTAGGGAGTGTAGGAGTCAAACCACTGGTCCAATTATAACTTATCCCAGCTCAAACCCTAGGCCACAAAATCAAAGCACTGTGCACTATTCCAGCTATACCCCTGCTGCCCATGTAAACACTGCTCATTATGCAAACCCTGTTCCTGTGCATTATGTTCAAACCACTGTCCCTCAAATTCAGTATGTTCAAGCTCCTGTACCTCAGGTCCAAGTGCTACCAGCTGCACCACAACAAGCTGCACCACTAACAGTGGTTCAACCAGATCAGCAAAGCTTCTTCACCCAAGGCTTTGTTGACTGGAGCAGCTTGCCTGATGAGCTAGGGGATGAAAATTTTGCACTCTATGCTAATAATGATGCTTTTAATGATGAATTTTGTCTTATGGCATTAGAGTCAATACCAGAAGAGCTGGATGCTGATAAGGGACAAACAAGTGCTGAAACAGTGGACAAAGTTGCTGAAGCAGTGGTTACTGCTGTTGCTGGTGAACTACTGCTGGGAGAAAATTCAGAAACCCTGATTGAACCACTGGTTGACCCCTGGTCCAAAGAATAAGGTGAGAAAGAAGAGAAAGCTGATGAAGAAAAAGATCATCAATGTGACTGTGCTATGATGGCTGCAACTAAGGTATCATCTCAAGTTCTTAAAAAATTGTGTTCAGACAAATGCATCATAGCATTTGCTAACATTAAAGAGGTGAATGAAAACCTTAGGGATAGAGTGTTGAATGATGAAGTCAAATTTGAAAGGTCTTTAAAAGAACTTAAAAACAAATTGGCTGAAAAAGATAAAGAAATCTGCAGCTTAAAAGAAGAGCAAAGCATAACCAAAAACCAACTTCAAACTATGGTAGAAAAATACCAAGTTTGCAAAAAGGAGTTGGAATCCACCCAAATCACATGTGAGAAATGGGTGGAATCATGCAAAGGTTATGAGGTCATGCTGGAAAAACAGATTAAAAGTAATGTGAAATTTGGGGTTGGGTATAGAAAACATGATGATGAAAACATTGCTTCTGAAAAATCTGTTAAAACCACTGATGAAACCACTGAGTTCATCCCCACAAACAAGAATGGCCAAGAAGTGAAAATCACTGATAAACTTGGTAACAAAATCACACTTGAGAGACCAGTGGGATCCTCTACTTTTGAGGAAATTGAGAAATACCAATTTAAACCCACTTGGTCTGACGAGTGTGACATTCTTAAAAATTTTAAACCAATGGATTTCACAACCACTGATGGTGTAAAAGCTCCAAAAGTAAAAGTCATTCCTCTCAAAGACATCCCAACAGCCGTTAAAAACTCTGTTGCTAAGGAGTCTGAAAAGAGAAAGAAGAGAGAAAAGATCAAAAACCTGTTTTGTGATTTTTGTGAAAAAAGGAATCATCTAACAAAAGACTGTTTCCATTTAAAAGCATATGATCTCAACAAAACAAGTGAAATCAAATCTGCTGAGAGCTGCACCATCTATGGTAAACCAAACCACAAAACTCAAGAATGTGTGTATCTCAAAAACTTTGATGTAAAAAAGAATGAGTACAATGCAAAAACATCCTTGAGTCCATCAACATCATATGTGAAATTCACCAGGAATCAACCACTGTTTGTGCCAGTTCAAACAGCTGTCACAAAACAGCTGAACCAAACATCTGTTAAAAGAGATGTTCAGGTAACTGATGCACCCCCTGCCAATCAATACAGAAGAGGTAAGGGACAACCACCATACCCTAGGGTCCCACACGTTTATGAGGCTTACAAAAAGCCCTCAAAACCAAGAGTGAACAGGAATCCCTTTGGGTACCAACAGATCATTGGGCAAGACCCCCAACAGTGGTTAGAGAAAATTAGTTCCAAAAATGTCCAAACACCTGATCTAACCACTGTCCATCCATCCAAACTTGACCTAGACACTGCTGAGACCCCATCCAAAGCCATATTGGCTTTGGAGACCTTAATGAACTAATCCTTTACTTCATGTGCAGGGAGCTTCTGCATGCTTAGATAGTCTTTGGTATGTAGATAGTGGAGGCTCCAGGCACATGACAGGATGTAGAGCTCTTCTCAAAGATTTCAAAATTCATGGAGGGGGTGATATATCCTTTGGCAATAATAGTAAAGGAAAGGTTCTGGGGTCTGGTACTGTTCAGTCTGGTAATTTTAAGTTTGAAAATGTCAATCTAATAGACAATCTAAAATTCAACCTCTTAAGTGTCTCTTAAATGAGTGATAAGGGCTTTGGCTCATTCTTTACAAAAGAGTGTTGTAGGATTGTTGGACCAGAAATGGTTAAAAAGATTGAAGAAATAATAAAAACTGGAAAAACAAAACTTGTAGCTCAAAGAAGTGGCAATGTTTATGTTGTTGATATGTCAAAAGAGAGCCCCAGAACTGATGCCTGTCTGTTCTCAGCTGCCTCTAACAAAGAGACAGAACTTTGGCACAGAAGATTGGGGCACACAAATCTCAAGACAATCACAGAAATTTCAAAAAATGGCCTTGTAAGAGGTTTACCACAAAAATTGTTTTCATGTCCTGAGCATTGTGTTTCCTGTTTAAAAGGAAAACAACATAAAAGCTCCTTTAAGTCCATTGAAGAGTCCAAAACAACCCAGTGCTTGCAAATACTGCACATGGATTTGTTTGGCCCAGTTCAAGTCATGAGTCTCAAAAAGAAGAGATAGAGTTTGGTTATTGTTGATGACTTCTCTAGGTTTACATGGACTTTCTTTTTACACTCAAAAGATGAGACTGCAGGCATTTTGCAAGACTTTGTGACACAGGTTGAAAAGCAATTTGACCTTCCAGTAAAAGTCTTCAGGTGTGACAATGGCACAGAATTCAAAAATAAGGAGTTGGATGCCTTCTGTGTGAAGAAAGGGATTGTAAGGCAGTACAGCATCCCTAGAACACCAGAGCAAAATGGGGTAGTTGAAAGAAAGAATAGGACACTGATTGAAGCATCTAGGACCATGCTTGATGATTCAGGTTTGCCTTTGACTTTCTGGGCAGAGGTAGTAAACACTGCTTGCTATGTCCAAAACAGAGTTTTAATAAACCCCAGGCACAAAAAGACTGCTTATGAAATTCTGTATAAAATCAAACCACTGATCTCATACTTTGAAGTATTTGGCTGCCCATGTTTTATTTTGAACTTAAAAGATTCCATCTCAAAATTTGCAGCCAAAGTAGACAGTGGTTATCACTTGTGATACTCAACCACTGCTAAGGCCTACAAAGTGTTTAATACACGGACCAAAACAGTGGAAGAGACATTGAATGTGAAGTTCAATGAACTTTCATCAATGAAAATCCCTGCAAATCCTGCAGAGTTGTTTGATCTTGATAAATTTACTTTTGAAAATACTGCTGTCAAGACTAACAGTGCAGGTCCATCAGAGGATTCATCACCAGACTATGGGTATGAGATCATCATTCCTCAACAAAAGTCTGTCTCAATGGGAAAAGCAGCAGTTGTACAAAACAACTGTCAAAGCTCAACCACTGCTACTTCAACAGTTGTTGATCAAAGTAGCCCATCAACCTCTGCTTCCACATCATCAAACACTGCTGACAAAAGTCCCCAAACAGTGGATAAAGTCAGCATGTGTCCACACCATTACCTCCTATTCCACCAACTTTTGAAGCCACTGCTGGATCATCAAAGTCACAGCAGTGGTTAGCTCAGATGATTCACATCTGCAGCCATCACCAACCAATGCCATCATTCCATACCAAGGAGATTTAATCTTCTTGAGATCTCATCCACCTGACCAAATCATTGGCAACATCAATGAAGGGGTGCTCACAAGAAGCCAAACCCAAAACATTTGTCTTTTTGCTGGTTTTCTATCACTCCATCAGCCAGTCAAGTACCAAGAGGCACTGAAAGACAACAGCTGGGTAGAAGCCATGCAAGAGGAGCTCCAACAGTTTAAAAGACAACAAGTATGGGAGCTTGTACCACTGCCAAAAGATGTAAGTCCCATAGGCACAAAGTGGGCCTTCAAAAATAAAACTGATGAAAGGGGCATTGTTGTCAAGAATAAAGCCAGGCTTGTGGTTCAAGGTTACAGACAGGAAGAGGGGATTGATTATGATGAAACATTCTCCCCTGTTGCAAGATTGGAAGCTATAAGACTGTTCCTGGCCTTTGCTGTCAACTACAACATGAAGGTGTTTCAAATGGATATCAAAAGTGCTTTCCTCTATGGAACAATTCAAGAAGAGGTGTATGTTTGTCAACCTCCAGGTTTTGAGGATCCATTTTATCCAGATCATGTCTACAGGCTAAACAAAGCCTTGTATGGCCTGAAACAAGCACCTAGAGCCTGGTATGAAACTCTTTCCACCTTTCTACTCTCAAATGGTTTCAAAAGAGGTACCATTGACAAAAAACTGTTTCTAAAATGGAGAGGAAAGGATTTAATGATTGTCCAAATTTATGTGGATGACATTATTTTTGGAAGCACATGTAATAAAATGTGTGAAGAGTTTAGGCAACTCATGACAGCTGAGTTTGAAATGAGTGCAATGGGTGAGCTGCAATGCTTTCTTGGTCTCCAAGTTCAGCAAATGCAAAATGGAACTTTCATTCATCAAAGCAAATATGCTAAAGAACTTTTAAACAAATTTGATATGAATGATTGTAAACCATGCAGCACACCCATAGCAACAAATAAGCTAGTCATGTCTGATGAAAAGGATGAGCTGATTGACTAAACTCTATATAGAAGCATGATTGGGTCTTTATTGTACCTAACTGCATCTAGGCCAGACATCATGTTTGCAACATGTGTCTGTGCAAGAAGTCAATCAGCTCCCAGAAAATCAAACCTCATTGCTGTAAAAAGGATCTTCAGATACATAAAAGGTGCTCCCACACTTGGTATCTGGTATCCAGCTAATGGGAATATCAAGCTTTCAGGATTCTCAGACAGTGACTTTGCTGGATGTAACACCACAAGGAAGTCCACTTCAGGAGGGTGCTAGTTTCTAGGCAACTGCTTGGTTTCATGGCAAAGCAAAAAGCAAGCAGCTGTTTCAACATCCACTGCTGAAGCTGAATACATTGTTGCTGCAAGCTGTATAGCCCAACTCCTGTGGCTTCAAAATCAGTTGCTGGATTTTGGTATCACTGCCCTAAAGACACCACTCATGTTGGATAGCCAGGCAGTAGAAAATATCATCAAAAATCCAGTTTCCCACTCAACCACAAAACACATCGACATCAGACATCACATTGTGAGGGATTGCTATGAAAAAGGTTTGATTTCTCTGCATCATGTTCCAACTAAAGACCAGCTGGCAGATGTGCTCACAAAAGCATTAGATACATCCACCTTTGAAAGCTTGGTCTCTAGGATTGGCATGCTAAACATGGAATAACAAGCAAAATCTTGTTTTTCTATGAATAAAAGCATTAAAATGTTTTCAGAAAATCAAAAATCCATCCTTAAAAATAGCTAAAAATGAAATTTTCATTAAATCCTTAAAAGTCTGCCATAACCACTGATTGTTGCAAACATCTGTTTGTTATTTGCTATCCACTGCTGAAAGTCAACCTCTGTTTCTTCACTTTTCCTTAGTAAGCACTGTTGTCAAACCTCAGTGTTTTAAAACCACTGATACAAGCTATCCACTGATAGTTAAAGTCACCCACTGTCTTCCATTTTCCTTTGAGAACCACTGGTATTGATTCATCAGTGGTTTCCCAAACAACTGTCCTCCATTATTTCATCCTTTCATCAGGGGTTGACACGTGGTCAGTATTTATCCGTCAGATCTTTGTAACCGCTGCCACATCAGCGTTCACTTTTTCATCTTATAAAACCCTGCCCTAAACCCCAAAACAGGGTTTTCACTGTCGAATCGAATTCAAAATTCTTTTCTCAAAACAGTTTTCCCAAAATTCTCCCACAACCTTCATCGTTTTCACTTCATACTTTGTTTCAATCATGGTGAAAAAGGCAAGCAAATCCAAAGCAAAGGAGCCTACCGAGGTTGAAATTCCATACAAATGGTCTCACAATTACTTGGGTATTCTTGAAAAACCCAGTGACACTCAGACCTTCGATTCCATCCTTGACACATTATCATCCACAAAGTACAAAACTTTGCTCACTTACAATGCAACCGTCTACCTCGCTACTCAACGAGAATTCTGGAAAAATGCCACTCTTGAGAAAGTGGACAAAAAGGTTGTTGCTATCAATTCCACAATAAAAGGTGTCAAAATCACAATAACACCTCAAGCCATCTCTGAAGTTTTTGAGCTCAACGATCTGGAAGGTAAAGATTCTTTTTAAAAAACAGAGTACCAAAAATATTTTCTTGAAAAAGGGTATGGAGAAGAAATGAAAATAGATACTTTACAAAAGGGCAGTTTTCCATCTGCTACAAGGTTTTTATTTCATACCCTCCTTATGTGTGTTTCAAACAAAACCATTGCTTTCAATGAAATTCCGTCGAAGATACAATATCTGGGTTATGCTATACTTAAAGGTGAAAATTTTAACTATTCCCAGGTAATCTTCGATAATTTGGTCAAAAATGTTGAGAAAAAGGTTTTTCTATTGTTTCCAAGGTTTTTGAGTTACTATTTTAATAAAAAGCTTTCAAAAGATAATGCCCATGTACTTGTACAGGGTCCTCCTTTTAAAATAAACGGTTTAACTCCTGAAACATTCACAAGAATGTTAAAACCTACAAAAACACAAGCAGAGGTGCCTGAGCAGAATTTAGCAGCTACCACTGCTCCTTAGGTATCTGCTGCTGAGCCCACTGCTCCAGGTGATCAAGGCAGCTTAACCACTGTTTTGAAACCCACACATTCCCTTCCCAAAAAGACCAAAAAGAAACCATCCAAAAAGCCCCCCAAACCCATTAAAAAGGCAACTCTGGAAGATGAGATCCCAGAGCAACTGCCAGTGACAACACAAAAGTCACTAATGACCACTGCTGCTACTTCCTCACAGCAGTTGGTAGAAAGATCTCAACCATTGCCTCAAACTCCTCCTGCATCCTCACAAAAGGATCAGGTTGTAAGCACAGGGACCCCACATTATGAAGCTCTGGGTTCACTTGGATCCATCTTCCTCAGTCCTGATCCCAAGGACATGTCTCTTTCTACACCCACCCATGCCTTCACCCCTCACATTACCACAGTCCATGCTACCTTTGTTGCATGCAGTTGATATAGCTCAGATACAAACCAGTTCCTCTCAATCACATATCAAAGAGAGTACACTCCAACAAGTAACTGGATCTGATGCTTATACCTCTGCTATCCCAGCAACAATTGAGGAGGTTACACTGCAGGAGTTACAAGTAACTCCTGTCAGTAGTTCAAGTGGAGCAGCAACTACTAATGTTGGACCCACTGGTCTACATTGGGTCAGTTGTTCTATCAATAAGACTCCCTTGAAGGCAATTTCTTCAGAGACAACTAGGGCAACCACTGGTGTGTTTTCTTTAACCACTGGTGAGCTGTTCAAGGTGTCCACAAATGAAGAAAGAAGTCCCCAGTACCGAGAACAAGGGGCATCAGTGGATGACTTTTGGGATACATTCCCTAAGTCTACTACTGATACAACCACTGCTGGTGGGAAATCAGATGATCCCATTCATTTGGGTGATGGTTTAAAATATAAAAAATTGACGGAGATAGTGGACAGAATTGAATCATCTGTTGCAGACATCAAAACAATGCTGCAGCAGGTGTTAAATTCACAAAAGTCTACATCCACTGCTGCACCACCTCCAACAGCTGCTTCATTATCTAATGAGCTGTGGAGTTTATTTCAACCTATGCTCCATCATCAAAGAGAACTAGCTGATCAGCAACATGAGATACAAATTCAAAATATCAGAAATCTCACGGAAGCAAGGTTTAAAGATACTCAGGCAGATATCAAGGCACTAAAGGCCCATTTACTCAACACCACTGGCACTGCTCCTCCCTCAGTTATTTTTCTGGATAAACCACCACCAGATAATGCCAAAAAGGGGGAGAAAATAAAGCAGTGGAAGAAAAAGGGATATGACGATGGAGTGTTTATTGATGATGAGGACACTGCAAGCATGCTCGCAAACATTCCCTTGCCAGATGGTTGTAAAAAGGGGTAGAGAGGCTAAGGGTAAATCCAGGTGGGAAAAGGAGAAGGAAGCTTTGATGGATAAGGAAATTCAGGGTACTTCAAAGCTACAGAATATGCCAAATATTCCTAAGCCACAAAGAAGGCCTACTAGACAAGTAAGGCAACCCAAATCCACACCTTCCGAAGCCACCAAACACACTCCTAAATCACCACCCAAAAGCTCCAAACATCAATTTTCCACCCAAACAGCTGTTGTAACACCTGCTGTGTCAACATTTGTTGATACTTCAGTGGTTTCAGCAGTTGTTAAACAAACAACCACCATCTCAACACACACCACTTCAACACACACCACAACCACTGTCTTACCACCACCACCAAATATCACCTCACCACCATCACCTCCTGCTAAAAAGCAGAAGACATCAGATGTTACAACATCTGTTGTAATGGCAACAGTGGTTGAAACACCAGTTGTTTCAACAACTGTTAGTCAGCCACCTTCTACCACTCAAATCACCACCACTGATCCACCCAAAACATCATCAGCCTCTTCTATGAAAAGGAGAAGGATTGTTTTACCTGATGATGATTCTCCATCACCACCACCAACATCTTCACAATCTCTTGCACTTATTCCAAACCCTGTTCCTCTCTCTTCAGTTCAAATTCAACAACCAATCACTACCATCACTCATGTAGGTGTCCAATTTCCTCTAGAACTTGCAGCAGTTAGAGAAGAAATCAAATCTTTCTACTATGAGGATGACCCTGCTAAAAGGAGGTTGCCATCTGTTGAAGGATATCCTAGGCCTAACAACATTGAAGAATACTTGAAAGTTAAGGCTCAACAGGCAGAGGATATCTCCAAAAGAAGCTCTCAAGGCAAAACTGACAAAGAAATTCAAAGGCATTACCAATTTCTGCTCACTCAAGTCAGATCTTTGGAACAGTTTGCAAAGAATGTGTGTCAGCAAATATCAGAAAGAGCAGATGAAACCCTGAGAAATGACTACATTGAAAACATCATGACTTATAAGAAGTATAAGGGTGAAAAACATATGTACAAAGAGTGGACCATTCCTGAGCTTGAAAATGAAGCAGCTAGGATTCAAGAAATGATTAAGAATAAGGTCAAACACACTCCTCCAGATTGGTCAAAGTACAAAAAGAATGTGCCTGAAAAGACACTAGAGTTGAAGAGAATGAAAGAGGAATTAGTGGCTGCTGATTATGGTTCTAAAAATCAAGTGATGAGATGGAAAGAAGACAAAGTTCGGGCCACTTACAAAAAGTTGGAGGAACTTAGAAAGAAGGATCCAAGGGTTCCACAAAAACCTGTCTACCCTGAAGCAGAGGTTTCAAAAAGACCACCAAAGCTGCAAATCAGGAGATCCACTGCTCCAGCTGGTGATGCCTTCTACAAAAGAAGACAACAAAAACAGTTGGATACTGAAACAGTGGATGAATTATTAGCAGGTGATGACCTTGTAAAAAAGGGTATTAAAAGAATGATAGAAGAGACTCTTGGATCAAATCAACCTGCAAGCACTGCTCAAACAGTCATCAATAGGCCAGCATCACCAAACTCCTCATCTAATAAAAATATCCCAAGAAACCCACCAGGCTCAAAAGTACTAAAGTGGAAAACTGACAAACAGACCCACGTACTGACAGTGTTCATGTCTAGTGGAGAAGTGAAGAAAATAACAAGGGAACAAGCACTTGGCCTAAGTCTTGAAGATATGCAGGATCTCCTTGATCTTCCACTTTGTAGGGATGAAGATGACACAGATGCCCTAGACTTTGAGTTGCAACTTAAAGGTCAGATAAGGGAACTGATGATGAGGCAATAAAGATCTACAAATAATGAAGGGTTTTGGCATTATCTGTTCCAGGGGGAGATTGTTGGGATTGAACCCTATCAGAGGAACAGATAATAAAAGCCAAAACCGGATCAGAGCAGTGGATCCAGAATAAGCAGATGGTATGTTACAAGTCTCTCCCCTTGAAAGTGGTTTTAACATCTGATGACCTCCAATCCACTGATCGGTACAACTGCTGACCTACAACCGCTGATCAAGTCAAAGACTAAAGCCCTGCTGTTCAATCTACTGCTATGGGTCAAGCACTGCTGGTAGTTAACAAGTACTGCTGGAGTCACATCAGTGGAAGGTCTCCGCAGTAGTTTAGTTTCTTTATGTAATGTATTGTATAGCAGTTGTTAGCATAGCAGTGTTTATATTAGATCAGTTGTTAGAAGTTGTTAGGAGGTTAGATGTCACTTTCATGGTGACGTCAGCATTGATGCCACAGTGGTTTGTCCGTGTCTATAAATAGAACAGTAACATGCACTGTTCTATTAGCTCTTCACCAATCTTCTTCCTGTACGAACAAACACTGTGAGCTCAGGCTGAGGGGGAGTTTGTATACATGCATGCAATTGTAATCGTTGATGAAATAAATTCAATCATTCGGTTCTTTGTTGAAAATGTGTGTTGAAAGCAATTCTCCTGTTTGATTGTGTGTAAAGTTTGTTTCCATTATTAATTCCGCTGCACTACTCATTCATCTTCCATTTTAATTCAAACGTAAAACACAATCAAAACCAAACTCAGATCCTACAATAAGTTTTTGGAAATGGAAGATGTAATCGTTGATGAAATAAATTCAATCATTCAGTTCTTTGTTGAAAAAAAAAAGAAAAAAAAAGGATTAATTGATTTGAACACAACTAATAGTTAAAAGGAAAATTTTAACTATTCCCAGGAGATCTTTGATGACTTGGTGAAAAATGTTGATAGCAAATCATTTTTACTTTTTCCAAGATTTTTAAGTTATTATTTTCAAAAGAAATTTAAAAAGGATGATCATTTTTAAGTTATTATTTTTAAGTTATCATTTTTAAGTTTTTATTCCATACCCTTTTAATGTGTGTTTCAAATAAGACTGCTTTTAACGAAATACCATTAAAGATTCAATACCTGGGTTATGCCATTTTACAAGAAGAAAATTTTAACTATTCCCAGGAGATCTTTGATGACTTGGTGAAAAATGTTGATAACAAACAAACACAATCATTAGACTCTCCGATCCTAACAATTGGTATCAGAGCTTGGACAGTCAAATTCGGTCTAACAATCAATTTAACATAACAGTTCAGCTCAATCATTCATTGATGCTAAGGTTGATCGTATTTAGTTGAAAAACAGAGTAACAAGTAATCACGTTTAAAAGTTGTTTATTCAAAAACTCTGTAAAACAACCAGGATGTCATAAGACACACAAAATTCACATAACGGCAAAATCATGCAGAAATCACCAATAGTTCCAGATCTGAAAAATTTCCTCTGGTGACTTTTGTTGGATTATTATTGTTACAAAATTGATTTCAAAAGTTATTATGAAGTTTGTGTTGTTTCCATCATAATTGTTGCTACGGTATTCACCTCATGATTAACAAAGAGGGAAATCAAAACTTTAGCTATTAAATTTTATGTATTGAAAAACAGGTTGAGAATCCTCAAAAGGACCAAATCAGTTGTGTGAAAAATACATTAAGAAAATCAGAAGTCAAAAACGTCCAAATCATGAGTAATGTGAATTTTGTCATAAGCATATGCAAAAATGACCAAATGTCTTAAAACATTGCTGAGAAATGATTTTGGAATCAAAGTATTCCTTCCTTAGAACCTTCCAGTAAGTATTTAAAACTTATCAATGGAAAGGGCAAAAAGGGAAGAAGAAAAATCACAAAACCTCTTAAAGTGTGTTTATCTCAAAAACTTTTGAAGTCAAAAGAAGTGAGTATAAATACAAAACACTTAAGAGTACAAAATTTGGGTTAAAAATGGTCATCAAGCAACTGTGTGCATTCATTGATTCAGGGAAGTTCAGGTAACAAAAGTATTATCAGTGAGTAAGACTTACCAGAGGACTAAACAAAATTTTTCAAAAAACATCACATGGTAATGAGTTCCATAAAAGGACTTTCAAAACCTTTGTGAACATGTTTCCTCACACTTGCAATCAACTAACAAGGAAATGGTCCCAAACAGTGGTTATTAAAATACATTTCAAACCACTGACCATATTCCTAGACTTGAGAATGAAGTGATTAAGATCATATGACAAGTTTTTATTGGAAAATATACCAGATCTTATTGTTGTTGTTTTCATAAAACCTTTATTGTTTTTGCAAAGGTTTATCCTCAATAAAACAGGATATATTATTCTTGATTTTTCTTAAGAGAATGATGTATTTTGTACTTTTACTTGTTTTAGATAGTAAAAGTCTCAAACTCCTGTCAGGTTGTAGAACCCTTATATTTTTTATTAGGGTGATACTTTCCTTGAAAAATAGCTCAAAAGGTAATGGTGAAATAGATAAGTTCATTTCAAACTCAAGTTGTCATCACAGATAAAAGATTGATTGCTAAGTAACCTCAAAATGCTTGACTACTCATGTTTTATTCAAAAGATTAAAACACAAAATGAGTGGTCAATATAAAAGGTTTTCATCATCTGGGATACCAAACCACTGTTTATAATCCTGAATGTAAATCTCTGAAAAATCTGCTGATATGTTAAGCTTGACAATATGCATCTAAAATGTGTTTTGCAAAGGATGTCATTTTTTCAAATACTTCAAAACAACAGATGTACAAAACAGTTGTTAGAAATACATCAACAGTTGCAGACCAAACTAGCCTCAAAATATCTACCATTGTTTTGCATCTAACTGCTGCTGATAGAAGTCCATCAAAAATGGATAAACTTCAAAACAACACTTCACTTCCATGTCCATTCCCATAACCACTGTTGACAAAAATCTGTCTGACAAAAAGTGGTTCTTCAGAGAACTGAGCATATGCTAGAAGCATGGTTGACAAGATCTATTGTGCTCAAATAAGAACAGACATCACACTGTGAAGGTTTGCTATGTAAAAGGTTTGAATTTTCTGACTCATAGTCAGTCTATGGATCAACTGGTAGATATGCTAAATATTGGATATATTTACCCTTAAAAAAGTTGATTCCTAGTTCTGATATGTCCTACATGGATATACAAGCAAAAACTTGTTTAAACATGAATTACATCAAAAATGCTTTCAGAAAATCAAAAATTCATCCTTAAAAATAGTTAAAATGAAAACTTTTTCATAAACCTTAAAAGTCTGTCTTAACCACTGTTTTGTTTCAAACATCTGATCTACTAAATACTGTCCACTGCTGAAAGTCAACCCCTGCTATCTCATTTACTTGGTAATCACTGATGTTCAAAAATCTGTGTTTGTAACCACTGACATGCTATCCACTGATAGTGAAAGTCACCCACTGTTTTTCATATGTCCTTCTAGCAACCACTGATACTTGTACCATCAGTGGTTTCTTAAACAACTGTCTTCCACTATTCATCTTATGTCAGAGGTTGGCACGTGGTCAGTACTTATCCGTCAGATCTTTGTAACCGCTGCCACGTCAGCAATCACTTTTTCTCCTATAAAGCCCTGATCAACGTCCCCAAACAGGGTTTTACACTATCGAATTGAATTCTAAAATTCCTTTTTCAAAACAGTTTCCATCTCTTCTTCTAAAATCATTCATAGCTTACTCTCGTCAAAATGACAAAATCAAAATCAAAAGCTTCGTCATCTACCAAAAAGGTTACTAAAGTGGCCACTAAATCTGTTAAGATTCCTTACAAATCACCTCACAATTATTTGGGTCTACTCACAAAACCCACCTCTACTCAAACCTTCGATTCCATCATTGACGCCCTTGCAGCATCAAAGTACAAAACCTTGTTAACTGCAGATGCTCCAATTTATGAACAGACCCAGAGAGAATTTTGGAAAAATAACACACTTGAATTTCAAGATGACAATGTTACAGCCATTAATTCTTCCATAAAGGGTAAAAAGATTCAAATCACCCCAGAATCCATCTCAGAAGTGTTTGAACTCGATGATCAGCAAGGTAAAACCTCTTTTCCTAAACACGAGTATCAAAATGATTTTCTGGAAAGAGGGTATGGTGCAGAAATGAAAAGGGATGACAACTGCTTTTAACGAAATACCATTAAAGATTCAATACCTGGGTTATGCCATTTTACAAGAAGAAAATTTTAACTATTCCCAGGAGATCTTTGATGACTTGGTGAAAAATGTTGATAGCAAATCATTTTTACTTTTTCCAAGATTTTTAAGTTATTATTTTCAAAAGAAATTTAAAAAGGATGATCATTTTTAAGTTATTATTTTTAAGTTATCATTTTTAAGTTTTTATTCCATACCCTTTTAATGTGTGTTTCAAATAAGACAACTGCTTTTAACGAGACATTAGAAACTTATTTGAAAATCCGAAAATTAGAAAATTAGAAAATCCGAAATCTTGTTTGAAAGATCCCTCTTTCTGAGATACTAGGTCTTTATACTCAGTGATATCTGGGGTATTATCCCGGGACTTCTGATTTTGTGGAAGCAATGGCCTAGTCCCCGTATAATACTTTTCGCTTGCTTGAAATAAAAGCACACCCTCAGCATAAAAATTGACTCAAAATAGAAAAGATAAAGTCAAGTGCTGTTGAAAAGAAGATCCCCAAGGGGGACACACCAAAAGTCGAACCTTCATATCTGCAAAGAAAAATTGAGCTCTCAAGGTTTCGCAATTCACCTCTTACAGATATCATCTAGGTATACTCACCTATAAGACTGAATATTGGGATCTGGATACGGGAGTATATTCTGAGGTGGGACACGCGAATGAGTTCAACTCCTTAAAACACTAATCTAGTATCTCGATACAGTTGAACTTTGTGTGAAAATTTAAGTGGATCAGTATACTGACAATCTAAGTGAATTGTTTAGAACTTAAAGTGTTTAAAGCTCAATGGTGCTAAGTGATTTGTCAAAATCTGATATGATCCTCTTACACAAACTCACAAAAATATTGTTTGTAAATATTTCTTTACTATCTTTCATTAGTTTGTTTTAGCATAAAATTGTGAAAATTCAAAAAGATTTTATTTCATCTTATTTTCGACAACAGATGTTGGAAAGTTGATTTTCAAAATTCCGAATGCTGAACATGATGAACAACAGGGTTGGGAGAGTGTGTTTGAAATGAAAATAAATTTTGAAATGTTTGAATGAAACCAAATCTGAATGATCCAATTACAAGTGGTAAGTCAAAATTAAAATTGCCATAATTTGAAATTTATTGTGAGGTAGAGATTTGTGCAGGTCCCTGTGTATATACCTGAGCAGAGTGTGAGCCAGGTTACGATCTTAGAACCTGTGAAAGCTAGACTATGATCCCAGCTCAATTCAAGGGGGAGTCTGATAAGAAAAGGGGAGTCTGAAGATTTGATCAAACATCCAAGGAAGAGGATAGATGAAGAAAAGGAGAAGATTGAGGATGCTTACATTGTTAGATACTTCAGAAAAAGACAAAAGACTGATAAAGACTGAAGACGTTGAAGACTCGACACTGAAGACTTCGTCAACATCCAAGGGGGAGTCTGTTGGTGCATATGTCTGTCGACTTCGTCTTTTATCGAGTCTTGTAATAGAATAGTTAGATCAGGGCACATTATTCTAGAAAAATGTCAAACTGGTACGTAGAGGCTATTTCGCACGAAATAGCATATGGGTCATTTCGCACGAAATGACATGGTCATTTCGTACGAAATAGCCTGGCTATTTCGCTTGAGCCATTTCGTGCGGAATAGGCATGCCTATATATAGTAGTGTCTTAGTTCTCATTTGGAACTTTCCGATTCCAGAGCCGAAGTGCTGCTGAAGTGTCTACTCGCTGTAAAAGTTGTTATATCAATCAAAAAGACAGTTAAAGTGAATCTCAAGCTGAATCAACTCGATACGTCTGTTTCCGCCTTTCGTATTGAGCAAAAACTCTTCTGAACGACTCGTTTGGTCGTGCAAACGATCCTACAAAAAGCAGGTCGCGCCTTGCAATTGATCGAAGAGATCGTCAATACGAGGAAGTGGGTACCGATTCTTGACAGTAAGCTTGTTGAGCTCACGATAGTCAATACAAATACGAAATGACCCATCTTTCTTTTTGACGAACAGAACGGGAGCGCCCCAAGGAGATGTACTAGGGCGTATAAAGCCTTTATCAAGAAGCTCTTGAAGTTGGCTCGAGAGCTCTTGCATCTCAGAGGGTGCTAGACGATAGGGTGACTTAGCGACAGGCGTTTCGCCAGGCACTAAATCGATTTGAAAGTCAATGGAACGAGTAGGAGGCGGACCAGGAAGATCTTCGGGAAACACATCGGGAAAGTCACGTACGACGGGAACATCACTTATGATTGGGCCCTTGTCCTTCTTTTCCACAATGTGGGCGAGAAAGGCGAAAGTACCGTTGCGTAAACACTTGTTCGCTTGAATGCACGACTTGAGCTTGAGACCTTGAGAAGGTTTCTCGCCATAGACATGCAAGGAATCACCATTGGGTAAAGGAAGACGAATGAACTTTTCA
Organism: Helianthus tuberosus; assembly: GCA_030545235.1. NCBI lineage: Eukaryota > Viridiplantae > Streptophyta > Magnoliopsida > Asterales > Asteraceae > Helianthus > Helianthus tuberosus. Next base: position 15,987,187 of record CM060369.1, on the reverse strand, counting down.
GAGCAAACAACTTCAGCACGAACTCGCCTAAGCCAGTCCATACCTATTATGATGTCGAAACTACCCATTTGCATAGGTATGAGGTCGATGCGAAATGTATGATCGTTAAGAATCAAAGAACACTTGGAAGTAACGGAATCGACAGTGACGGTTTTACCATCAGTGACTTTGACAGCGAAAGATCTTAGCAACTTAGAGCGTTTACACTTAAGCAAAGGTTCGAATTCTAACGACACAAAACTCTTATCGACGCCAGTATCAAATAAACACGAAGTATAAACATGGTTCACAAGGAACATACCAGTAATGACGTCATTGGCGTTTTGCGCCTGAGCGATGGTAAGAAGAAAAGCGCTGCCTCGAGCAGGTTGCTGAGCCTGTTGTTGTTGCTGCTGTTGCTGTTGCTGTTGTTGCTATTGAGGCTGGTTTCGTTGCAGACAGACGTTAGCCAAATGGTTAAGATCACCACACTTGAAACACGCTCGTACAGGAGCGAATTGGTTTTGAGCTTGATTGGGGGCAGGGTTTTGAGCTACCACAGCCTGGTTTTGATTAGCCATAGGTGGTTAGTGGCAGTTTTGAGAAAAGTGCCCATATCGGTTATAGTTAGCGCACTTGCGGCACGGTACATTGGGAGGCCAGGTGATGGTATTGGCATTGGCCACACTTGGGTTGAGTCCCCGTGTAACCTTTGCACGAAGGTTCAACGTTTGATACAGCAGGCATGGCTTGTAAGGGTTGAGGGTTTGGCGGAGTGATGACCGCGCAATTTTGGCTTGAAGCCTTCCGCTTCTTCCCTCGGTTTTTCTTGGTGGATGAGGAGGGTTCAACAGCGGGTTCAACGGTGGGTTCAACGGTGACTTGGTGCACGTTTTTCAATGCAGCTTTCATGACATTTCTACGCATGACATGGTTACTGTTAAGGCGAGCGGCTAGGCGAAAGGTTTCCTCAATAGTAGCTAGGGAAGCAGCCTCTACGAGGTTCATGAACGAATCGGGTAAACAATTGATGTACTTTTTGATGGTTTTCTCAGGGGTATCAACCTGGCTCGGACAAAGAATGCTAAGTTTTTTGAAACGGAGGGTTAAACCATCATTGTCATCTTCAACTTGCTTCAGGTGCCAAAACTCACTTTCCAGTTTCCTCAGCTCGTGAGGCGGACAGAACTCTTCTCCCATAATCTTTTTCAATTCAGCCCATGGTAATGCGTGGGCAGCGTCCTCACCTCTTGTGCTTCGTTCAGAGGTCCACCAATCAAGAGCTCTTGACCGGAACACCCCTGTAGCATTTTGGGTGCGCAAGTCGTCAGGTGTCGCAACCCCCGATCCCTATCTGTCCCGGGAACGGGCGGCCGCGAGACCAGTTTTAGTGGTATCATTTGTTATCATTTTGGCAGCAGAAATTTCATCAGGACCGTAGTTAGGAAATGTTTATCAGAGTAAAACCACCATATTTTATATTAATAATCACATGGGTCAAACCCAAGTTTCTTAATACAATATGTTTATAGGGATAAACCCTATTTTTATTGAATTTAAAACATCGTCTTTTAGGTAACTTTTATAGCCACATTTTTCCAAGCCGTCAGTGCTCTCCAACTGGCTTTCTTCTAATTGGCTTTTACATTTTGTTACCTGAAACGCGTTTTAAAAACATTTGTCAGTGGGAAATACTGGTGAGTGAATCCCAGTTTAATCAAGAAGAGTTTTATCAATTAACACAGTATTGAGAGCGATCACAATGTTTATATCTACACAATTACTCATTCAGTAATGTCAATCCTAACTGGTGGGTCATATTACCCATTGGCTAACCCTTTGTCCAATGGTAACGTGTTCCAAATTTTATATACAAAACCCCAACATACCGGCAGTAATTGAAGAACTACAAATACTCAATCACTGCTTAATCACATTGTAAAACATTTAAGGTTTTGTAAAAACAGGTTACAAAAAGGTTTACAAAAAGAGGATAAACTCACATTGCTGTCTTAGACTTCTTCTAAGGATTTCCTGGGATTAATCTATAATTTACACAAATGTACATATGTTAGTATAATAACCCTTTATTTATATTAACGATACCCTCCCCGAGACGGCATTCCAACAACTACGTCGGGCAGAACCACGACAGTTGTTACGGAACCCTGGATCAATCGGGCAGCGTATCTAATACGTAACTGGGGTTATAATACTTACAACGGAGCAGAACTTCGTTAATTAAGGGGGTATTATACTTGAAAATTATGCCTACTATTCAGATTTTGAGAAAGAGATCGAAGAGATCGAAGAATTGAACGACGAAAACTAAAGGCCCGTTGCCCTCTTATATAGGGCCTGAAATCGGGTTTCTCGCGGCCCGCGTAGTAGGGTTTTTAGGCCGTAGCTGATCCGGGTCACGAGTATAGGTCCAACACGTGTTGCCATGTGTTATCACCTGGTGAGGCCTCGTTTTTGCTCGCTCGCGGCCCGCGTAGGCAGTAGCCAAAGGCTACGCGCCCCGCGGCAGCCTTAATTTTCTTGTTTTTAATTAATTTTAATAATATTAAAGGTATTCGGGCGCGGTTTTTCACATACGGGGTATATTTTAGGACATATTGGGACATTTTAAAATATTTTAGGGTGTCAGAAAAATTCAGGAGGGTTGTTATATCCTCCCCACCTTGTTTTAGAACTCGTCCTCGAGGTCTACTAAATAGGTGTGGATATTTCCATTGCATTTCTGATTCAAGCTCCCATGTGTATTCTGGTCCTCTTTTGGAGTCCCACTTTACTTTGACTAGAACAAATCTCTTGTGCTTGAGGTTCTTAAGTTTCCTGTCTTCAATTTGTAGAGGTCTTTCTACAAATTTTAGCTGCTCATTTACCTCTATATCTTTAAGAGGCACAACTAATGTTTCATCAGCTAAGCATTTCTTGAGATTAGATACATGAAATACATCATGTATTCCGGCCATTTCCTCTGGCAGTTGTAGCTGATAGGCTACAGGTCCTATTCTTATAATAATCTCAAAAGGTCCAACATACCTGGGGCTTAGCTTTCCCCTTTTGATGAATCTGACTACTCCTTTCCAAGGAGAGACTTTTAATAACACTTTATCTCATACTTGAAATTCCAACGGCTTTCGTCTGTTATCAGCATAACTCTTTTGTCGATCACGTGCTGCTTTTAGTCGTTCCTTGACTTGAATTATTTTGTCTGTTGTTTCTTATACTATTTCAGGTCCAGATAATTGCTTTTCTCCAACTTCTGCCCAACAGACTGGAGTTCGGCACTTTCGTCCATAAAGTGCTTCGAATGGTGCAGCATTGATACTTGTGTGATAACTATTATTATAAGAAAATTCTATCATTGGTAAGTGATCATCCCAATTACCTCCGAAATCAATTACACAAGCTCTAAGCATATCTTCCATTGTCTGAATTGTCCTTTCGCTTTGTCCGTCCGTTTGAGGATGATAAGCGGTGCTTAGATTTAACTTGGTTCCCATGGATTTTCGGAAACTTGTCAAAAAATGAGAGGTAAAACGGCTATCCCTATCAGAAACAATTGATAAAGGAATACCATGTAATGAAACTATTTCATTTACATACAATTTAGCTAATTGTTCCATACTGAAAGTTTCCTTCATCGGTAGGAAATGAGCTGACTTAGTTAGCCTGTCTACAATCACCCAGATTGTATCATTACCTTTCCTTGTTTTGGGTAATTTAGTAACAAAATCCATTGTTACCAATTCCCATTTCCAAACTGGCATTTCTAACTGCTGTAATAAACTTGATGGTTTCTGGTGTTCAGCTTTAACTTGTGAACAAGTTAAACACTTAGAAACATAAGTTGCTATATCCTTTTTCATTCCTATCCACCAGAAATTCTTTCTTAAATCCTGATATATTTTATCACTTCCAGGATGCATTGTATATTTAGACTTATGGGCTTCTTCTAATATATGATGACGTAGGTTTCCTAATTTAGGTATCCATATTCTTTTCTTGTGGAATCTCCAAATTCCATCTGTTCCTTGTTCTAATTCCTTAATCATTCCTTTTAATTTTTCAGTATCATCCTTGATCACTGATTCTTGTGATTTTCTAATCCGCTCGTTTAAATCTACTTGTAGATTTAATTTAAAAGAACGTATCCTTTTTGGCTTTTCATGATACTTTCGGCTTAAAGCATCAGCAACTACATTTGCCTTTCCTGCATGATACTGGATATCACAATCATAATCATAATCACTAAGCAATTCCATCCAGCATCTTTGTCTCATATTCAACTCCTTTTGCCCGAAAACATACCTTAAACTCTTTTGGTCCGTGAAAATAGTAAACTTACTACCATAAAGGTAATGTCTCCAAATTTTCAGGGAAAAAATTATAGCTCCTAATTCTAAATCATGAGTTGAATAATTCTCTTCATGATTCTTAAGTTGTCTGGAAGCATAAGCTATAACCTTTTGACGTTGCATTAACACACATCCATAACCTAATTTAGAAGCGTCACAATAGATTACAAAATCTTCAGTTCCTTCTGGTAAAGCTAGTATAGGTGCATGGGTTAATCTTTGCTTAAGGATTCTAAAGACTTTTTCTTGTTTTTGTCCCCATTCAAACTTAACGGATTTACAGGTTAGCTTAGTTAAGGGAATGGTTATTCTAGAAAAATCTTGAATAAATCTTCTTTAATAACCGGCCAGTCCTAAGAAACTTCTAACCTCGGTTGGTGATTCAGGGTTTTTCCACTTGGTTATTGCCTCGATCTTGGTGGGATCTACATGAATTCCTTCATGATTAACTAGATGTCCAAGAAATTGTACCTGTTCTAACCAAAACTCACACTTCAAAAATTTAGCATAAAGCTTTTCTTTTCTTAATAAACTTAGAAGTGCGTGAAAATGCTTTGCATGTTCCTCTTTACTCTTAGAGTAAATAAGAATACCAACTATAAAGACAATTATGAATTTATCCAAATATGGCTTACATATTCGGTTCATCATGTCCATAAATGCAGCTGGGGCATTGGTTAAACCAAATGGCATGACAGTAAATTCATAATGGCCATACCTTGTTCTGAAGTCGGTCTTAGGAATGTCCTCTTCCTGTACCTTTAATTGATGATATCCTGACCTTAAATCGATTTTAGAGAAAAATCGTGCTCCTTGCAATTGATCGAACAGATCATCGATTCTTGGTAATGGATACCGATTCTTAATCGTGACCTTGTTCAATTCACGGTAATCAATGCACATACGCATGGATCCGTCTTTCTTTTTAACGAATAAAATCGGCGCTCCCCAGGGTGACGAACTTGGCTGTATGAATCCTTTCTCTAACAATTCATCTAACTGTTTCTTTAGTTCCTGCATTTCTGCGGGTGCCAAGCGGTAAGGTGTTTTGGCAATTGGTGCTGTTCCTGGTAACAGGTGAATTCTGAATTCAACTTCTCTGTCTGGCGGTAGTCCTGGTAATTCTTCTGGAAATACATCTGAAAACTGAGATACTACAGGGATATCTTTTAGTTCTTTTCTTTTAGTGTTAGTGATTATAGAAATCAAATACACTAATGATCCTTTTCTTATATAATTTGCTGTTTTCATCACAGAGATGAATTTCGTGGATCTAAATGGTTTATTTCCTTTAATTGTGATCTTTTCACCCATTGGTGAATTTACTTGAATTGACTTTTGATCACATAAAATACTGGCTTTATTGGCTATTAACCAATCCATTCCTAATACAATATCAAATCCTGCCAGATTCATGGGGTAAAGGTTTGCAATAAATTTCTGATTTAGAATTTCTATTCTTGCTCCCTGCAAGATCTCAGAAATCTTAACGGTTTCCCCATTTGCTGTCTCTACTAGACATTCTTGTGGAAGTTTAGTTAATGATTGATTAAAAAGTTTGCAAAATGAAGTATTAATAAAACTTTGGTTTGCATCAGAGTCAAATAATACTTTAGCAAAAACATCATTAACTAAAAACGTACCGGTGATCACATCAGGGATCATCTTTGCTTCTTCTGCAGTCAAAACAAATGCTCTAGCATTTTTAGTGTTCTTGTTATTCGTAGCTGGAGCTAATTTCAGACAGTTTGGCTTGATGTGGCCTTGTTCTCCGCAGTTATAGCATATTCTGTTGCTAATCTTTTTCCTGCAATCTTCCTCCTTGTGTCCCGATATTTTGCAGAAGTTAAAGTATATGGAGCACCTTCCTGAATGCTTCCTTTTGCAATACTTACAGTAGGGTGCAGAGGTAGAGCCTATATTTTTCCCACGGTTAGAATTTCCAGAACGGAATTCTTGTGTAGGCTTCTGGGTTAGGTTTCTCCTTCGATCCTCTTCTCGTATACGGACTAACTCATCAGTCAAGGTGTTCGCTAGCTCTACAGCATCTTCTATGGTTTGGGGTCTAGCTGCCTTGACTACATGTCTGATCTCTCCAATTAATCCCCAGATATAATGGGAGATTAATACTGGTTCAGGTGATGCAAGGGTTGGCACTATTCGGGCATATTCAAAGAATAACTTAGTGTAACCCTTACTATCCACACCAGTCATTCTAAGATTTAGGAATTTATTTGCTATCTCTTCTTTTCATTGGGAGGGCATAATTTCCTTTCCACCATATTCTTAAATTCCTCCCATTCCATATTGTAACTCCTATCACTTCCCTTAGTTTGGAGGATAGTGTTCCACCATTCTAAGGCTGAATTTTTAAATAGATTAGAAGCAAACATTATCTTATTTTCTTCTATGCACTTGCTTATTCTTAAGACTGCCTCAGTCTTTTCTATCCAGCGTAGAACTGCAACGGCCCCTTCATTGCCCGAGAATTCCATTGGTTTACTAGACCAGAATTCTTTATAAGAACAACCATAAGGCATGGTTCTTCTTCTTTTGGAAATAGGCACTTGAAGTATAGGTCCATTGTTTACACTGTTTTCAGGTTCAGTTGGTCGTTTACTACTATGTTTACTTTTGTTATCGGCTTCCCTAACATTTTGGATAATGAATGGCATTGCATCTATTATTCCTTGTGCCACTATGTGTTGGATAGCACTGTTATCCACTTGGTTTCCATTGTTATCATGGTTCAGGTTATCATTATTCAGATTATTGTCATTCTGGTTTTCCGGGTTATTATCCAGGTTCTCTTGATTCACTTGGTCGGCCATCTGAATTTTAAACAATTATCACATATTAATATCACAAGATAATATTTAATATTACCAATCACATAATACGCATTTTGGTCAAAAGCGTCGATCATTGCGACTTACTTTTTTTCTATTATAATATGCATCGCTATTATGCATTGTTAACCACGAAGTGGCCTATACTACAACATATATTATACATATATATATATATTATTTAAGTTTTTTTCATACAAACATATTATGTATTATTATATTATTATTATTACCAACTCCACTATCACCTTCATGGATATGGATTCCTCCCGAAATCCATATGACGCTCGTCATACTTCCAGACGAGTTGTTCTCCTACATACCTCATTCTCTTGCTACTTTCTAAGATTTCTTCTCCGAAAGTTCGGAGCTCTTGCAAATTTTCTGCACTCATTGGGGGTGCAGGTGCTGGTACTGGATCTGGGTACAGTGGCATGGGTTCTTCCTGAGGGTATGGATTTTCTAAGATCTCCCTAATGTATTCGTCATTGTCGTAATAGGGATCTAGAGGGTCCAGACCTGGATAAGCTGCTAAGTTTGGCATGGGTAGGTCTGTCAGCTGGTAGCGTTGCACATAATCCCTATGATCATCTAACCATGGATCATAGTCTGGGTCTAAGGGATTGGGTGCTGGTACCCTAGGTATTTCCTCAGGATCAAAATCATGCATTTCAACTTGATTTTCAGGATTGTTTTCTATCTCCATCGGCTGAGTGGGGAACAAAGGTAAGGGTTGTGGGGCTACTAGTTGTTCCAGATTTGGGTCAGCAGCAGTTGTTGCTAAAATATGGAAGTTTGCTAAACTCCTATTAAGCATATCCTGTGTATGGGCATCTGACTCTCGCTTAGCGGCTGCTAGGACTCTTTGCTGTTGCAACTTTCGCATTCTCTTCCTACGCTCGAATGCTCCCTTACTGAACCATCCTCTCTTTTTCTGAGGGAATGGCTCTTCAGACTGAGCTTTAAAGGCAAACATCCCTTCTTCCTGATCAGCTGAATACCCAGAGAGGGCAGGCTGGGAAGAAGTACCTTCACTCCTAGGTGAATCGGACAACTGACGATAAACTTCTGAGGGTCCTTGATCACTCATACTGTAAACTAACAAATAGTCAAATAACACAAAACAATAACATACAATTATGCACGTATTTCCGTAATTAATTTCCAACAATTTGGATAAGATATTGATGTCAGCAGAACACTTCTGTGGCTAAATCAGTGACTTAGCTCTGATACCACCTTCTGTCGCAACCCCCGATCCCTATCTGTCCCGGGAACGGGCGGCCGCGAGACCAGTTTTGGTGGTATCATTTGTTATCATTTTGGCAGCAGAAATTTCATCAGGACCGTAGTTAGAAAATGTTTATCAGAGTAAAACCACCATATTTTATATTAATAATCACATGGGTCAAACCCAAGTTTCTTAATACAATATGTTTATAGGGATAAACCCTATTTTATTGAATTTAAAACATCGTCTTTTAGGTAACTTTTATAGCCACATTTTTCCAAGCCGTCAGTGCTCTCCAGCTGGCTTTCTTCTAATTGGCTTTTACATTTTGTTACCTGAAACGCGTTTTAAAAACATTTGTCAGTGGGAAATACTGGTGAGTGAATCCCAGTTTAATCAAGAAGAGTTTTATCAATTAACACAGTATTGAGAGCGATCACAATGTTTATATCTACACAATTACTCATTCAGTACTGTCAATCCTGACTGGTGGGTCATATTACCCATTGGCTAACCCTTTGTCCAATGGTAACGTGTTCCAAATTTTATATACAAAACCCCAACATACCGGCAGTAATTGAAGAACTACAAAGACTCAATCACTGCTTAATCACATTGTAAAACATTTAAGGTTTTGTAAAAACAGGTTACAAAAAGGTTTACAAAAAGAGGATAAACTCACATTGCTGTCTTATACTTCTTCTAAGGATTTCCTGGGATTAATCTATAATTTACACAAATGTACATATGTTAGTATAATAACCCTTTATTTATATTAACGATACCCTCCCCGAGACGACATTCCAACAACTACGTCGGGCAGAACCACGACAGTTGTTACGGAACCCTGGATCAATCGGGCAGCGTATCTAATACGTAACTGGGGTTATAATACTTACAACGGAGCAGAACTTCGTTAATTAGGGGGGTATTATACTTGAAAATTATGCCTACTATTCAGATTTTGAGAAAGAGATCGAAGAATTTAACGACGAAAACTGAAGGCCCGTTGCCCTCTTATATAGGGCCTGAAATCGGGATTCTCGTGGCCCGCGTAAACCTAAGGGTCGTCTTACGTGGCCCGCGTAGTAGTGTGTTTAGGCCGTAGCTGATCCGGGTCACGAGTATAGGTCCAACACGTGTTGCCACGTGTCATCACCGGGTGAGGCCTCGTTTTTGCTCACTCGCGGCCCGCGTAGGCAGTAGCCAAAGACTACGCGTCCTGCGGCAGCCTTAATTTTCTTGTTTTTAATTAATTTTAATAATATTAAAGGTATTCGGGCTCGGTTTTTCACATATAGGGTATATTTTAGGACATATTGGGACATTTTAAAATATTTTAGGGTGTCAGAAAAATTCAGGAGGGTTGTTATATCAGGACAACCACTCTGACGAAAAGTGATCTCCATAGCGTCAAACCAAGTGAGTAGTGCGGTAGCACCATCCTTTCCAGTAAATTCAAATGGTTTGCAAGCCATGAATTGCTTGAAGAGAAAAGGTGTCTTTGGTTTCTCCACCTTGCAGTCCACAGAACTATGAGGCGAATCAGTGTTGGTTTGAATGCGGCTAACGATGTCGGGTATAACTCGAGCCATTTGATCGGCCATTTGTTCAGCAATGAGGCCTACGAGTTCTTTCTTGGAGATGGAACCAGTGCAGGAACCCTTCTTGGACTTGGGCTTTTCGGATGAGCTTGAAGATGCCATATAGAAGTTCGAAAGAAAGGAAAAGGATGAGACTTGATCATAAATTTTGAAAACAAGTTTGTCACATATAAGCATGTAAACGTTCAAGCATCACGTATAATTTACAAAAGAATAAGTTTGCAACATGTATTCACAAGTATAATCATGTAAGAATGCGTAAAAAGAGTATAAATTTAGTTTGTTCACGAGAATTATTATTGTTTTTTATTGCGCGAGACGTGCAAATTGTGTAACGGTTTTGAAACGAACGAGGTAACAAGTATAAAATCACATATAAATTGAATCACATAAAAGAGAGGCTCATAAAACATGGGAATGTTTTGGGTAGAGAAACGTCGACTATTCCAAAGTGAATCGAAAGTCCTTTTAAATTAGAGAAACGTGCTTTGGCCTATAGGTAAGATACTCTCGTCGAGAAGCGATTAACGGTATCTTACCCTTCCAGTTACTACACGTCTTTAATCGATTGAAACAATCGAAACTTTGGTGAGATCGAAAATCGAGGAATGGGACTTAATCGACAAGATGCGGGTTTCACCCCTAACTTGACGATTTCGTACCCTAATGTGGTTGGTACTCGTCGGGTCAAAATATAATTTCGACACTTTGACGAGGGTCCACTAGAGTTTGAGTTGGAATATTACCATTAAGATGTGGATTTCACTCCTAGCTTAATGGCGTAATTTCGTGCAAAAATAAAGTATAAGCGGGATGAGAGTCGTTCACCAAATTGTGGGTTTCACGCCTATTTTGGTAAACCCGTCTCTTTTGTATAAAGAGTGTCTTTAGGTCTTCAAGTGTATTGTGTAAAATGTCTTAGGAAAGACATAATGTAAGTATTTAGACCAAAAAGAAGAGAAAGAAGCAAAGAAGGAAGCATAACATTTTAAGCATTAAACAAGAATGGTCAAAACATGGTTCCTACTATAGACTAGGTCGAACATGTCAATTCTACCTAATTCCCTTTACTTATGGCTCTGACACCAATCTGTCACACCCCAACCGATGGCGGAAACATTGGGATGAGAAGAATATGAGATTGCTAGAGACTTCATAACACTATTTGTGACAATATTTAAATTAGCCGTTTTTCATTTCGTAAATCAATTGTCAAACATTACAAGGAAATTTAAATAACAACATATTCATAACAATAACAAAATTTGATACAACATTTTAAACCTAACACGTCTAAATGTGTATCTAGGCATCATCACTACTTCATTTGATAGCAATCGTCATCCTCAACCTGTAACATGTTTAAAATAAAGTTCAATGCAAAAGCAAAGGCGAGTATACAAGTTTGATACGTACATAGCATAAAAAGTATGATTAAACAATTCCTCATGGCAAGCTTTTGATACAAGATAAATATTAAAATTGGCATGTGTCTAACATATCAACCCAATGATGAAAGGCAATAAGCTCATGACATAACCTCAAGTCTACGGGCGGTGCATTACTCCTATAGCGCTATATATGTCAAGGATAGGCTCGATCGAAGCTAATGATAAGTCTAACACAAGATGAAATAAACCCAAGTTCAATGGATTAAGCAATCACGTATACAAGCATGTTATGGGAATGTTTGTGCATTTATGTATAAAGTTCATGTGTAAGTTTTGTAAGTAAACATGTTACACCCCAAAAAGTGGTAAACGTAAAGAGGGGATTCGAGTATACTCACAGTTTTGCAAGTTGTTCCTACTTAAATCCGCGAGAAAGTTGGTTGTTTAGAGTGGAGCACCTTGTCCTTCTACACGAGGAAAAACATAGGTGTGTGAGTTTGGGGAAATCGGAAGATTATAGATTCGGAATGTAAATAACATGAACATAGTTATAGGAAAAATAATCATCTATCACATATGATGCTTAGATGATATACTTACTAACTTGACAATGTCCACTTGTTCATCATCAAGAGTTCGGTTTGTCAATTATATAAGTATTATTTAGAGTATACTATACCATATATGTCAAGCATGAGGTAGAAGATTAAAGTCTTCATTTAGGTACCTCTAAGTATCTTAGAAATCATGTAGGAGGTAGGAAGAACAAGTCTTCCATTTAGGTACCTCTAGATGTTCACCACTACACTTGATGTTATGAACATTCACGGAGGGTCATGAACTTACAAGTAACATTAGAATAAGAACAACTAACCTAAGAGAAAACATCAAGCAATGTGTGAATTTTCAAGTAGGATAGCCCAAGCTAATCCTAAATCACACAATCTTCAAACCTTAGGCTTGAACATCACTTGTGGGTTAAACCCTTGAACAAAACAGAAAGTTTGTGAGGTTTTATCCTCTGATTTTACATGTCTCAACCTTGTTTTTAAGCCTAACTAACTATATATGTGGTTGTAAGCATAAGGACATAGGTTTGAGATGAGATAGACTCAAGTTTAGCTAAGTTTAACAAAGTTTAGTTGAAAACAGAAACAAACAGTCCACTTTGGAGCCTTTTTGGTGACATTCCAGAGCTTAGTTTTCCTTGGAAAACCTCTGGAAATGTTCCTAAGGTTGTTCCAAGCAAGTGGGAAGAAGAATCAAGTGAAAAGGATAAGTATTGAGTAAGTTATGCTCACTTTAGTAAGAAGGTATGAATCTGCCCGGATTTCTGATTAACAGCTGCTTAGGGACTGATTTGAGAGAGTTGTGGATGATTAGCAAAGTGAAAAATGCTTGGATAGCACTTGGGTTTTATAGGGGAGGATTAGGGTTGGGTTAGGTGAGGTTTAAATGCAAGAAACACACTTAGAACCACTAAAAATGCACCAAAAATCGCCCAACCAGCGAGCTGGTTGGGGGCTGTTCCTGATCAGGCTAGCTCTACGCCAGCGTAAGATTCTGGGGGGTGGGTCGCGGCCTGCGACTCTCCTCCAGACGAATTCTAGTTTTTGACACTTTAGGCCCCTTAAGTTTGTATGTTAGGGTTTTTAAGTGTTTTAAGGGTCTTTTTCATCATATAAGCATAGTATAAGGGTAAAACAAGTATGATGAACATAACCCAAGTATAATTAAGCGTATGAATGTCGTAAACAAGTATCGTATGCATTCAAGAGACGTATTATTCACAAGTTTCACGTATTTGCAAGATTAACACAAAGTTTTCAAGAATTACGAATATGCGTCAAATGTTTCACGAATTTAAACATATGAACATGTATGAAGTATGTATAACACGAAATTAAAGAAATACGAGTTTTATTTATGATTCAAGAGTCGGGTATTACAGCGATTGCAACGAAGGAACGATACAAGAACACAAGGCTTTCCAAAAATTGAAATAAGACTTTCTAATTATGTAAAGTACAAAGAAGCAGGACGTTACATTAGAGCTCAGAGAGAGTGTGTACACATGTAAAATAACATTCAATGAAACCAGAGATAAAAATAATCGCGTGAAGAGTTTCAACCATATTAAGTTAAAAAGATAAGAGAACACCTCAATTATGTCGAAGCACATCTAAAATATGATGCAACTCATGGACAACATCTTCAATACTCATCCGTTGTGGCGGAGAATCCATAGAGCATGATACTCCAATCTGTATGATTGAAATCAAGCATTCCTCCATTTTCTTTGCCTTTGCTTCTGTACTTTGCTCAACAATGACACTACCGTCAATAATGTCAATCACTTGGTCTGGAAATGATGTCGAAGCAAATTTATGTAAGCTGAGGTCTTCATTGAAGATGTCGTCTGTTGGCTTTTTCCCCGTCATCACCTCCAATAATAATATGCCAAAACTATAGACATCCCCATTACTTGTCATCTCACTCCCAAGACCATACTCTGCCTCTTATAAGCAACTACTTAGAAAGAAACAATCTAAACATATTTATAGGCATATAGGGTGTAAGAATCTTACCCGGAGGTGCATAACCAACTGTTCCTTTAACCCCAGTTGAGTTGTTTTGGTTTGAACCTCTTCCAAGAAACCGAGCTAAACCAAAGTCTCCAACATGGGCCACCATATCCTCATCAAGTAGAATGTTGCTAGGCTTCAAGTCACCATGAACAATGGTTTCTAGGCAATGATTGTGAAGATAATTAACAGCAATTGCAACATCCATGAGGATACTTATTCTTTGAAGAAGGTCAAGTCTGGATGTACTTGCACTTGAATGCAACCAATCATGTAAACTCCCATTGGGCATGAACTCATAGACCAAAGCTTTGAAATCATTGCCTTGATGGTCAACACTTGAACATGAAGTTATTATCTTCAACAAATTCCGGTGTCGGTTACTTCGCCACGCTTCACACTCTCTCATAAAGCTTCTGTGAGCTCCTGCATTTTGAAGATGGAGAACTTTGACCGCAACAACTCTATTATTAGCATCATCAAGGATTCCTTTGTAAACAAAGTTGTACCCACCTTGTCCAATCAAATTTGCTTCAGAGAAGCCATCGGTTGCCTTGAGAAGTTGGTTGTATGAGACTTTCAAGAACCTTTCGTTCCTGGATGATTGAGACGGCTGGGCCTTGCTTTTCTTCTTACTCCAAGCATAAACAAAAACGAATATGGTGAAAAGTGTGAATGCAACCAAAATGGCTATAATGAACAAAGGAAATCTTTTCTTATGCTTCTTCATCTCCTTGCATTTGGGTAACCCAAGTTCAACTAAGCCGCCACAAAGTCTACTATTCCCCTCCACCCAGAATTCACTTTTATTAGCAAACACTCCTAGAACCGGTACTTCACCTTCAAAGTCGTTAAAGGATAGGTTCAAATAATCCAATGAAAACCGTTGCAAGAATTGTGGAATTTTTCCTGATAAGTTATTATTAGACAAATCAAGTTCCATCACTCCACCCAAGGTACTTAATGATGGTGGTATCATGCCTTGAAAAAAGTTGCCGTCGAGATATAAGTATACAAGGCTAGTGCAACCACCAATGCTACTAGAAATGTTACCCGAAAAATTATTATAACTTAAATCCAGGAAAGTCAACTTATTGAGATCTCCAATATTCACTGGAAGTGAACCAGAAAGGACGTTTAGAGAAAGGGTTAATAAATTGGTTAAAGATGGAAGTTGAAGAAGTTCATTAGGTATGTTGCCACTAAGGAAATTGTTATCAAGGTTCAATGCGGATAGTTGATGACAATTTCCCATGCTAGATGGTATTTGCCCTTCTAATCTGTTGGTATCCAGAAGCAGTATATTCAACATTGATAAGTTCCCGATGGCATCCGGAATTGGTCCTAAAAATTGGTTTTCACTCAGTGAAAGAAATCCCAGATTTTGAAGCTTACCAATGGTAAAGGGGATTTTTCCTGTGAATCGGTTACTTCCTAAATTAAAATTGGTTAGGCCAACTAGATTACCTATACTTGAAGGGATTTTTCCATGCAATTGATTTTCTGCTAAAATTAGATACGAAAGGTGATCAGAAAGATTGGCCACTGATTTTGGGAAGAGTCCTTGAAAGTTGCAACCACGGAGATTCAATATCTCTAACTTGCTGCAGTTCTTCAAAGAATCAATAAACTTCATTTCATCAGCTTCTCCGTGTCCGCCAAGTTTGTTATTGTTTAAGGATATGGTATCAATATCTCTTAGTTCACCAAAGTCGATTGTCAACTTCCCACTGAAATCGTTTTCGCTCATTTCAAGAACTTGTAATTTCGAACAATTAGATATAGATGGTGGAATAAATCTAGTGAAATTGTTATTCCTTAATTGAAGGACGACAAGACGAGGGAGCATTGTTCCTATGGCTAGAGGAAGACTACTAGTAACTTGATTCTCAGGTAAAGAAAACACAGTAAGGAGTGAGAGGTTATAAATGGAATGAGGAATGGAGCCATGTAAGTTACATTCACCGGCGTTAAATTCTCTTAAGTTTTTCCAACGACCTAAGGTGTCTGGAACTCTCTCACCAAATGGATTTCCCTCAACAGAGAATACTTCCATTGATGAGATATTCCCCAAAAAAGGTGGGATTCCACCTGTTAAATGATTATCATCAAGTCCAATAATAGTAAGTTCCGAAAGAAAACTTATCTCTTTGGGTATACTTCCAACTAGCTTATTAGACCAAAGATCGAGATCTTTAAGTTTAGAACAAGCAGACAAATTAGTTGGAATGACTCCGGAGAATTTGTTGTCTGCGAGAGTGAGGTTACGTAGCCTTGAAAGACGACCAAGTTCTTGAGGGATGCTTCCTTGAAAGGTGTTGCTCACAAGAGATAGCTGGCGAAGGAAGCTTAGGTTTCCCACATGAGGAGACAAAGAGCCTGTTAGGCCTTGTGAATCTAGTTGTATATCCGTCACCCTTCTATGTCGCTTCCCACATGTGATACCAATCCAATCACAGAAATGAACGGAAGAGTTCCATGAGGCTAGAGCGCGATTTGGATCATCGGTGATCATCAACTTAAATGATAACAAAGCTTGATGATCAGTCTGATTACTGCCATAGGAAGCAAGGATGGTGGGCATGGTAAGAAATGTTATAACAAGAGTGTAAAGGAGGAATGCAACACGAGAATAAGATGAGAAGCAAATTATTGGTTGCCTTGGATTCATTTTTGGAACTCAACTGAATGTTACTGGGATGGTTGTGGGCTATATATACTTCTTATCGTAATATAATATAATTAATGGAATAACAAATACAAGAATCTAAATTCATATCAATTAAACAATAAAACTTTCCTTTCAAAATATGATTGATGAGCTAATGAACTTTTGGTGCATTCATTGGCAGCCACATGACATTCTAAAGTGTAGGTTATGGGTTCGAGTCTCACCCATAGCAAAAATGCTCTGGGCTAAGCCAGGGGTTTTACCACAGTGGGCTTTCGGGCAATGGGTTTCCTCTGGAATGGTGCGGGCTGGGTCACTAGCGCCGTCTTTGTTCACGGATGTGGATGACCTTTTGCCATTAGGTTTACCCGGGTGATTGGACTTTTGTGGGTCGTTAAAAAAGGTATGATTGATAAAGAAATATAAATGAAGCTTCTTCCCATGAACTTAGTTGTAAAGTATTAGCTAGTTTATTGTGGTCTTAAGAGGTGAAGCTTCATTGGATGTGAAAGGTTAATATATTTTAATTAAGGGACTACCAAAACAAGATAAATTAAAAAAAAAAGATTATAATTAAGGGCCTACTAATTTTTTTTTTAATCCCAATCAGCTTTTACTTTGTTGAAAAACTATCAGTGTCGATCGGTGATTCTCATAATCAATGAGAAATGAAAGTATCAATGAAGCTTCTTCCAATGAAGACTTTGAACCTTTTGGTCTTAAAGAGGTGTTATTGTAATTAGATATGAAATATTTATATTTTCTAATCAATTCCACTAATGAAGTTTCGTCGATGCTTTTGTTTCCCATTAAACAATAATCAATTCCACTAATGAAGTTTCGTCGATGTTTTTGTTTACCATTAAACAATATATTGAACTTTGACATAAGTATACAAATATAAAAGGAATTTAAGGCCTAAAAAGATTGGAGAGGAACTCAAGGGGTATCTTTGGATCATGAATAGATATTTCCTCAAAAATTTGTCCTGGAAAGATTGATGTAATTTTTCGCTTTAGTCTTATGTTGTTTGGCTGTTTTCTTAGTCTTTAGCGACTTGCTAGTTGGCTTGTTTTCTTAATGAAAGTTGATGTTTAAAATTTTTTTTGAGGGCCAACAAAGAAAAAGATTTGAAATCCCAAATCTCAATCACCTTAATTGAGGAAGAATCTGTGGATTTTTTTTTTGTGTTTCTAACAAATCAATTTAAATTTGTAATTTCACACGAGTAGACAAAAAACTAAACCTATTTTAGACATCGGTTTAAACTAGTCGAGAGCCTAAGCTCAACTTGTTTAATAGAGTTCGAGTTTGACTCATCTAGAGCTCTATTTTTTAAAGCTCAAACTCAACCTCATAAGTAGTTTTTTCAGGCATGAGTTTTGCTCGAACTTGTTTTGTTTATTATTTAATTAGTAATTATTTTATTTATATACATTTAATTTTTATATCTATACTATATAATAAAAGAAACATTTTATGGACATTTGTCATCATATTAGGCCATGGCTTATGGATAATTATTGTTTTAGTTTAATATTTTCTAATTAATTAAAGATAACCCTCATACTAAATATTATTTAATTTAATATTTTATAGATAATTATTATTTAGTTTAATCTCTTCTAATTAATTTTAAATAACTCTCCTACTAAATATTATTAATGAGTAAACTGCCAAAATGGTCCCTGAGGTTTGGTCACTTTTGTCACTTTAGTCCAAAACTCAAACCTTTTGAATCTGAGTCCTGTGGTTTCAATTTTGTTGCCATTTTCATCTAAAATCACAATATGGTCAGATTTTTCAGTTAACCTTTAGCTTTTTGTCTTTTTCTTCCATTTTAATGAAGGGCAAAATGGTTAGATTTTAGATTTTGTTTTTGAATGAAAATGACAACAAAATTGAAACCATATGGGTTCAGAAGTGGCAAAAGTAACCAAACCTCAGGGACCATTTTTGTACTTTCATCTATTATTAATTTAAGATATTTTAAATAACCAAATTATTTATCACCAAAACCGAACTTTTTATTAACATATTATTTATTTTTATTTTCATTGTTAAAAAAATTATTATATCGACTTTGTTACATAATTTTTAATAAATTGTATATAACTTTCAATATTACTTTATATATAAAATTAGATTTGTTACGGGTTTTTTTAAATATAATTTATATTTTATCACTCAAATGGCTGATTATTTGCTTCTTGAATAGCATGTTTGACCACTGTTTCTTCTTTTCAATAATCATCTACGCAATCACCATATCTGTCGCGTACCGAGTATATCCATTAGTTTTTTAAAATATAATTTTCTTTATTTGGTATATAAAATTATATTTATTCAAGCCATATAATACACGGAGGTTTTTAAAGATGTAACTTTTTTTATTATTTGGCAAACAATATTTTATTTATTCAACCCGTGCAATACACGTGGTTTTAAAGATATAACTTTTTTATTATTTGGTATATAAAATTACATTTATTCAACCCGTACAGTATGATTCTTATAAATATAACTTTTTATTAATTAATATTTAGAAATGATATTTATTCAACTCGTGCAATAAATGAGGTTTTTAAAGATATATTGTTTTATTATTTAGTATATAAAATTCATTTATTCAACCCGTGTAATACACGGGGTTATAACCTAGTATATTTATAATTATAAGAATAAATTACAAAACTCGTCCTTTATATTGACACCATATTGCAAATTGTGTTATTTGTCTTCAAAAACTACAAAAAAAAATACTCAATGTTTTCAAACCTTTGCATGTTATGTCCTTTAGCCCTAACTTAGGGGCTGTTTGGCAACATCTGAATCAATAAGTGCTGAATGAATAAGAGGTCTGAATGAGTAAGAGGCTCTGAACCAGTAAGTGCTGAACCAGTAAAGTGTCGTTTGGTTGCACCTCTGAATGACCGTGTAAAATGACATTTTTACCCCTAGTACAACTAATATGCTATCACCCAGACTCTCTTAATCCCACTGGTCCATAAGTTTTTTCATCAAATTCTATAGGAAATAAAAGGTGATATTAATTGTTAACAGGTGAAAACAATACCAAATTTGAATCTTAAAACACCTGTAACAAAAACAAAATAAATTAAAAATCTAAAACTAGTCCTACAAGTACTGTTTTTACAACCAAAAACAAAAAAACCAGTAGTAGGGGGGGATAGTGCACGGTCGTCCCAACCGCCGGAGTGATCTCACTCCGGGAGCCGCTACCCGACCAAGCTAGCTCCGTGGTGACTTCCCCATGCCGAGTTCTTACCCTGGGCGACATATGCCACTCCCAAGACTCGAACCCGGTACCTCTGGGAAGAGGTGGGTGTCGGTGGCCAACTGGGCTACCCCAGTTGGTTAAAAAAAAAAAAAAAAAACCAGTAGTATCTTACAAAACCATGAGCTACTCTTACAAAACCATGTTAACCTTTCTCCTGTAAAAGCACTTTGACTTGATTTCCCCTCTACAAAACCTTGCAAACTTGCAAAAAGAAAAGGTTAAAACTTATGTTTCTCCTGCATCATCATCATCGAAGATCATCCGCCACTGCCTCGAGTGACCGTCGCTCACCGTTGAGTGGCTGCCGGAACACCGGCTGCGGAGGAGAGACAACGACTGAACCTTATCTCTAAACATCACGTACCTGAGAACACCGGCTGCGGAGGAGAGACAACGACTGAACCTTATCTCTAAACATCACGTACCTGAGAACACCGGCTGCGGAGGAGAGACAACGAGAACGGCGATGGCTGTGGAGGAGATACAAGGCAGAACACGGCTGTGGAGGAGGCGACGGTGGAGGAGGAGGCGCCGGTGGGTGGAGGGCCGACGGGTGGAGTGGTGACCGGTGGGTGGAGCACATATGTTTGATGGAGCTGCTGTGGATGTCGTGGTTTGGTCAGGGCACAAGAGGGTATGCTTGTCCAAAGTTCCATTCAGACTTCATATTTATCTGAACCATTCAGACTGAATGATTCCATTCAGAGGTGAGCGATTAGTGAACCAAACTGTTAGGGGTCATTTTCTTGACATACGTATCCTGACCAATATCCTGCCTTTGTTTGTTTATTTGTGATCAGGATGCTGGAAGAGGATATTGCTAACATCTCGGGCGATATCCTGAGGCTTATTGAATTAACCACGTGCAGATTAAGGTCTGAGGCTTGCTAACGGTCAAGAGGACTTCTTCTCCTCAAGACTCGGACGAATTTGTTGAGAAAGAGACGTTGAGCCCGAAAGACCAGGTCTACAACGTTCCAAGAAGGAATATTCGGTGGATCCCGCAAGTTTAGGGTAGTTAGTTATTTTGTCTTTACTATAAATAGATGAGGTCGGATCAGCTTAGAACACAACATTTCACACTTACACTCTCGAACACTTTCACTCTCTAGCTAATTGCAAACACCACACTTGTATTTCATTTTCATTGTAACACTTAGTCGATCCGTACCACATCCTGCACTGTATCCTGATTTTGGAAGCAATTGAAGAACAAGGCAGCTGCGATTGTCAGCTCCCGAGGTTTTATGCCGGCGATCTAGATTGATCAAGGGCTTTCCTCGTACATCTCGTGTCGTTTACTTTATTTTCGCTCATTGTTTGATCATAGATACAGCTCAATATCCTGAGCCGTATCCTGAATACTGTTTTTCCAAATAACTTAACAAGTATATTTTCAACACACTTTCTAGCACACTACCTCACTTAACTAATTTGATCACTTAATTACTTCGGTAATTTTTGACCAAAACAATTTGGCGCCCACCGTGGGGCAAGTGGTGCTCTCTTTACTAAAAATTTTTGTCAAATCGCTAATCGGTTTTCTATTTTCAAAACTTTTTGCCACATTGTCCATAATGGCCTCAAGATCAAACATGAGTTCCTCTACTGTGTCTGCTATGACTTCTGCTACTACCGGTTCGGTGCTTCCACCACCTCCTCCAAGGATGCCAGCCTCTACACAATCTCAAGATGTTATCCCAACTCGGAGTGTCCAGGGATCTGCTCCCGTTTTAGCTTCTAATGATGAAATTTTAACCTTATTTGGAAGTGTGCAGGAACAAATGAGGCAGCAACAGGAAACAAACCAAATGCTTTTGAGGGAAATACAACTCCTGAAGGCTGACTCGAGCAGATCTGCCGAGGACAATGTCACTCCGTTACACCCCAGAGCGTTGAACTTTAGTTCAGCTGTATATACCGAGGATAATAGGGGGAATATCGTGCCCAGTCTTCCTCAGAATCATACTCCTGAAATACCCTCCTCGATTAGGATGTCAACCATAAGGAGCTCAGGATATGCTTCAGGATATGGGCAGAATCCTCCAACTGGTAACGTGTCTAATAATAATAATACTCATGCTGCTAACAGTGGTGGATCTTTGCAGGATACAGGTGTGACATCAGCACTTACCAGGGAACTTCAGAAGTTAAAGGACATGATATCTAGTGTACCTGGGTGGTCCAACCGATCCCGGAAGTGTCTCAAGACAGCCACAAGATATCTCGTTTCGCGTATCCTATCTGTGATGCTGAGATCCCAAAGAGATTCCAAACCCCCAACATGAAGCTTTATGATGGGACTACGGATCCTGAGGAGCATATTGCCCAGTATAGGGAAAGAATGGAGATTAACCCTATCCCTCCGGAGCTCAAGGAAGCGTGCTTGTGCAAGGGATTTGGTTCTACTCTAACAGGATCAGCCTTAAAATGGCTGTTAAACGTTCCTCCTCACTCAATTACTTCATTTGCTCATTTGGTTAATTTATTTAACAGTCAATTTTCTTGTAGTCGGAGTTTTGAGAAACTAACCAGTGATCTTTACAGGATAACTCAAGGGCCTCAGGAATCCTTGAGGGATTATGTGAACAAATTTAGTCGAGAATCCTTGGATTTCCCACATCTTGATGTTGCAACAGCTGTGCAAGCTTTTAAGATGGGATTACAAAAGGATTCTCAGTTTTATCAGGATCTTGTAATGAATCCCTGCAGGAATCTCGATGAAGCTCGTAACAGGGCTTTGAGATATATCCGTCTGGAAGATGACAAGAAGATGCAAGAAAGGATGAACTCATCCAACACTTATGAATCGACTAATAGGAAGTCAGAATCCTCATTTAAGTCATATCGGCCTAAGCCATATGGTAGAAATGAAAACAAGAGAGTGAATGCTGTCGAAGATGAGGATCCTGAAGAGTATCCTGAGTTGTCTGAATATTGCTTTTCTGTTAATATTCCTGAATTAATGTCTGCTATGCAGGGTCTAGGAGACAAGGCTAGATGGCCTCGAAAGAATCAACAAAAGGCTGACTGGAAAGATAAGTCGAAATGGTGTGCTTTCCACGAAGATTTCGGACATATGACTGAGGATTGCATTGCTTTAAGGAAAGAAATAAGCTATCTTCTAAGCAAGGGATATCTGAAAGATCTCTTAGGAAAAAAGAAGAATAAGGGTCAGGATACTGATAAGGATCCTGAACGAGCAGCATCACCTCCCTCGGATGCCAAGATAATCAACTTCATTTCGGGAGGATCCGACATTTGTGGGACCTCGTATTCAGCAGCAAAGAGACATGCAAAGGAAGCTAAGGCCGAAAGGGGAGACAGACCTGTCAGGATGACTACCCTCACGACTGACAAAGTGATCACTTTTGATGCAGATGACAGGGATACTGTCCAGGATCCTCACCATGATGCTCTGGTAATAACGTTATATGTGGCTAACCATTTTGTACGCAGGATATTGGTTGATAATGGCAGCTCCGTCAACATAATCCAACTAGAGACACTTAAAAGAATGAATGTATCTCCAATGGATATCACTTCGAAGTCTACCGTGCTTGTTGGGTTTAGTGGAGAGGCCAGAAACACAGTGGGGGAGATAAAGTTGCCGGTGTACGTTGAAGGAGTCAACTCGATACAACGTTTCTGTGTGATGGACTCTCTATCCTGCTATAACATTATACTGGGAAGACCGTGGATTCATGATATGAAGGTCGTGCCATCAACATATCACCAATGCATCAAGATACCTACCCCCTGGGGAGTTGTTAAAGTTGAAAGCGATCAGCAGGAGGCAAAAGAATGCTACTCATCCTCAATGAAATCCTCAACCAAGCCTAGTGCAGCATAGCAATTAAAGACGCGGGCCCAGGATATCGTGGAGGATCCGGAGCAGGATGTGAAGAAAATTATCCTAGACCAGGATAATCCCGATATTTCGGTGCTCGTGGGAACCAATATCCCTCAGGATATTGAAGAGCAGTTAATTAACTTTTTAAAATGCAGGATGTCGACGTTTGCATGGAAGCATGAGGATATGACAGGCATATCCAAAGATATTATCACTCACAAGCTTGGAATTGATAAGTCATTCAAGCCTGTGCAACAAAAAAGAAGGAAGTTTGCTCCTGAGCGGAACACGATTATCCAGGAGGAAGTTGAAAGATTATTAAAGTCAAGAATGATCAGAGAGGTTAAGTTCCCAAGGTGGCTAGCAAACGTGGTTGTAGTATAGAAGAAGAATGGGAAATGGAGAGTTTGTGTAGACTACACAGACTTGAACAAAGCTTGTCCTAAAGACCCATTTCCTCTTCCCCATATTGATGCAATGGTAGATGCCACTGCCGGGCATGAAATGCTGACCTTCATGGACGCATCCTCAGGATTTTAACAGATCCAAATGGAGCCTTCTGACCAGGAGGATACCGCCTTCATGACACCAACAGGTATTTATTGTTATACAGCTATGCCTTTTGGTTTGAAAAATGCAGGTGCAACATACCAAAGATTGGTGAACATGATGTTCAAAGACAAACTGGGGGACACCATGGAGGTATATATCGATGACATGGTGGTGAAATCTAAAAAGTCTGAGGATCACCTCCAGGATATCAAGGGAGCATTTGATATCCTGGATCACTACAACATGAAGCTAAATCCTGCTAAATGCCATTTCGGAGTGGGGGCAGGGAAGTTTCTTGGATATATGGTGACAAAAAGGGGGATAGAAGCAAGCCCAGAGCAGATCAAAGCTATCCTGGATATAAAATCACCCTCAAATATGAAGGACGTACAAATATTGACAGGCCGAGTAGCAGCTTTAAACAGGTTTATCTCGAGATCCTCAGAGAAGTGCAAAGATTTTTATGATATCCTAAAGAAGAACAAAAGATTCGAATGGGGGGAAAAACATGAAGCAGCCCTACAGGATTTGAAACGGTATCTTTCAACCGCACCTCTATTGATGAAGCCCGAAAATGGTGAACCACTATCCCTGTACCTTGCTGTGTCAGGGAATGCTGTAAGTGCCGTTCTTATAAAAGACCATGAAGGTCAGCAGTATCCTGTTTATTATGTTAGTAAAAGTTTGTTAGATGCTGAAACTAGGTATTCTCATTTAGAAAAATTGATATTAGCTCTAGTCATGGCATCAACGAAACTTAGGCATTATTTCGAGACACATAGGATACATGTCAAAACAAATTATCCTGTCAAAAATGTGCTTAGGAAACCAGAGATGTCAGGCAGGATGGCCAAGTGGTCAGTAAAGTTGAGTGCTTATGATTTAGTATATGAACCTAGAAGTGCCATAAAATCTCAGGCTTTAGCTGACTTTGTGGCTGACTTTAGTAGTGACATTCAGGACGAGGTAGACCTAGAAGTTCAACAGTTAGGAGAAACCTCAGGATCCTGGACATTATATACTGACGGTGCATCTAATGTAAGAGGAATAGGATTAGGAATACTACTAAAATCGCCACAGGGGGACATATTACCCCAGGCTATTAGGTGTGAATTTCCTGCTACTAATAATGAAGCAGAGTATGAGGCTTTAATTGTAGGATTAGAATTGGCTAAGAGTATGAGTATCAAAAATTTGCAAGTATATGTTGACTCTTTGTTAATTACTAACCATTTTAATGGATCCTATGCAGTTAAGGGAGAGAAATTAATCGAATATCTCGATATTCTCAAAAAATTAGCAGGATATTTCGATGTTTTTATACTTGAACAGGTACCAAGGGAGGATAATGCTGAAGCGGATGCCCTAGCAAATTTGGGATCATCGATCAGGATACCTGAAGGGACGCAAATACCAATATTACATGTCTTATATCCTGCAACGAATCCTCAGGATAAAGAAGTAGCTAGTATACAGAATCCTGGAGCAGAACATCCTGAGGAGGATCCTAAATCCTGGACGGCTCCAATCATGAGATATCTCAAAGAAGGACACATCCCTGGAAATGAAAATCCTAAGGCATTTAGGATGAAGGTATCACGATTCACTATTATAAATAATATTCTATACAAGAAATCTCTTGCAGGACCGTATTTGAGATGCTTGGAGGATCCTGATGCCAAAGAAGTACTTCAGGATATACATGAAGGGGATTGTGGTAACCATGCTGGGGGCAGATCGTTATTCTCAAAAGTATTAAGGACAGGATATTATTGGCCAACAATGAGGAAGGATGCAGCAGAACATGCTCGAAGATGTGACGCATGTCAAAGACACAGTAACATACTGCATCAACCGGCTGAACCATTATATCCTATTGTTTCCCCTTGGCCATTTATGAAGTGGGGTATGGATATAGTGGGAAAGCTACCAAAAGCTCCGGGAGGAAAAGTCTTTATGCTAGCAATGACGGATTATTTCTCTAAATGGGTTGAAGCAGAAGCATTCGTTCAAGTAAGAGACCAAGAAGTAGTATCCTTCATCAAGAGAAATATCCTGACCAGATTCGGAGTACCAGCCGAGATAATTTGCGACAATGGTTCTCAGTTCATAAGTAAGAGGACTACTGACTTTTGCAAGAGTTGGGGAATCAAAATGATCACATCTACCCCGGTACATCCTCAAGCAAATGGACAAGCAGAATCCTCAAACAAAATAATTGTCAATAACTTAAAGAAAAGGCTTGGAGCCAAAAAAGGAAGATGGGCAGAAGAATTACCCTTTGTTTTATGGGCTGATAGGACAACGGTAAAGAATGCAACAGGCCAAACCCCGTTTTCCTTGGTGTTTGGAGCAGAAGCAATGATTCCAACGGAAATGACGATACCTACTGCAAGATCTGTCTTAAGTGATCCTGAGAAGAATCCTGAAGCCTTGAGTCAGGATTTAGACACTATAGATGAAAAGAGAGATGCGGCAAGGTTAAGGATGGTAGCATATCAACAGAGAATATCCAGGGCATATAACAAGAATATTAGAACCAGAAGATTTAAGGTTGGAGATTGGGTGTTAAGAAAGGCTTTCCAAAATACTACTAATCCTGCCGATGGCAAGTTAGCTCCAAAATGGGAAGGACCATATGAAGTTGAATCAGAAGCAGGGAAAGGAGCATATAGACTCAAGAATATGGAGGGGGATATGCTACCGAGATCTTGGAATGCTATACACCTTAAGCTCTATTTCAAGTGAGTCTAGAATTTAATTTCTAACTCAATATGGTATGAATTCTACTTCTTTTAAATATGTTTGGTTTAATTTGTTCTTTGTAACCTGATACTGACTTAAGCATCGGAGGGGTGTTAGCCAAGCTAACACCCACCTTAGTTGACATTTGTTTTGCAAGATATGTTTCAGGATATAGCTCCAGGATATGCACTCAGGATAACTCAGAAGATTATAGGATTGGCCCCCTCTCTCACGTTTAAGGGATACTGATCCCTTCACAGGTTTAAAGGTATTCACCTTTCTTCCGAATTGGGTTTAAACACCCCGCCTGGAGCGCAAGTTATTCAGGGATAGTTCAAGGTGGCGGGACCAGTCCATGTAAAAGTGGCTGACAATTTCGTTACCATTGGCTATATCCTGAATCCTAAAGGTATATGAGGATTGATCACCCTCTCTCACGAAAGGGTATTTTCATACTCTCTAAGGTTTAAAGGTTTTCACCTTTCTAAGTCTTGGAGTTTATACACTCCCGCCTGTAGCGCATGAAAAATTGGGATTTTCCCCAGGATACAAAGGATTTATCTCCAGTACATCCTTGGGTTATACCCTCGGGACGTGAAAAATTGCTTATGCCATGGAAACTGACATTAAGTAGATTTCTAAGATACTTGAAGACATTGTACACAGGGGACATCCCTGCCAAGATGGTGGGGTAAAGCTAAAAGAATGAAGTTTGCGACTAATGCACTAAGTACCTTGCACTGGGGACATCTTCATTGGAAGAGTTGCAAAGGGATTGAAGTTCGGTAATAGGTTTATATCCTATGTCTGGTATGATCTTTCCTTTGTAAGCCTCATTTAAGTTTTTAGTAACATTATGTTAAGTATCCTGACATATATCCTCAAAGTCCTTTTAAGGATATTTGATTAGGATGTTTGAAACTAGTATTGGCTTGGAACTTTGATCATCATCAAAACTTGGTTTTGAAGAGATAAACTATTTTTTACTTTCTAAAGAAATTTTTATAAAGTTAAAGGAACTTCTGGAAGATCTATTTAATAAAAGGCTTCTGCAGTATGTTTCTGAGCATATTGGTCAGGATATTTTGTAAAATAACAGTATGAAATTTTTACAAAGCCAAGACTTACACTAAACAATGCAAGGTAACAGAAAATGAGTCAAAAGATGAAATTATTCTTGATGCAATCAATACTGGTTGATAACCGAAGGTTTCATCCTGAAACCCAGGACCCATCCACCTTCGGCTATCAAATTGTTTAGATATAGAAATAAAAATTGTTCATAAAAACGTAAAATTGTTCGAATGATTTAAAGAAAATAAGCTCTAGGGGGTGTTGCCTTCTTGGTCCATAGCGGTTTCAGCGACATCCATCTTGGGACCCGTCTCAGCATTTTTCTCAGCATCGGTTGCCTTTTCAGCTGCTTTAGAAGGTTCATCGACGGTTGATTTGGAAGAGGTACCGCCAAGATTCTTCAGCTTGGTCTCCCAAGCACCAACGTCCCAAGAAGAGCATTCGAAGCCTAATGTTTTGGCTTCATGAGCCATCTTCAACCTAGCCTGGAGAAGAGAAATGACGACGGAACTTTTGAGGCTTTCTCGGTAACTGACCATATCCCGTTCGTACTGCACATGGGCAGCTTCCAGATCGGCCTGGGCTTGAAGAGTAGCTTTGTTGAGAGCAACTTGGTGTTCCTGGGTCATAGCTTTGTATTTCTCCTCGTAATGACGAGACTTGGCGGCCGCGATCATACCTTGGTCAGAGATTGTGATCTCTGCTTCCTTTAGCTTAGATTCAAGTGTTTTGTTAAGCTTGCAGGATTCTTGATATAAGTGAACCAAACGCTCAAGACCCTACAAAGGTAAAAGGACAGGGATGAATATTATTAAGTCTTTGAAAATAGTCTAAATTGCAGGATATGATATAAAGATACTAACCTGGTTGAGAAAAGAAGTCATAAAACCACTGGCTTCAATGAATCCATGCTTTTCATAAGGAAAGGTGTCAGAAACGACAGGGGAATCGGGTTCTTTCCTTTTGCGAGAACTTGAACTCCGAGGTTTGGTAGCCGGTGAAGGTTTAGGAATGATGATGGCTTTGGAGCTGCTGGGTTTGGATGTAGCAGTGGTCTTAGAGCCAGGTTCTTTCTTGACTTGGATCTGGTCAGAATAGCTATCCAGTTCGTCGAGATCGAAGACTTCAGGGATCTTAGCTGGTGCTGCGTAAAGGGAGAAGTTTTACTCTTTATCATTATATTGTTTTAACAAATTATTTTGAAAGGAATTCTTACCAGACATCTCGGATGATGAGTATTGACTTGAACTCGGAACGTGTGTGGTAAAAGTCCTGTCTATTGTAGGTAACCGGTAAACGGTATTGATTCTCTCTTCTGACTCAGCGGTAGGAGGAGCAACTTCCTTAAAGTTCACTGCATAAAGGTCAAAAAGAAGAATATTAATAGAGGATAACAATTAAATCGTCTATAAGGATATTTATGATCCTACCGGTGGTTAACCACTCCACCGGAAGGTTGGCACCCTCAGCAATGGAATCTCGTTTGACAAAGAAGAATTTGCGTTGCCATCCGTCTTCGTTTTTGGTGGCTTTGAGAATCAGGGGTTTGCTGGAGGTTGAAAAAAGCAAGAACCGGCTAGAGCCGTGGGATCGGAGGCGATAAGCAATAGGTAGATCCTCGATGCGGAGGTCAGAACAATGGAGGTTTTTGATTTGGTTGAGTACAATTAGTACTCTCCAAACCATGGGCATGGTTTGAGCAAAAGAGATGCCAGTAATACGAAAGAATTGCATCATGAATTCAGGAAAAGGGTATCAAAGACCTAGTGAAAAAGGATATGCTGGAAAACAGATCCATTCGGTAGAAGAAACATCCGATCGGATTGACCGATCAAATGGCCTAAAGACTGTGCTGTCAGGGAAAGCACCGGAGGCTCTTAAAGCTGCAATATCTGCATTGTCAAAAGCGCAGATCTCCTTCTCGGGATTTTTGAGAAGATTCTGCTGGGTGAAGGTCTCGGCGGCCATTGCTAGAAAGATGAAGTAAATTGACCGGAAGAAAATCAAAAATGGAGATTTACCTGAAGGGTCTGTTGAAGATATCTGCTTTTCAAACAAGAAAAGAGAAGATATAGGGGCATCGTGGATCTCCATGGAGTAAAAAACGCGTTGGAAGTTATGATGTGATCTTGACCGTCGCTTCATTTTAAATGCCTTGAGTTGTGGGATAAGATTTTTGAAATATATCCGTTGGATTGGTATCCCAACCGATATATTTGGGGACAATTGTTAGGGGTCATTTTCTTGACATACGTATCCTGACCAATATCCTGCCTTTGTTTGTTTATTTGTGATCAGGATGCTGGAAGAGGATATTGCTAACATCTCGGGCGATATCCTGAGGCTTATTGAATTAACCACGTGCAGATTAAGGTCTGAGGCTTGCTAACGGTCAAGAGGACTTCTTCTCCTCAAGACTCGGACGAATTTGTTGAGAAAGAGACGTTGAGCCCGAAAGACCAGGTCTACAACGTTCCAAGAAGGAATATTCAGTGGATCCCGCAAGTTTAGGGTAGTTAGTTATTTTGTCTTTACTATAAATAGATGAGGTCGGATCAGCTTAGAACACAACATTTCACACTTACACTCTCGAACACTTTCACTCTCTAGCTAATTGCAAACACCACACTTGTATTTCATTTTCATTGTAACACTTAGTCGATCCGTACCACATCCTGCACTGTATCCTGATTTTGGAAGCAATTGAAGAACAAGGCAGCTGCGATTGTCAGCTCCCGAGGTTTTATGCCGGCGATCTAGATTGATCAAGGGCTTTCCTCGTACATCTCGTGTCGTTTACTTTATTTTCGCTCATTGTTTGATCATAGATACAGCTCAATATCCTGAGCCGTATCCTGAATACTGTTTTTCCAAATAACTTAACAAGTATATTTTCAACACACTTTCTAGCACACTACCTCACTTAACTAATTTGATCACTTAATTACTTCGGTAATTTTTGACCAAAACACAAACACCTTATCATCTGACCGAATCAGATGTGAACCTCTGAATGGTTCCATTCAGTGACAACCAAACAGCCCCTTAGTTATTTTTCATGGGTAAATCTGACCAAATGGACCCCACATAAGGGTATTTTGATCATTTTACCCACATAATAACATATTAAATCTATTTACCCACCATTTAAACTTGGCTTTTCACTTTCTTTTTCAGCAAATCTATTTTCACTGTTCCAAGCAAATCCAAAACTTTTATCCATCTACAAATTCCCATGTTTTTTTTATTCAAAGACATTTGAGTCGGTTCTTCCAAAAGAACCCATTTAAGGCTTCGATTGGTTTTATCAAGAGTCAAAACAGGTCTGGCGACCATATTGTCGAATGGAATCACAGAGGGTATTGTTTATATTATGCTTTTGTGTTTTCTCACAATGAACAATGCAAAAATAAATAGGAGATACAAAGAATGATAAAAAAGGAAACAAAGAAGAATAGGGCTGTCAAATCTCCTTGATTGGTATGCAACGGTTATCTCTTGGGAATGGATGGAGAGGATATTTTGTTGAGAATGGAAATGATGTGACACTGATCCATAATATTCTCTACAAAATATGGTCCATTTTCTAACACTCCCCCTCAAGTTGAGTAATGGGGTATAGGATGCTCAACTTGCTTAGACAATGATTGAAGATCTTTTCGTTGACAACTTTTGTTAATATATCTGCTAATTGATTTTCTGATCGGACGAATGGTAGCTCTATAATTCCTGTTTCAATTTTTTCTTTGATGAAGTGCCGATCAACTTCCACATGCTTGGTACGGTCATGTTGAACTGGGTTTTCTGAAATTTGTATAGCGGCTTTATTATCACACATGATCCTACTAGCTTCATTTTGATAGAACCCGATCTCACTGAGTAGCTTGCGTATCCATAAAACTTCTGCAAGGCCTCGAGCAATCCCTCGAAACTCAGCTTCTGCACTAGATAAAGCTACAACTTTTTGTTTCTTACTTCTCCATGTAACCAGGTTTCCCCCAACTAGAGTGAAGTATCCAGATGTTGACCTTCTATCTCCTTTATCCCCTGCCCAGTCAGCATCTATGTAGGCTTGAATCTTTAGATGTTTGTTTGGTTTAAAGAGAACCCCATGACCCGTTGTACCCTTGAGGTATCTAATAATCCTCCGTATTGCTTCCATGTGAGATACTTGAGGCTGATGCATGAACTGGCTGACAACCCCAACGGCATAGGCAATATCTGGACGAGTGTGTGAAAGGTATATTAGTTTTCCCACTATGCGTTGGTACCGTTCTTTGTCTGCTAGTTCTCCATCTTCTTCCATAAAGATATTTTGGTTAGCTACCATTGGTGTGCTAGCAGGCTTGCAGTCGATCATTCCTGTCTCAGCAAGAAGGTCAAGAATATATTTTTTTTGACATATAAAAATACCTTGTTTAGACCTTAATACTTCAATTCCGAGAAAATACTTGAGTCTTCCTAAGTCCTTCATTTCGAATTCCTTGAATAAATTCGTTTTTAACTTCTTCATTTCTTCTTCATCGTTTCCTGTAATAATCATGTCATCTACATATATAATTAAACAAGTTATAAGATTACCTGTTTGCTTAAGAAACAACGTATGATCCGAGTTGCTTTGTCTAAAACCGTATTTTTTCATTGCTATGGTGAATCTCCCAAACCATGCACGAGGAGATTGTTTAAGCCCGTAAATAGACTTCTTCAGACGACATGCTTCTTTTGGTTTAAAGTCTTTTAGAAAACCAGTTGGGGCTTCCATATAAACTTCTTCTTTCAATTCTCCATGAAGAAAGGCATTCTTAACATCGAGTTGATGTAAAGGCCATCCTTCGTTGGCGGCGATCGAGAAGAGAACCCGAATTGTGTCAATTTTTGCAACTGGTGAGAATGTCTCTGAATAATCAATACCATATGTTTGGGTGTATCCTTTGGCTACTAGGCGCGCCTTGTATCTCTCAATTGTTCCGTTTGGTTTGCGTTTGATTGTGAAGACCCATCGACACCCCACTGTTTTCTTTCCTGGAGGAACAACACATTTTTCCCAAGTGTCATTTTTCAATAAGGCCTCCATCTCTATCTCCATGGCTTTCTTCCAATCTACTGATTCTAAGGCTTGGTTTACTGAGTTTGGAATTTGATCATTATAAATTGATGAGGAAAAAACCTTAGCTTCTTGGGATAGGTTCCCTTCAGCAACATTTGCCATTGGATACCTAGAAGATCTAGAGTATCTTTCTGGCGAGTACCGCTTGGGAGGCACCCCACGGTTCGATCTTGGAGGTAGAACATATCCCTCCATTGTTTCATCCTGAGTATCTTCTATATCATCCTCATGTTCTTCATCCTCTACCTCATGTTCTGGTTCTTCAGTGGCTCCTGTCTCATGATTGTTAGAAATATCCCCTGTCTCATGATTGTTAGAAATATCTCCTGTCTCATGATTGTTAGAAATATCACTATTTTGTATATTATTGTGGGTCTGGGATTCACTTATCTCAGGCATCAGATCAGGACTCGGGGTGTCTTGATTTGTGGCACTGACCGTGGGCTCAGTGTCGTGGCTAGCTTCTTCAGAGATAGGGTACCTCAACCAACTTAGTGCATCATTATATTCCTTCCCCCCTGCCCACGATGTTGGGTGGGGTAGAAAAAATCGGTTTCTAAAAAATCACAATCCATGGTGGTGTACATATGTCGTTTTTGTGGGTTATAACATCGGTAACCTTTCTTGTTGACTCCATATGTCACACCCCGATTTCCACGTGTCACCGGTGGGCCCGGTGGGGGAGTATCGTGACGTCATGGTTGGCAACATAATAGTCAAACAACACAATGTTAATATGCACAGCGGAAGCAATTGAAAATATAATACAACCGAATTTATTATTGTAATATCAAATGTCACAATATTCGGAAGTTTATCCACAGAAGGATCGTAAATAAAATGGAAACAATAGTTCAACAGACTTCAGGCATCTTAAGCTTGCGAGACTCTTTATTGATGCTAAGGAGACAATCCAACCAATTACGTTTAGTACCTGCATTTAGCCTTTTTGGGAAAATACGTCAGTTTACACTGGTAAATACATTCAACTGACTCATTTTGGAAAATGATTGAAAATTGGTTTGGATGCACATGGCATAAACATTTTTATTTAACTTGGGAGAATTATTTAATATTATAATCTTGTGAACGAATTACATGTTACTTATGCGTTCAGTAGCCCGGATCTAGTCCGGGTTAAAGATCAATAGACACACCACATTATTGAGTTATACACTGATAGGTGTACGCCTACACCCCGTACTCAGGTCGTGGCCATCTCGTAAGATGATGCCAAGGATATCCGGGACATGGTCATTAACCCCCCAAAGGCTGTAAAGTAAACAAGACTGTTTAAACGATCCGATCAAATTATTCAACTACCCACTCAACTGTGGAGATTTGATGCTCGATCAAGCGGTATACTATATACCGTAACCCAAGCCCGTATAGGGAAAATAAGTTAAAAGTATTTACCTGAGCAAAGTATAATTCACAATTAGCAAAATGCACGTAGCTTTTACTGGTCCTCCTAATCTGGAACGAAGGTTTTATAATAACCTATTAGAATCCTAACGGGTCTTTAATTAAGCTTAAGCTTAGACCGGCTAGTTTCAAAGATACGGTTCGTACGCACGATTAAGCGAAGACCGGATAGAATGTGATTTAGACCCGACAAGTTCAGAGACTTGCTTAATATGGGTCCTTCATGCACATTCTGGATTTTGAGAATAAACCGATAAGGTTTGACCCGTTTCGGCTAATTTATGTAAACTTGTTACATAAACCGAACCGAACGCGTAATAAGCGTAATGGGTATCCGTAAGAGCCATATACAGGTTTCCTAAGTTAATCATGCTTCAAATATGTTGTGACATCAGTAAGATGTCTTTCATTATGCCCGAAACGTGTTTAAACACAAACTAGGCCCCGTAGGGGTAGTTTGGTCATTTAAAAGTTTATAAAAGAGTTTAAGTAACAATCTGAGTTACAGGTCTGATGTAATCAACAAATATACTCAATTTGCTAAGTTATATCAGTAAGTTAAATTATTTATGTGAAATTTATCATTTATAGCCAACTATGCACCGTAGGGGAATTTTGGTAATTTCACATAAGCCGAAAAGCTCAAAACCGGAGTCTGAGTTAATCAACCTTTGCTTACTGTTAAAATATTCTAATTTGCCTAAAATATCAGTAGGTATCAACCCGGGTATGTTCAATATGATTTTAAAACATACTATGCGTTAAAAACGCTAAATAAGGCGATTAAAGGCCATTTCCGGGTTCGATACTTAAATCTGATATTTTTATATTTCTAGAAGGCTTAAAATAATTTAGTTATCATATGTGATCAGTAGCAAAAGGTTTGGAGTCGTTTAGATGTGTAAAACTCATTTTATGGCCCGTAAGGGCAAAACCGACAATTACCGGGTTAAGCCTACGACTACTAGTTATGCTCAGCCTAAAATTAATTGAAAATCTTTAAAAATCCTAAAATAATATATTACATCAGTGGGTAAAAGATTTGATATCAAAAAGTAGGCTTAACTAGGCTATACGCTAATTACGCCATTTTATTAACATAAGGCTTTAAATTTGCGATAATGAGCATAACTCTTAATCTACAAGTCAAACTGATGTCAAACTTTGCATACAAGTTTATATATCAGTAATTAAAGTTTCTACTCTTTTACATTTCCAAAAATCACGTTTTAAGGTAATAAGGGCATAACGGTCAACATATGAGCAATTAACGGAAACATGCATATTAATTGGATAACTAATGAACCAAGGTGTATAATCACAGAGGGTTGTTCTAACATGTAACCTAATCCAATTAAAGCTCTGAGGCATTTCTAAAACATGCCTAAACGGGTCAGAACTGAAAGTCAAAGTGAAAGTCAAACTATGTGACTTTCGGTTCCGAACCGGGTCTAAACATGAAATTGTCGGGTTTGAACATGTCTAGACATGTTCTTACACTTATTACCAAGTTATAACAATGATCCAACAGGTTGTATATGATCTACAATGATAATTATGCATAAATAGCATTTTAGACTTCCTGTTGACTTTTGAAATATAAGTTTGACCCGACTTTTGACCTGGTTAGAGTGGTGATCAGGGGAAACCCTTTTGAGGTTTTATTACCCACATAAATACCAACCTATAACTACTTTTAATTTGAGATATGACTGAGCCATTGTTGACTAATCTCGAAGTCAAACCGTAATTACGACGGTTTGACTTTTAGCTAATTAACCAAGCTAAACTCAATTAAAGAAGGACTAGCAGACTTACAAGAGTCCTATGCACGACTTATGATCAGTTGGACCTGCTTGAGAGCTCCAGAATTGATCAGCTTGCAAGAAAATGGTGTGTGGAACATTGTTGCACTACATGGCCCTTTTATAGTGAAAATTCCACCATGAATCATTGACACATGGATCTACAACCCACCACAACTTATCAACACTTGTTTCTAGAGCTTAGGGGGTGCCTAGGGGTCGTCCACAAGTGAGAAATACCGGCCAGATTGGTTTAAATCGTGCATAACAGGCTGCTGCCTGTTTTTCTGCTTCTGGAGGTCGGACGCGGCCCGCCTCCCATTTGGCGAATCCTCACGCGGGCCGCCTGGCCCTTAAATTCAGAATTTTCTATTTTCTTTGTTTTGTATCTTGACCTTTGGCTTCACGAAAGGGCAACTAAGATTATTTCTTGCATTTTGACCCCCTTATATTTACCCACAAGGGCTTTAGGACTTATACCCACTTTGCCAAGTCCCTGAACACTTCCGGTTAACCCGAAAAGTCTTAACTTTCATCGTTTGCACTTTAACCCCTCGCACACGAATTTGATCATAACTTTCTCATACGAAAACGAAACTTTAGGTAATTTATATCGTGCATTCTAGTGAGCATAATTAACATTTACAAAGCTTTGGGTTTGTCAAAAGGTCACTCAGAGGTATATCTTTAAACATGTTGACACATTTAACCCCTGTAGTTTGTAATCTCTCACTTTTTGCTTCGTATGATCCATGATTTATTCGTTTGAGGTTATAAACATCATGTAGGGTTATTATGAAGTATATTTATTCACTGTTGACACTTAGGACCCGTATAATCACATACTTTCCATGTTTGTCAACTTTAGTCCTTTTATAACATTCTTTCACACGTTCAAACTTCATGACACGTGTCAACACATTATAGGACGTGAATTTTCGAGGTGTTACATCCTCACCCCCTTAAAATAAATCTCGACCCGAGATTTACTGAAATAAGTAAGGGTACTTTTCTTTCATCGTGGATTCAACCTCCCACGTGAATTCGGGACCTCTTCGGGCATCCCATTTGACCTTTACAATAGGTACATGTTTCCTTCGAAGCTTCTTTACCTGTCGATCTTCAATCGAAAAAGGTTTTTCAACAAATTTCAAGCTCTCGTCTATATGCACATCTGTGTGTGGTATAACCAGTGATTCGTCAGCGAAACACTTTTTCAGATTGCAGATGTGGAACACATTGTGAATTCCACTGAGCTCTTCTGGTAAGTTTAACTTATAGGAAACTGACCCGACAAGTTCGATAACCTCGAAAGGTCCTATGTATCTCGGGCTTAGCTTGCCTTTCTTACCAAACCGCATCACCCCTTTCCAGGGTGACACTTCAGGTAGGACTTTGTCACCTACTTCGAAGTGAAAATCTTTACGCTTTGGATCAGCGTAACTCTTCTGCCTATCTCGGGCAGCTCTGAGACGGTCTCGAATCTGGACAATCTTGTCCGTTGTTTCGAACACGATCTCTGGTCCTGATAACTGGACATCTCCAACTTCCGCCCAACAAATAGGCGATCTACACCTTCTACCGTATAATGCCTCGAAAGGCGCAACCTTAATGCTGGTATGGTAGCTATTGTTGTAGGAGAATTCGATTAATGGTAGGTTCTTATCCCAACTACCACCCAAATCGATCGCACATGCACGTAGCATGTCTTCCAACGTTTGAATAGTACGCTCACTCTGACCGTCAGTCTGAGGATGATAAGCCGACCTAAAGTTCAAACGTGTGCCCAAAGATTGTTGGAAACTCTTCCAAAAATGTGACGTGTACCTAGTATCTCTATCAGAGATAATAGCCACAGGTATGCCATGTAAGGCTACAATCTTATCAACGTATAACTGGGCTAACATGTCGGAGCTATAAGTCTCCTTGATGGGTAGGAAATGTGCTGACTTAGTCAGTCTATCAACTATAACCCATATTGTATCATTTCATTTCCTTGTCTTGGGTAACTTGGTAATAAAATCCATAGTTACCATTTCCCACTTCCACGTAGGAAGTTCAGGCTGTTGTAGCAAACCTGATGGTTTTTTGATGCTCGGCTTTGACTTGCGCACATGTCAAGCATTTAGCTACATGAGTGGCTACAGACTTCTTAAAGCCTATCCACCAATAATTTGCCTTTAGATCCTGGGTAGCTGATGGCAATTTCTTAATTGTTGCCTAATTAGGGTTGCGGTAAATAATGCGTAAGCAAAATGAACCGTCTTTCTTATTTAACAATATCAACTCCCGGAATATCGAGTTAGGCTATATGAGCCTATGTCTTAAAACCTACCTAATCAAGGTTTTGATTATTCCATAATCAATATGGATTTTTCACAATACTCCAGCCTACAGCGGGATACAAATCTTAATTCTACCTGCCTTCCAGGAGGTAAGCAGGGAAAACTTATGAGAAGATAATCAAGATGCAAGGAGGCTACAGAGATTTTCCATATCTCAGGCTCCAGTTCATCCATCATTGCTCGTGTCAAATAAGTGACACATTTATGTTATAAGTCCACGAATTCCTTAATCGGGAATATTTACTTGGACGATTCCATTCTGGATATCTTCCTTGAATACTACTAGTCGACTTTAGTACAATATGATCATTGGGATATCTTAGGGGTTCCATGTATTAAACCTCCATGCTGATCAGACATGGAAGTAATCTATGGGACACACTAGGATACGCCAATCCTCATATGGCACTTTTATCAAACATAGTTTGGCATTCGCGGGCGATAGAAAACAATGAGAAAAATAATTAAAATAACATATGTTGTCGTACTCTATGCGAAGAAAGAGTACTCTTAGATTTTTCGGAAGGATTCCTTGCCGATACCATAAGAATCGGTTACTACGTTTTCCTTGGTAAGTTATACCTTGTGAAAAATATAAAAGTTTGCTAAGCTTATGGTTTATGAAGATTTATTATTGCCTGTATTAAAAAAAACAGGACACTTAGCAGCAATTATCATTGGTAAATGATAAGGAATGTATTTGATGACATCGTGAACTGCCTCTTGGCATTCATTCACCAGGAGGGTTAAGCGCCTCCATTCTTAATCCTTTCAAGCTTAGCTGCAAAATCTATGACAATTTAGGGCAGTCTCAGTTTTGACTGGTCGTTTCTTAATCTATATAACGTGAGTAGTTGAGGTAGATCCATAATGGATTTATAATGAGTAGGTTTTGAAACCTTAGTGTGCCCTCTTATTGCCAATGATAACCACTAATAATTTTTGTGCTTATATTTAATCAAAATGGAAATTGCACAAACTAGGCACCTAGCTCGGTTGGCTAGGCGCGCGAAAGGGTGTGGCCTAGACCCAGGTTCGATTCCGGGGACGGCCGATTCCACCATTTTTTTTTTGTTTAATATTAATTAATCGCACTGATACATATAATTATGATGGTTGCTCATAAGGAGTCTTGATAATTAATTGCTTCTTATCACCCACAATATGGGCTCGATTTTTTTTTAAGACAACCCATCGATTTTATAACTATATTGTGTCTTTATATTTTAACGGAAACTAGGACATCGTGAACTGCCCATCTCATCCAAGTTTTCCGTACTCAAAACTTGGTACTAATCACCAAGATTTAACAATTATTAGCCATCATCCTGATGACCTGACTTAGATTAGCCACGGCATTCGTAAACCGTATGGGCTATTCCGTTCTGAACATTCTTAATGAAATGCTTTTTGAATGTATATCTATTACATTTAGCTTAGGTCACAAAGGACTATCAATGGCATTTAAGGTTTGGAGCGAGTCCAATACCTGCTTGACAGGGGACCATAATGTCACAACTGTCTTTGTCACAAGGACGCTTATAAATAGCTCAAGGGCTAGCCTTACAAGACTTTTATTATATATATACATCTATGGCATAGAAGCCTGTCTCGATGGACATAGAAAGATATGGCATAAAGCCCAGTCATGAAGGACATAAGTGATTATACGGCACGAAGGCCTTGTCGCAAAGGTCATTTAGATATGGCACAAACGGCCTTGACATAAGGACATTTATCAAATCTGGCACAAAGGCATGTCACCAGGAATGTTAACATTTAATATGTTGGCTTGTCACGAATGACAAATTATAGCGCATAGGCTTGTCATGAATGACTTTAAAACATAACTCGATGGTCTATCATCAAGGACCTTAATTTATTAGCCGCAATTTTATTAGATTAGGGCTTCAAGGTTTGAACGTGGTTCTTCACCTTTGGACAGGGAGTCATAGACTACAACTGTCATCGTCTTTGAAAGACGATTCATTTGGCAGAAAGGTAAGCCAAATCAACATCACTAATGGATGTTTATATATAACCATCGTATTTAATGATATTAGTCATGATCACATCGATCATATTGACTATTAGGTTTGGGTATAATCACACCATTTTGAACAGGGGATCATAAAGATCACTACTATCTTTGTCTTACCGACACTAGAATAAAGTATAGCCCGTAGGCATTTCATCACGAGGGATGTTAATATTGTGATCATCATACTGATGATACTAGTCAGGATCATAATGGTAGTATAGACTATGGGATTTGAGTATAGCTCACCCCCCTTGGGCAAAGAATCACAAAAGATTACAATTGCCCTGTCTCAATTGGACAAGATAATATAGCCCTTAGGCAAAACATCATTAAGGATGTTAAAATCTTTAATCATCATATTGACGATCTTTGTCATGATTGCATTAATCATATTGACTACTTTGGCTTGAGCATAGCTCACCACCTCAGACAAGGAATCATAAAGATAACAATGTCAATGTCTCAAATGGACAATATATTATAGCCCGTAGGCATAACATCACTAAAGGATGTTAAGTAATATATCATCGTATTAGATGAT
Source organism: Helianthus tuberosus (assembly GCA_030545235.1). Lineage (NCBI taxonomy): Eukaryota > Viridiplantae > Streptophyta > Magnoliopsida > Asterales > Asteraceae > Helianthus > Helianthus tuberosus. The sequence continues at coordinate 15,945,721 of CM060369.1, read as the reverse complement.
ATTAGTCATGATCGCATTGATCATATAGACTATTATGTTTGGACATAGTCCAACATTTTAGACAAGAGGTCAAAGACCACCACTATCGTTGTCTGATCGGACAACAAGTTTAGCCCGTAGGCACTTCATCACTAACGGATGTTTATAATATGATCATTTTATAGGATGATATAAGCCATGAATTCCTAAATCACTAGGCTAGATAAGGGAAATGGGAAGAATCCAATATAAGGATGACTGTTGTGATTTTCTCGAATCACATTTGTCAAGCGTGCTAACACGTTCTTAGGTGTTAACAAGGATCTGAATCCCTTGAGTAGGTTTCACCATCTTGGCCGCGTAGGCTAGGTTTCACCTTTAAGATTCTTTTTAAAATGCATACTGACCGGGAAGGAAGGATATTTATTTTGTTCAGGATTTTTATCATAAATCCTAATTTATAAGTTAATAATAGCACAATTGGCCTAGTCGCGTAGACAAGTTTAATTTATAAGCCATGATTTCGGAGAATCGAGGCATTATGGTTTTAATAATAGCATAATTGGCCTAGTCGCGTAGACAAGTTTAATTTATAAGCCATGATTTCAGAGAATCGAGGCATTAAGGTTTGAATCAAAGTTCATTACCTTTTCTTGACAGGGAGTTGTAGGCTACCACTATCTTTAGTCTCAGAGGACATTAACTATAACCCGTAGGTACTTCCCTTCTAAGGGATGTTTATTACGGAATTGCCCCTTAGGGAAATTCATTAACCATGGTAAGCAGAGACCATATTTGGTTAATTTATTAATCATATTTATTTAGGATTTCTATTATAATTTATCCTAATTATAAAACATTAACAGTTTTATTTGTGGCACCCAATGGCCTGGTCACATGGACATTTATAAATTATAAGCTTATGATTTCAGAGAATCAAAGCAACAATAACAGTTTTATTTATGGCACAAAAGGCCTAGTCACGTGGACACTTTTAATTTAATCTATGATTTCAGAGAATCAAAACATTAAGGTATACTGGCACAATAGGCCTAGTCACAAGGACACTTATTAATTATATGCTAGGATTGCAGAGAATCAAAGCATTTGAGGTTTGAACCTAGTTCATTACCTTTATTTGACAGGGAGTCATAGCTACCACTGTCTTTTGGCTCATATGGAAATGAGTAGGGCCCGTAGGCACGTATTACCACGTATGGTTAAAATGTGATCATCTTAATTGATGATGTAAACCCAGGATTCAGAGATCATTAAACTGGGTTAGGAATCTTATAAAAATGACGTATGTGATTTTTAATGAATCACGTCTGCCAGGAGTGTTAACACGTTTTCAGATGTTAACAGGGATTTGAATCTTTTAAACAGGTCTTACCATCTTGGCCAGGTCTTTATAATGACACTCGGCTAGGTTTCACTCTTAAGATTCTTTATTAATGGTTTGAATCTTTTTAACAGGTCTTACCATCTTGGCCCGGTCTTATAATTGACCCGAAGGCTAGGTTTCACACTTAAGATTCTTAATTTAATTAACGCAGAATAATTTTAAATTGAGGTGTTAATATGGATCTGAATCTAATTATGGAACTACCATATTGGCCCGGTCTTAATATGACACGAGGCTAGGTCTTGCCCTTTTTAGATTTTGCCATTTTATTATAATGGTAGATCTTGCAAAAGGAAATGTTATTTTCCTTTTATTTAATATTTCTTGTTTAGAATGAAAGTTTAAACTTAATCATTCCACTATATAAAATAAAAGTATAAAGTTGCCCTAAGCGGGACTTGAAAGGAATAATGTTGTCCTCGTAGGGACTGAAAGATAATGGTGTCCTTATAAGGACTTATTAAGGAAACGATCTTCAAAAAAAGGAGTTTCTTCTTCATTCAATTCCTGAATGCTTTCTCCGAGGTTGCACGTTTCATCCTGGTCGCGGTACGAAGTTCAGCATTTCAAGGCTCCAGATGTGGAGAATTCTTATTACAGCTTCTTCGCTTGGCGACGTATATATATAAATTTTGGAAGCAAAAATTTCCATATTAGGATCTCAGAATAATCCTATGTTAAGTCTAGACTCAGAAGGTTTAGATATGTGCAATTGTGTGACTAAGATTAAACACAGAAAGGCTAGTGTTTAATTCGCTCAGTGTTGGCTCTGATACCAACCTGTCACACCCCGATTTCCACGTGTCACCGGTGGGCCCGGTGGGGGAGTATCGTGACGTCATGGTTGGCAACATAATAGTCAAACAACACAATGTTAATATGCACAGCGGAAGCAATTGAAAATATAATACAACCGAATTTATTATTGTAATATCAAATGTCACAAAATTTCGGAAGTTTATCCACAGAAGGATCGTAAATAAAATGGAAACAATAGTTCAACAGACTTCAGGCATCTTAAGCTTGCGAGACTCTTTATTGATGCTAAGGAGACAATCCAGCCAATTACGTTTAGTACCTGCATTTAGTCTTTTTGGGAAAATACGTCTGTTTACACTGGTAAATACATTCAACTGACTCATTTTGGAAAATGATTGAAAATTGGTTTGGATGCACATGGCATAAACATTTTTATTTAACTTGGGAGAATTATTTAATATTATAATCTTGTGAACGAATTACATGTTACTTATGCGTTCAGTAGCCCGGATCTAGTCCGGGTTAAAGATCAATAGACATACCACATTATTGAGTTATACACTGACAGGTGTACGCCTACACCCCGTGCTCAGGTCGTGGCCATCTCGTAAGATGATGCCAAGGATATCCGAGACATGGTCATTAACCCCCCAAAGGCTGTAAAGTAAACAAGACTGTTTAAATGAGCCGATCAAATTATTCAACTACCCACTCAACTGTGGAGATTTGATGCTCGATCAAGCGGTATACTATATACCGTAACCCAAGCCCGTATAGGGAAAATAAGTTAAAAGTATTTACCTGAGCAAAGTATAATTCACAATTAGCAAAATGCACGTAGCTTTTACTGGTCCTCCTAATCTGGAACGAAGGTTTTATAATAACCTATTAGAATCCTAACGGGTCTTTAATTAAGCTTAAGCTTAGACCGGCTAGTTTCAAAGATACGGTTCGTACGCACGATTAAGCGAAGACCGGATAGAATGTGATTTAGACCCGACAAGTTCAGAGACTTGCTTAATATGGGTCCTTCATGCACATTCTGGATTTTGAGAATAAACCGATAAGGTTTGACCCGTTTCGGCTAATTTATGTAAACTTGTTACATAAACCGAACCGAACGCGTAATAAGCGTAACGGGTATCCGTTAGAGCCATATACAGGTTTCCTAAGTTAATCATGCTTCAAATATGTTGTGACATCAATAAGATGTCTTTCATTATGCCCGAAACGTGTTTAAACACAAACTAGGCCCCGTAGGGGTAGTTTGGTCATTTAAAAGTTTATAAAAGAGTTTAAGTAACACTCTGAGTTACAGGTCTGATGTAATCAGCAAATATACTCAATTTTCTAAGTTATATCAGTAAGTTAAATTATTTATGTGAAATTTATCATTTATAGCCAACTATGCACCGTAGGGGCATTTTGGTAATTTCACATAAGCTGAAAAGCTGAAAACCGGAGTCTGACTTAATCAACCTTTGCTTACTGTTAAAATATTCTAATTTTCCTAAAATATCAGTAGGTATCAACCCGGGTATGTTCAATATGATTTTAAAACATACTATGCGTTAAAAACGCTAAATAAGGCGATTAAAGGCCATTTCCGGGTTCGATACTTAAATCTGATATTTTTATATTTCCAGAAGGCTTAAAATAATTTATTTATCATATGTGATCAGTAGCAAAAGGTTTGGAGTCGTTTAGATGTGTAAAACTCATTTTATGGCCCGTAAGGGCAAAACCGACAATTACCGGGTTAAGCCTACGACTACTAGTTATGCTCAGCCTAAAATTAATTGAAAATCTTTAAAAATCCTAAAATAATATATTACATCAGTGGGTAAAATATTTGATATCAAAAAGTAGGCTTAACTAGGCTATACGCTAATTACGCCATTTTATTAACATAAGGCTTTAAATTTGCGATAATGAGCATAACTCTTAATCTACAAGTCAAACTGATGTCAAACTTTGCATACAAGTTTATATATCAGTAATTAAAGTTTCTACTCTTTTACATTTCCAAAAATCACGTTTTAAGGTAATAAGGGCATAACGGTCAACATATGAGCAATTAACGGAAACATGCATATTAATTGGATAACTAATGAACCAAGGTGTATAATCACAGAGGGTTGTTCTAACATGTAACCTAATCCAATTAAAGCTCTGAGGCATTTCTAAAACATGCCTAAACGGGTCAGAACTGAAAGTCAAAGTGAAAGTCAAACTATGTGACTTTCGGTTCCGAACCGGGTCTAAACAGGAAATTGTCGGGTTTGAACATGTCTAGACATGTTCTTACACTTATTACCAAGTTATAACAATGATCCAACAGGTTGTATATGATCTACAATGATAATTATGCATAAATAGCATTTTAGACTTCCTGTTGACTTTTTAAATATAAGTTTGACCCGACTTTTGACTTGGTTAGAGTGGTGATCAGGGGAAACCCTTTTGAGGTTTTATTACCCACATAAATACCAACCTATAACTACTTTTAATTCGAGATATGACTGAGCCATTGTTGACTAATCTCGAAGTCAAACCGTAATTACGACGGTTTGACTTTTAGCTAATTAACCAAGCTAAACTCAATTAAAGAAGGACTAGCAGACTTACAAGAGTCCTATGCACGACTTATGATCAGTTGGACCTGCTTGAGAGCTCCAGAATTGATCAGCTTGCAAGAAAATGGTGTGTGGAACATTGTTGCACTACATGGCCCTTTTATAGTGAAAATTCCACCATGAATCATTGACACATGGATCTACAACCCACCACAACTGATCAACACTTGTTTCTAGAGCTTAGGGGGTGCCTAGGGGTCGTCCACAAGTGAGAAATACCGGCCAGATTGGTTAAAATCGCGCATAACAGGCTGCTGCCTGTTTTTCTGCTTCTGGCGGTCGGACGCGGCCCGCCTCCCATTTGGCGAATCCTCACGCGGGCCGCCTGGCCCTTAAATTCAGAATTTTCTATTTTCTTTGTTTTGTATCTTGACCTTTGGCTTCACGAAAGGGCAACTAAGATTATTTCTTGCATTTTGACCCCCTTATATTTACCCACAAGGGCTTTAGGACTTATACCCACTTTGCCAAGTCCCTGAACACTTCCGGTTAACCCGAAAAGTCTTAACTTTCATCGTTTGCACTTTAACCCCTCGCACACGAATTTGATCATAACTTTCTCATACGATAACGAAACTTTATGTAATTTATATCGTGCATTCTAGTGAGCATAATTAACATTTACAAAGCTTCGGGTTTGTCAAAAGGTCACTCAGAGGTATATCTTTAAACATGTTGACACATTTAACCCCTGTAGTTTGTAATCTCTCACTTTTTGCTTCGTATGATCCATGATTTATTCGTTTGAGGTTATAAACATCATGTAGGGTTATTATGAAGTATATTTATTCACTGTTGACACTTAGAACCCGTATAATCACATACTTTCCATGTTTGTCAACTTTAGTCCTTTTATAACATTCTTTCACACGTTCAAACTTCATGACACGTGTCAACACATTATAGCACGTGAATTTTCGAGGTGTTACACCATAGCCCACAAATACGCATTTTTCCGCACATGGACCTAATTTGTGTCGGTCGGTCTTAGGTATATGAACGAAGACTGAGCAGCCAAATATTCGTGGTTGTAGCGTAAGAGGAGGGGGAATTGTTGCAAATTCCGATAAACTTTGGAGGGGGGTTTTTAGGTTAAGAGCCTTAGTTGGCAACCGATTAATGAGATATGTAGCGGTAGCAACAGCTTCGGGCCAAAAATATTTAGGAACCTTTGCTTCAATTAGCATGGCACAGGTTATTTCTAAAAGAATGCGGTTTTTCGTTCAATGACGCCATTCTGTTCAGGTGTGTGTGTACAGGACGTTTGATGACAAAAAAGTTCCATAGGTTTATTTATAAATTCCCCTCCATTATCAGATCGCAAGATTTGTATGTTGATTTTAAACTGAGTTTGTATCATTTTATAAAACATAGTAAACTTGTCATACACTTCAGACTTGTGTTTTAAAAAATAAATCCATGTCATACGTGTGCAATCATCAATAAAGAGAACAAAAAAACGAAACTTTTGACCACCCATAATCTCTGCCGGTCCCCAAACATCTGAGTGAATGAGGGAAAAAGGTAAAGCAACCTTAGTATTGTTCAATTTGTAGCTATGTCTGTGGCTTTTAGCCAAAATGCAAGTCTCACATTTAATTGGTTTATTTAGCGGAAATAATTTTGGAAATAAAGTATGTAAATAACTAAGAGAAGGGTGTCCCAATCTCCTACGCCATAGCCACGCTTCTCTTTTTGTAGTTCCAAGAGCCAACATAGCATTGCCATGATGAGTCACTTCATCTACATAATATAGCCCTTGTCGCTCAGTGTCACGCCCAATGATCACCCCCGTCTTGATATCCTGTAGGATACAAAAGGTGGGGTGCATTAAAACGATGCAGTTTAATTCCTTTGTAACATGGCTAATTGATAACAACTTATGTGACAAAGATGGAATATAAAGACAGTTTGTAAGTTTCAAATTTGGAGAAATTTCGATAGTCCCTCCTCCTTTTACATGGGCTACTCCCCCACCAGCAGTTTTAATAAAATCAATTTTTGGTTTTGATTTTGTCTTTATATCCGATAAATCATATGTCATAGTGTCGGTAGCAACGCAATAAAAAATCCACGAGTTCTCTAAATGTTCATGATTTTTAGCCATATTAGCTTGTCCAAGACCTCCCTTCATTTTTGATTTGTTTCTGTAGGAAAAAGTTTTTTTAGAAAAAATATTATTTTCTTTGTCTATTGTATCAACACATTTACTCCCACCATTTATTTGACCCGTATCATGAGCCAATGTTTCTAATGGTTCCTTTTCTAACATTTCTAAAATCTTAGGGCTAAAAAATTTAGGATTGAAAACACAGGGGTCTGAGGACAAACATCTAAAAAATTTAGGATTAAAAGCATAAGGGTCTGAGGATAGTCCCTCAAACCCATTACCTCCATCGTTATCTTCTTCGTGCCCTAGGTATCCTCCAGCCGCCATTCCACCAAATCCAGTGTCTCCCTCTTCGTTGCCGCCGCTCCTGGTAGCCTCCTGGTTGCCGACGGCGGCCGCTGCTTTTCCGGTGGCACCTGGTTTTCCCCCTTTTTGGGTTTTGTGATTATCGTTCCACCATTCCGGGTACCCAACTAGCTGGAAACATTGATCTTTCGTATGTTTTGACATACCACAGTGGTCGCATTTTAGCTTGCTTTTATCGATTCAAAATGATGATCCTGTGTTAGAGCTCTTCTGACCGGCGCGCCCTCTTGACAGAAACCCTAGACCCTCTGATTCGCGTGACCCGTTGGCATTCAAACCTGCCGCCACACCATTCTGAGATGATGGAGTGTCAATTGTTGTTCCCAAAATGCCTTGATGTGCCATCTCTTTTCGAACAGCAGCGTAGGCACCTTCGGCTGAGGGTAACGGGTCCCAACGGAGGATCTCTCGTTTCACAGTGTCATATTGTCTGTCGAGCGCGTTTAGGAACTGGAAGAGTTTTTGTTCTGATCGAATCTTGTTGTAGGTGGTTATATCCTCTGTACATGTCATTGGATTGGGATCCCTTCTTTCTATTTCGCCCCAAACCCCTTGCATAACAATCCAGAAGTCTTCTAATGGCGAGCCATTCTGTTTTATACCATTCGCCTTGACGTGTAGATCAAAGGTTTGTAGCTTATCCTTTCCGCTACCATAAGTAACAACTAAGGCATCCCACAATGTTTTTGCAGTGGGAAACTCAGTTAGATTACTTGCCAAAGCGGGTTCGATATTTTGTATTAGCCAGGAGAACACCACCAAATCGTCTTGTTCCCATTGATCAAAATTTTCGTCGTTTGGTTTTGGTGGAGCCGGCTTTCCTGTTAGATGACTCAAGAGGGATTTGGATTTCCCTCCTATGGCTACTCGAATCATTCGAGCCCATAAAGCATAGTTTTGACTGTTTAGTTTGAGGTTGATTCTCAAACTATCAGATAGATTCTGCTTCGGGGTTTGGTTTTGGTTGGTAAGACTGTTTTTGAGAAGATTAGTGATCTGCATAGCAAGATCATTGTTGTTGCTGGTGTCGGTATCGCCCATAGTGGCCTTGACAGATTTTGGGTTGAAACGTTTGGTAGATGATGGAAATATGAGATGGTGTTTTTTTTTTTTTTTTTTTTTGAGCGGATGATCCTAAGATCGTGTGCACCGCTCTGATACCATATTGTCGAATGGAATCACAGAGGGTATTGTTTATATTATGCTTTTGTGTTTTCTCACAATGAACAATGCAAAAATAAATAGGAGATACAAAGAATGATAAAAAAGGAAACAAAGAAGAATAGGGTTGTCAAATCTCCTTGATTGGTATGCAACGGTTATCTCTTGGGAATGGATGGAGAGGATATTTTGTTGAGAATGGAAATGATGTGACACTGATCCATAATATTCTCTACAAAATATGGTCCATTTTCTAACAGACCACAGATCCGTTCATCCAATGCATGCCGGCGACACTTTTGTTTGTTATTTTTGTTTCAAACAAATCAGATCTGATTTTCCCCTCCTTGCTAACAAACCTAGAATCATAATCGATCTCATTTCTCTCTCTGAACGTCGCTACATCGTGAGCCTGGGCCACCATCTTCTCTCTCCGATCTCCACGGCTTCACTCTTCATCGTCGGAATGGATACTCTTCGCCAGATAAGAAGGAACAAAGAGTAAGGGTAACAAAACAACATCAGTGACATGAGTTGACACATGGGGGCATGTGAAATGGCTAGTTTGGTTTGGCCATTGAGAGCCCGCCATGTCACCTTGCTAGCCCGCCCCACGCCCGACTTCAAACCCACGCTAAAGGGGCCAAGCCCCAACCCAAGCCCCATAGGCCATACCCCATGGCCTAAGGCTTCGATTGGTTTTTATCAGGAGTCAAAACAGGTCTAGCGACCACAGATCTGTTCATCCAATGCATACCGGCTACACTTTTGTTTGTTATTTTTGTTTCAAACAAATCAGATCTGATTTTCCCCTCCTTGCTAACAAACCTAGACCCATAATCGATCTCATCTTTCTCTGAATCCCGCTACATCGTGAGCCCGGGCCACCATCTTCTTGTCGGATCTCCACTGCTTCACTCTTCATCGTCGGAATGGATACTTTTCGCAGAGAAGAAGGAACAAAGAGTAAGGGTAACAAAAAAAAAACATCAGTGACAAATGTAACTGGTAACCTGTTCTTCCGGTTACTCCCTGTACACATTAGGAATTTGAACCTTGTAAACCCTAACATCATCACTCCAAATTCAGTATCAATCGTATGGTGATTGGAGTGATGGAGTTTGGATTTAGTGGTGAACGGAGTGATGGAGTTCAGATCTGGATATGTTTGAATTCGGATTGGGGTTTGTTTGGCAGTGATAGAATTAAGTGGGTGTAGGTGGTGGTAGTGGCAGGTGGTGGTGGTCTTCAGGTGGTGATGGCCGGTGAGGGTGGGTGGTGTGGTCCTGATGTTAGAGAGAGAGGGAGGATAGTTGAGACAGAGAGGAGATTATGTCTGTTTTTTTTATTTTTTATAATTATTTATATTAGTATTTAGGGTAAAATGATTAAAATACTCTTATGTAGGGTCCACTTGATTAGATTTAACCATTAAAAATAACTGAATTAACACTAAATGACATAACACGAAAGTGTTTGCAAACATCGAGTATGTTTTTTTGTAGTTTTTGAAGACAAATTACACACTTTGCAATCTGGTGTCAACATAAAGGACGAGTTTTATAATTTACTCAAATTATAATTCCTATATATAACATAATACATATTAGTTAATCATAATTTAGTGTGTGTGTGTATATATATGTATGTATAAATAGAGGGGATGGATCATTAGAAAACTAGTTTAAATGAGAAAATAAAAAAAACTAACTAAAAAAGCCTAAAAAACATACTATTTTTTTTTAATTTAAAAAAAAAATCGCTATATTTAATGTAAACACCCCCAAAAACCTAAACCCCCCCACCCTACCCCCCAAAAACCTAAATCTACCCTCTCATCAAAAGCCTAACCCTCCACCCCCAAGAACCTAACCCCCCACCCCCCCCCCCCCCGAAAAACCTAAAACTAAACCATAAACGTAAACTTCCAAAAACCTAAACCCCCCTCCCACAACCCCGAAAAATCTAAACCTCCCCCACCCCCAAAAACCTAAACCTCCTTCTCCCCCACACCCAAAAGCCTAATCCTAATCATAAACCCCCAAAAACCTAACACTAAAAGCTAAACTAAACTCAAAACTCTACGTATATAATGCAAATGCGTAGTACACATATAATGTACATGTGTCGTACAACTTTTTTGTTTTTAAAGTTTTTTTATACATAAAAAGTAGCGACTTTTTTGAAATAAAATTATAAAAAAAAATTGATATGTTTTTTAGGCTTTTTTAGTTAGTTTTTAATTTTCTCATTTATAAGTAGTTTTCTCATGATCCTCTCCATATATATATATATATATATATATATATATAGGGTAAGGTTATTGTAAAAAAGACCAAAAGTGTGAGAAAGGTAAGAAAGAATCTCAGCCATTAGATCTAAATTAATTGAAAAGGGTAAACAAGTAATTTTATCATTAATTCAATTAATTAAAAACTTCCCATAACCGTCACCTTAATTATAGGAAGTATATAACATCATTCAGTAAGTATATAACACCATTCAGCAAGTATATAACACCATTCAGCATTCAGCAAGTATATAACACCATTCAGTAAGTATATAACACCATTCAGCAAGTATATAACACCATTCAGCAAGTATATAACACCATTCAGTAAGTATATAGACCATTCAGCAAGTATATAACACCATTCAGCAAGTATATAACACCATTCATTGACTAAACATCTGATCGAAACATATTTTTTTCTCTTATAAGTATAGCAATATGGTACTCATATTAAAGATAAAAAAAGCTCGTTATTATGGTGTAATTTTTTTTAAAAAGTTACATATAAAAAGTTATTGACGTTTAAAAAAGACGGGGGGAAGTTACATGTGCATTACCTAATTTCTAGTGGGTTTAAAAGACTATATTGCCCCTAGATATTTCAAATCAGTCCAAATTAATGAAAATATTTTACAATTTGGTCCCTATTGATCTCAACCATTAGATCAAAAGATCTAATGGCTGAGATTCTTTCTTACCCTTCTCACACTTTAGGCCTTTTTTACAGGATCCTCTACCTATATATATATATATATATATATATATATATATATATATATATATATATATATGATTCAGTTCCATTTTCCCGCCCAACAGTACCACACTTCCATCCCTTTTATACTCCCTCCGTCTCCTTTTTTCCTTTTCAAAACCCTAGATCTGAATCTTCTTCTCCTTCTCCTTCTCCTGTACTCTTCTCCCTTCTTAATCAAAGATCAAACCAAATCATCTCATCATGAATCATTCGAAGCGTCACCAGGTAAGCCCTATATCTTCATTTATTTCAGTATTGTAGCCCTAATTTTGGTTGTAATCGTAACTCGGTTTTCTTGATTAAGAACAAGGTTCTTCCATTTGAGGTTTGATTTGTATGTTTAATGATCTGTGTTGATTTCTTCTTATTTTCATACAAAGTTTATAGATCTGTGTTGATTTCGTCGGCAAGGTTTTTCCATTTGAGGTTTGATATGGTTCAAAGGTTGTTGTCATCGATGGTCATCAAAGTTCAGATCCGCTTACCTGCAGCTAGATTTTCGCCATGAACTGGTATGTTTGAATATGTTCAGAAACTAAGGTTTTTTTTCTTAACGGTGATGATATGAGTATAACATCTGTTGATTATTGATCTGTGAATATGTTCACCGATTATTCTTTTTGAAATTAGGGTTTCATTTGCTTGAGATTTGAATCTTCCGATTGTTGAAGCCTTTGAAGCCGGTCCTTTTAAATTTCCAGTTCCCGAGGTATGATCTTTTTCTAACAGCAGTGGTTTAGCATCTACAGTGGATTCAACATCAGGTGTTTGGTTAATTTTTGGTCAGCTTTCCTGTTCAGTTTTGATGTTCACTTATCTAATTTTCATTTTATTTGTAGTCTTCTATATGATTATGAGGTTGATTGATTGGTCACTTACTATTGTTGTTTGATGTTGTTTGCTATTGTTATCAATTCTATTTTTCAACAGGGATGTAATGCAATTATTCCTCTCAATTAAATAGACCGACCCCTTGCTTCCTCTCAAAGTGTTATGGAATGGTTATAACAGTTGATCTTGCTAAGGACTGTTATAACTAACCACTGCTCCTTATAAAGACTGATGGACTTAAAGAATGATGAGGCCTATCCACTGTTGAAGGCAAATCCCTGTTAAAGTTGCATGTGCTAAGGATTGTTATAACTAACCACTGTTCCTTATATAATCATTGTTCCAGTATCATTGTTCCAACTATTTTCCCTTTGACTGTGTTTACAAAGTTGCATGTGCTACCTTCTTTGATGGGAGAGTTGCAACTTGAACGGTCGATATGTATCTCTCCCTCAAATCTCTTCTTCTCAATACTCAGCATTTGTTCATAAAGGATAAGAGAAAACTGAAGCTCTCTCTGACCCACTTTCAGAAAAAAATTTTGGTGATATGTGGTTTGCCTTGATCATGGTATGTGTTTTTGTTTTTTATTTTTACTAAAGTTTTGTTATCTGAGTTGTGACTAAATGATGATTGTGAATGATCTGCTGCAAATAAGTTACATCTACGTTTTTGTATATGGATTGCCATTTTCATTAACTTATTCCAACCAAGAAATGGCATATGAACATCAAGATTGAAAAAAAGGAATTATTTTACCTGATTTTGGTAGACTTATGAACCGTTAGATGGACAAATGAGGAATGCAGATCAGAGCAATCTTGAAACCCTTATTGAAATCCACTAAACGAAGTTATCATTTGATGGAAGGATAGATATAAAGATGTTGAAGTATGATGGACAAGTAATTAGTGTATGTTGACTATTTGATACACCTTTCACTATCACAATAGGGATTTCAACACAAGATTCCATGCAATCTGATGGAGTATGAGCCGCCGATTTGTTCCTCTTGGTTGTTTTATTTATTATATATTTATCTTTTAGTATAAAAGTTTACAGTTGTTTGACCTTAAACAGATGTTTGGCCATAAACAGATGTTTGACCTTAAACAGATGTTTTGCCTTAAACAGATGTTTCGCCTTCTATATCAGATATTTGGACTTAAACAGATGTTTGAACTTAAACAGATGTTTGGCCATAAACAGATGTTTGGCCTTAAACCAAACATCTGTTTAAGGTCAACATCTGTTTGAATTTTGGTCAACATCTTATTTGTAAAGAAGTACAAAAACAAACATTTTTACAAAATCCCAAATCACCCTATCATATAAGTGCATTGAAGTAAAAGTGGAAATGATATTATTCATGTGGTCCTGTTGTGCTTTTGTTTGACCTCTAATATGGGTTCATGATCTAATCCGGTGATTTGAAGACATTGTTGTTGAATCGAATGAGATGGTTGATGTAATGTGGTCGTATTAATAACAAATAGTAATTAATATAACTAAGTTTCCCGAGCCCGGGAAGCAATCCCGGGTATAAACCTAGTTCCTATATATAACATAATACATATTAGTTAATCATAATTTAGTGTGTGTGTGTGTGTGTATATATATATATGTATAAATAGAGGGGATGGATCATTAGAAAACTAGTTTAAATGAGAAAATAAAAAAAACTAACTAAAAAAAGCCTAAAAACATACTATTTTTTTTTGATTTTTTTTAATAAATATCGCTATATTTAATGTATAAAAAACTTTTTTTTAAGTTTTACTACACATGTGCATTAATACGAAAAGTCTAAACCACCTAAACCACCCCCACTAACACCCCCAAAAACCTAAACCCCCCACCCTACCCCCCAAAAACCTAAATCCACCCTCCCACCAAAAGCCTAACCCTCCACCCCCAAGAAACCTAACCCCCCCCCCCCCCCCCCGAAAAACCTAAAACTAAACCATAAACGTAAACTTCCAAAAACCTAAACCCCCCTCCCGCAACCCCGAAAAATCTAAACCTCCCTCACCCCCACCCACACCCCCAAAAACCTAAACCTCCTTCTCCCACACACCCAAAAGCCTAATCCTAATCATAAACCCCCAAAAACCTAACACTAAAAGCTAAACTAAACTCAAAAGCTAACTCTAAGTATATAATGCAAATGTGTAGTACACATATAATGTACATGTGTCGTACAACTTTTTTTTTTAAAAGTTTTTTTTTACATAAAAAGTAGCGACTTTTTTGAAAAAAAATTATAAAAAAAAATTTTGATATGTTTTTTAGGCTTTTTTAGTTAGTTTTTAATTTTCTCATTTATAAGTAGTTTTCTCATGATCCTCTCCATATATATGTATATATGATTCAGTTCAATTAAGAACCACCACGAGTTATGAGAACCATGAGAACTCCTACTTCCCGCATGAGTTAAACTATCATTTTTTGCACAAACGTAGATGAAAATGTTATAAACACATCTGTGAAAACAAAAAACAAAAAAAAAAATTTGTTGAGTCAGTAGTTACGCTCGATGTAAACTTTATTTACGCCCGATGTAAATTTTGTTTATGGGTATATAATTTTTCTACATCTAATGTAAATTTTTGCATTTTTTATTTTTTTGCTGGAACAAGTGATTTTTTTTTAAAGATTTTTAAGAAAAAAAACTTTTGGAAGGCCTAGCTCTTATAGTTCTCACAACTCAAGGTGGTTTTCATTGCACCTTTTCCCTATATATATATATATATATATATATATATATATATATA
Organism: Helianthus tuberosus; assembly: GCA_030545235.1. NCBI lineage: Eukaryota > Viridiplantae > Streptophyta > Magnoliopsida > Asterales > Asteraceae > Helianthus > Helianthus tuberosus. The sequence continues at coordinate 15,930,650 of CM060369.1, read as the reverse complement.
TAGGGTAAGGATTTAGGGAAAACGGTGAAAATTGTGAGAACGGTGAGAACGCTTATGGATCATCAGATCAAAACACTCTATGGACTAGATTGGCGCGGTGATGTTTTCGTAAATAATATCAATTTTATTACGTGGACGCGCTTCATTAAAGGTAAAAAGGTCTTTAGACTTCTTTAGGCAAAACACCAAACTCATGAATAAAACGCTATTAAATTCCCGCCTTAAAATACAAAGCACTCATCATCCTCATCTAAACGCCATTAAATATAAAGCGCCAAACTTTGTATTTAAACGATAAAGCTGAACAAACAGTAACTAAAACGACGGAAGCTTCATTACTAGCATTTATTATAATAAAATCCCGCCTAAAATACGCGCCAAAAACATCCTATATAAACAACGTCTCAGACCTTCCATTGAACACACCAAAAACAAATGCCATACTTTACTAAATATCATTCAATTTATAAACGCCAAAATATTCAAAAACCACGGATTCCAAACGACGTGTATTTGAGATTCAGTTATGTTCTCGGTAAAGTTTCACTCAATGTGATGGACAAAATCCTTAAGTGAGGATACTGTTCATCTCATTGAGCAAAATCTTATTGAGTTTATCCTCAACTTCCCTTGTTCACCAAAAAAACAAACGCCATATTTTACTAACTACCATTCAATTTATAAACGCCAAAACATTCAAAAACCACAAATTGCAAACGTCATTTCTTGGAGATTCAGTTTTATTCTCAAAAAAGTTTCACTGAATGGGGTGGACAACATTGTTGGACAACATTCTTAACTAAGGATAACAATGTTGTCCATCTCATTCAGCAAAATATTATTGAGTTTATCATCACCAAATTAGAGGTTTAAGGTATTTTTATTTAGTAAAAGTTATTCTTTTTTTGGCGTTTATGTGTGTGTCCGATCTTATATTGATTGTTATGTAACATCCAAATCACATGTTATGCACAAGAAGTAGAAAAAAAGATGGGAAAAAAAATTAAAAAATGCTATATAAGAAATATAAAACGCCAAATTCCAATGTTTGTGTGTTCTGAAAAAATTAAAAAAATACAAAAACGCCAAACTACTCTTCGCTTCCCCTCGAAGACCGTGTCGATTTTCTATTAATTACGGCCTTTTTGCATGTCGATGCGTAGTGTCCGTAAACTTTACAATTCTGACACTGTCTTTCTTTGGCCCCGAGTTTCGATTTTGATTTTGTTTTTTCGATTGCTTCCTCCTGTTTGGATTTCAGGCGCTTCCGAGATCCAGAACCTTTCGACTTATACCCAACAGGAACTCTTATCGGATTCTTGTCGTTTTTATATTGATCACTTATCTCTGCAAATCTATCCCTAGTACTAGGAGGAGGAGCAACAATCTGCATATCTTGAACCTTCTTCATATAAGTCTGAACATGATCCTTGTATAAGGATAGCTCCTCCTTATTACCAGATAAATGGTTCAAAGTATACTCCGTTGCAAAAATAATTTCTCGCATCATACTTTGCACATCGGGATCAAGTTCGGTCATATATTCACGACTCATTGAGTATTCGGAAGAGAAATTTGGGGAATCCACTTTACACCATGTATTCAAAATGTATTGTTTTGGAAATTCCCTAATATCCAAACTTTTCAAAACATAAAATATATGTCTACATAGCAAACCAAATTGCTCAAAACGCCTGCATGAGCAACTACAGGTGCAATCAGACTTACAGTATATTACCTGAAAAAACGCCAAACACAATGTCTGTATAAACGCCATGCAGGGAATGTTTGTATAAAAAAAGACCATCAAACAAACAAACACAAAAACTGCATAGAAAAAACAAATTAAAATTTTAAAAATATGATAAACGCCATATTCAGAAAACGCCAAATATAAAAAAAAACCAAAAACGCAATTGTTTACCTTGAATAAGGATGTATAAGGCTACTGGAAATCATTTATGTAAAACTTAACAAACCTATCGGGCTGATCTTCGTAACGTTGATTTATGCAATCCATAATCCCGATTAGCTCAGTTTTAACGTCACAAAAAATATATTTTGTGTATATGTCAGCAGCTTGGCCCTCTAACACTTGGTAATTACTTTTCAACTAGGGTGTTTGTATCAAGATTCATGATCATTTTTCCGTTGCGTATGACGCTGTGCTTCTATTACAGTTTCGTAATGAGTCATGAACTCAACAAGAGTAGTTTTTGAATTGCACACTTGACCAAAAAAATGGTTCTCATTCTCCAACCTCGATGTCGTTCGCATAAGGCCCGACAACTCCTCCATTCTATAGTATGTAGGGATCCAAGATTCCCTGAGTGCAAAAATATCAGAGAGCCAGTCATTATCTGCTAAATTGAATGCTCCAATAACCTCTTCCCATCCTGATTCAAACTCTTCGGGTGTAAGAATATCCGTCCACACAACACCACAAATACGTTCTTTGAAATTGGTGGGATTACATAGCCTAACACCAATATATGTATAACACGAAAACGCCATGCAAAAAACATATATATTAGACACAAACAAACTTACATGAAAAACAGTAACGAAGTACAAAACGCCAAATATAAAAATAAGAAAATCAACCTTCAGAGAAAGTTTATGCATCACGTGCCACATGCATAACCGATGCCTCGTTTCATCAAATACAATAGAAATAGCCTTCTTCATTGCTGGATCTTGGTCGGTGACAACAACTTTTGGTTGAGAACCAACAGCTTTTAGAAAAAACTCTCAACAACCGTATATACGTATCAGCAGTTTCTGACACCAATAATGCAACACCAAATGTAACATTGCAGTGGTGATTGTCTATACCCGTGAATGGTACAAACACCATAGAGTATCTGCATATGAAAATGCCGTTGAGAAAATGAAACGATAACAAAACGCCAATGCATGTAAACAGTGAAAACGCCAAAAAGAACAGAAAAAATGGAATTATAAATATTACTTGTTGGAACGATACATGGCGTCAAATAAAATCACATCACCAAACACGTGGTAATTACGTTTGGCTTGATCGTCACACCAAAAAAGTCCCTTCAAATGATTCTCTTCGTCTGTGAAGTAATCGTACGAGAAATTAGGTTGGGACTGTTTTTTTTCATCCAAATGTCTCACAACCATATCACCGTCGTATTCCCCTATAAACAAGTTAATTTTCCTCTTGTAGTTCTTAAATTCAACTTTACTTGCACCCACGTCTTCAAAGCCGCCAAAACAAGTCTTCATAACATTAAACGCCTTAACCGAACCCAAATTCAACTTAGACATGTTGTGTATAACATGCTTCTGGAGCTGAGTGAGGTGTCGTTCAGTTGGAAGAAAATGCTTGTCAGGACGTTCAACAAGATCATGGTTGTGCTCCTCAAAAAACTTATAGACCTTCCATGATCCAGCCTCAAAAATTACAAATAACAGTGCACCACAATCAATGCTCTTTGAAAAGTTGGATCGCACAATCTGTTCCTTTTGATTGGGGTCCAATGTATCAACTTTCTTGTCCTTATATACCCTAGCTCTCGTACACATGTAATACTTAATATGTCTTTCACCTTTGGTGTTTATCTTTTCAGTCCCTTTCCTGACAGAAAAACCACAAGTCTTGGCATACGTAACATACATTGAATAACAATCATCGAGGCTTGTGAATATCATGTCCATTTTAGGCTTTATCTCTTCACTAATGTCAGGAATGATAAATGGTAAACCATTTTGGGGCAAAACCTTTCATTCGAGGAAACACCTTCGTCTGAGAAAACACAGTGAGAAAAAATTTCAGAAAAACGCCATTAAAATAGAAATTGTCTCCTTATAACATTATCGATGAAAACGCCATTACTTGAATAATAAACAACACATAATAAGCATATAATTGAAAACGCCATAATAAAAACGCCATAATGAAAACACCATTAGTTGATTAATTAACAAATATGATGAATTAACAATATTAATGAAACGTGATAATCAAAACGCCATGAGATGAATAATTAACAATAATTGATAATATGAATAAGTAACAAATATAACATGATAATGAAAACGCCATAGTTAACAAAACTGATGTTTGCAAATTAACAAATAGTAAGAACTGATGTTTACAAATATTACTCAATAATATTCAAAACTAATCAGGTGTAAAACGCCAATGATCGTAAACCATAAGCATATATTAGATCCCAAACAACAATTAACATTAATACTAAAAACTCCAATTATCAGCTCTTACTAATTGTTAAACAACCAATGAAAACGCGAAAAAATTGGATACATGAAGAACGCCATTGAAACATACAACACATTGTGAAATATTAATTTGAAAAAAAAAACGACAATGAAACAAGTATAAAGAACAAAACGCCATATCTGTTGTATATGTGTTGCATGATTTGCTGGAACAAATATGAAAACGTCATCAAATATTACTTTGTCCAAAGGAATTCACGTTAGACGCCATAGATCTGGAAAACTTAGAAATGAGGTAACTGCTAATAGTAATTTTTTTGGAGTTTTATTTGATTTATAACGCGAAATATGGAGGGAAACGTGCACAATGATAATCGTACCCCTGCATATCATTTAGCGCCCCCTGCCACGTGTTGGGCCAGGATCCGTTCTCACCGTTTTCACACTTTTTGGTGTTTTCTCCTGATCCCGTTTATATATATATATATATATAGGGTGAGGTTACTCTACAAAGTGTATTTTTCCTACAAAGTGTAGGAAGTGATCTTGACCATTGGATGAGTGTCTTTGATGGTTGAGATCATCTTGGTGGCATTTTGGTAATATATGTGTCTTAAAAATAGAATGATTTAATTGATTGAGGGTAAATGTGTCATTTAAATTGTTTTAAATAAGGAAATAATTGATCTTGACCATAAACCTCTCCATCTTTTTTCGCAAGTTTCCCTTTCTCTCTCTCTATCTCTATTTCTCTCTCTTTATACCTTCATGAAGAAACACAACGTCAAGAAAACATATCGTGAATCATACAATATAACACATTGTGAAGAAATCCAAGAAAACACATAGTGAATCATACAAATATAACACAACGTTATTTAACTTGTGTGGTGTGTTATACAATATAACACATTGTGAAGAAACCTAAAAATTATAAAACACAACGTCAAGAAAACACATAAAACATGTCATTCGTGAATAATAATAACTGGTATAACACATCATGAATTAACCTATAATTTGTAAAACACATCGTCAAGAAAATACAAAAACATATCCTTCCTAAAAACACAACGTTAATAATTACAAATGCATCTCTTTCCTAAAAACATAAACTGCTATAACACATCGTGTGAGTTAACTTGTAACTGGTAAAACACATCGTTAAGAAATTGTTCATGAAGGATTGTAACTGGTAAAACACATCATCAAGAAATTGTTTTTTACAGGATACGTTTACAAGCAAAAAACGAAGCTATAACACATTATGATGAACCTGTAATTGGTAAAACACAATCGACCATTGAATTGTACATCACCATTTATTTTATCTGTAAGTTCAAATGAAATAAACAAGAAAAAAATGAATGAAATATGCATTAGAAATTGATCTTCGTAGTTTAAAGTAAGTGCCAAATTTTGAGTTGATTTGAGATATTTTGTTTCCTTAAAAATCTCCTTTTTTGTTTGAAAAATAAATCTTCCATAAATAATTTAATTAGTCAATTACCTTTATGCCATTTAGTAAAAAATACATAAATGTCACATGTCACAAGGAGAATACTTCCTACACTTTGTAGGAAAAGTAGGCTTTGTAGCCAACTCCTACCCTTTATATATATATATGTATATATATATATATAAGATTAGGTTCAAGAGTGAACACTAGTGTAGTTTGCGAACTGAGCGAACTAATCCTGGCCATACATGTGTGTAGATCAATGGCCAGGATTTGATGATGAAATACACTAGTGTATTTTACGATTTGATGATGAAATCCTAGCCATCCACGTGTGTAAATCAATGGCCAAGATTTGTTCACTCATTTCGCAAATACACTAGTGTTCACTCTAGAACCCCACCCTATATATATATATATATATATATATATATATATAGGGAGAAGATCATGCGAGAACCACCTCTTATTGCGAGAACCGCGAGAACCAATGTGAACACAACAAAAAATGCCTAAAAATAGCTAAAAATCACACAATTTTTTTTTTAATATTTTTTAATATTTTTTATATAAAAATCGCTACTTTTCGAAGCAAAAAAAATTAAAAATATATTTTTTTTTTTAAAATATTTTTTTTTTGCCACTAAAAGTAGCGATTTGAGCATAAAAAATATTAAAAAAAAAATTTAGATTTTTTTTTTAGATTTTTTAAGGTTTTTTGGGGGTTTAGTTTTTAGCATTTTAGCTTGGGGGGTGGGGGGGTTAGGTTTTTAGGGGGTTTTAGTTTTTAGCATTTAGCTTGGGGGGGGGGGAGTGGGGGGTTAGGTTTTTTTTTAGCTATTTTAGGTTGTGTTCACATTGGTTCTCGCGGTTCTCGCAATAAATGGAGTTATCGCATGAGCCCCTCCCTATATATATATATATATATATATAGGTAAGATCAAATTAAAAGTTTATTTTGCCTAAGTAGAATGAGAAGAAATCTTAACCATTCATTTTTCAAATCAATGGTTAAGATGAAAGTGTAGGAGAAAGGAGGAGTGCAAGGGTATCTTGTGAAAATCCTATTTATGTACTTTCTCTCTCCACATGCAAGGCACATGCATATTCCACCCACATTTTTTAAACGTTCATAACTTTTTTATACGACATTATTTTTTCATAAAAATTTCACCGTAAAATCGAGCGTCTTTTTATCTTTAATTTGAGTACATATTGCTATATAAAATATGAAGATTAAAAAAACTCACTAAAATGTGTTGTATTTCTATGTTGTATAACATTTTTTGTGCTGGATTTTTGTACTATATTTTTGTGCTGAATTTTTGTCTTTTTTTTTTTTCTCAATTTTTTGTGCTGTATTTTTTTTTCTATATTTTTTTGCTCAATTTTTCGTGCTATATTTATTTGTACTAGATTTTTTGTACTATATTTTTTTTGTGCTCTATTTTTTTGTACTTGATTTTTTGTGCTTTTTTTTTGTACTAGATTTTTTGTGCTCTATTTTTTTGTACTAGATTTTTTTGTTGTATTTTTAAAAAACAAAAGGGGAGCCACATGTCATTTTCACTCTATATATATATATATATATAGGGAGCCGCTAAAATGAAAACCACCTCCAGTTATGAGAACCATGAGAACCACTTTCAACCAATCAGAACATGCCAACAGAAAGGGTATATTAGTCATTTACCCAAAACATCAAATCCCATTATCTCTCTTCATTTAAAGCACCTTCTCTCTCCTCTTTCATTAAATCTCAGCTTCATCTTCATTTCTCTTCAATTTTGTCTCTCATTCTCTCTCTCTTGAAAGCAAATCACAGGCAACCAAAACCTTCATCTCTCCCACTCGATATATACATCAGGCGACCACAAACACCCTCCTCAACTCATCTTCGCTCACCACTCAACCCTCCCCCCACCCCTGCTCAACTAAACGACCGGCCACCACTGTGGTGGTGGCGGCACACAGCGACGGAAGGGCCGGAGAACAGAAACGGAAGCTCCGTTTCACGGCGGAGCCGGGGACGGCAGTGCCACCGTGACGGCGGCGGTGGTGCACCTATTTTCACGGCGGCGGTGCCGTTGTTTGAGTGGTGGCTAGAGGCGGTGCCGGTGATTGAGTGATGGCTATCGGTGGTTGATTTGTTGGTTTAAACGGGTTCAGGTTTGTTTTTCGGTTGTTGATTGTTGGTTTGATCTGTTGGTTCAGGGTTGTTTTCGACTGTTGATTTGTGTGTTGATTTGTTGGTTTAATCTGTTGATTTGTATGTTCTACTGTTCTTGAATCTGATGGTGGTATGTTGGGGGTTTGATTTGGGTGTTCTACTGTTCTTGAATCTGATGGTGGTATGTTGGGGGTTTAATCTTGAATCTGATATGTGGGTTGAATGATGTTCATGTTCCTTGTGGGTTTGAATCTAGGTTTAAATCAGCTGTTGAATCTGGGTTTTTGTTGCTGTTGAATCTGGGTTTTTGTTGCTGTTGAATCTCTGTTGAATCTGGGGTTTTGTTGCTGTTGAATCTCTGTTTTTGTTGCTGTTGAATCGGCTGTGATGATGCAAAAAAAAAAAAAAAACTGACGATGGCGCGGCAAAGATGGTGGAGGGTAGGTTATTGAACCCGCAACCCCACTTTGCAGCCTCTGATTATCGGGAAATCTGAGCCAAAACTTCGTTTTTTTTAACCCGTTTTTTTTTCGAGATACACTTTGTTTTGATGTTGTTGTTTTTTTTATTTTCTCCCCCTAGTCGATGATGATAGCGATATATCTGAGACACCTCCCGAGTTTGCGATTTCTGAGTGCGTTCATTTTTGTGTTAAAAAGTTTTTGTAAAAAAAAAAGTTAAAGCGTAAACTTTTTTTTACGTTAACCGTAAACTTTTTTAACGTAAACCGTAAACTTTTTGTTGTAAAAACGTAAAGCGTAAAAAGTTTTACGTTTAACGTAAAACGTTTTTACGTAAAACGTAAGACGTTAAACGTTAAAAGTTTTACGTAAAACGTAAAATGTAAAAATTTTAACGTAAAAAACGTAAAACGTAAAAAGTTTTACGTAAAAAACGTAAAACGTAAAAAGTTTTACGTAAAAAACGTAAAACGTAAAAAGTTTTACGTAAAACGTAAAACGTAAAATTTTTAACGTAAAATGTAAACTTTTTTTAACGTAAACCGTAAAACGTAAAAAGTTAAACATAAAACTTAAAAAGTAAAGAGTATTAAAAGTATAACGTAAAACGTATAAAGTTTAAAAAACGACAAAAAACCGGCGCGTAAAACGTAAATTACGTTAACGTAAAAACGGCGCGTTGAAAAAACGGCGTTAAAAAATGGCGTTAATAAACGGCGCGTAAAAAACGGCGTTAAAAAATTGGCGCGTAAAAATCGGAGTTAAAAAACGGCGTTAAAAAATTGGCGCGTAAAAAAACGGCGTTAAAAATTGGCTCGTAAAAACGGCGCGTAAAAAAACGGCGTTAAAAAATTGGCGCGTAAAAAACGGCACGTAAAAAAACGTCCTGTTAAAATAACGACGCTTGAAAAAACCCGGCGTAAAAACGGCGCGTCAAAAAAACGTAAAACGTAAAAAGTTTAACGTAAAACTGAAATTGTAAAAAGTATAAAAAATGTTTAAAAAAATCTGAATTTTAAAATGTTTTTTAATAAAAAAGTTATGTTTTAAAAAACAAAAAGTAATATAATAATACAATAAACTAATAAAAAACAATAAAGATAAAAAGACAAAAAAGAGTTAGTTTACTAAATTACCCTTTTGGATTATAATATTAAAGATATAATAAGACAAAAACCATTTAAAATTAATTTTTATTTTTATTTTTAATCTCATCCATCCATCAAGTTGATCTAGGGGCTAATAAGTGGTTCTCATGGTTCTCATAACTAGAGGTGGTTTTCATTTTAGCGGTCCCCTATATATATATATATATATATATAGGGAGAAGATCATGCGAGAACCACCTCTTATTGCGAGACCCGCGAGAACCAATGTGAACACAACCAAAAATGCCTAAAAATAGCTAAAAATCACACAAAATTTTTTTTTCTTGAATTTTTGAATTATTTTTTTTTTTGTTTCGAAAAGTAGCGATTTTTTTTATAAAAAATTCAAAAAGTTTTTTTTAGATTTTTTTTAGATTTTTTTAGGTTTTTTGGGGTTTAGTTTTTAGCATTTTAGCTTGGGGGGGGGGGGGGGGTGGGTCGGGGTTTAGGTTTTTGGGGGGTGGGAGAGGGGGGTTTAGGTTTTGGGGGGGGGGGGGGGGGGTTAGGTTTTTTTTAGGTTTTTTTAGCTATTTTAGGTTGTGTTCACATTGGTTCTCACGGTTCTCACAATAAAGGTGGTTCTCGCATGAGCTCCTCCCTATATATATATATATATATATATATATATATATATATATATATCGCGACCTGTTTAGCCTCGAGTTCGGCTTGGTTAGAGCTCTTTTTCTAAAAAAAAAAACAAGATAAGGAAAACTAGAACCGGAAATGGAATACTTAAATGAAAAAAAAAAGTTACTTCCTAAACTTCTGCCTTAATTTCAACCACTAATTTCGACTTTTGTTTCCCTCTTGACTTTGACTCCCCTAACATTAAGCCCCTCACTAACTCATCCCTAAACTATTGCTCTTGGTTGACTAGGTTAAGGTAATTAAACCGAGACCTGTTGGACTCAAATGGGTTGACCTGGACTCATATGGTTTGACCTGCAGTGTAACACTTGAACTATAAGTTTTATACGAATGTCGGTAAAAAAAATATCTAACCAAGAGTGGCGACTAAAGTTTACAAGATCTAAGAATTGTCTCACACACTTGAGATTCACTGTAAATTGTCATCGAGATGAATAAGAGCTTTGCTATGACGACATACAAAGTTCATAGTCATGTTATACCAAGTTTAACTTCAACTTGGCAATCAAAGTTCGGGTTTAAACATTTTTTAACATTAAACCCCCCCCCCCCCCCCCTATAAATGTTCATTGCAATTTACAAAGTGAAAAAAAAATATTATATACAATTTCTACATATATGACACGGTATAAAAAGGTAAAGCTTGTGTAAAAAGCGTAGAAAAAATGTAGATATGTGATAGAGGGACAATAGAAAAAATAATGGTAAAGAGACCCAAACTGTAGAGGATGAAAGAATAAGGCTATTTTCTCTCTTGTTATGTTTCCAGTGAGGACATCACTTAGGTGGTGTTTGTTTTTTGCTAGAAGCACTTCAGAACCTCTTATGTCTGCGTCGCGCAGACCACGCGCAGACATAAGGGTCTGCAGCTTGTTTGTTTTCTCGCAGACCTTTCATTAAAAAAGGTCTGCGAGACCTCTTCTTCATACAGACATGAATCAATGTCTTCTAAGGTTTGCACAACCTCTTCTCCTCCACATTTTGAAAACACAGAGAACCCTTCTCCTCCTCCACCCTTCTCCTGCTCCACAGACCGCCGCCACCTCCACAGACCGCCGCCACCTCCACAGACCGCCGCCACCTCCGACGTCTCCCGCACATCTCCAGCCGCACCCCCACCACCTCGAGAACTCCACCGTCTCCCGCACATCTCCAGGTATGAATTTAGGGTTTTTTAGAGAGAGACCGTAGAGAGAGGGGGGGCGGCAGGAGAGAGAGAGGGAAAGAAGAGAGAGGGATCGGCGGTGGTGGAACGAAGAGAGAGAGAGAGGGGGGGGGGGGGGCGACAGGAGAGAGAGAGATCGGCGGTGGTGGTGGGTTTTGATGGCGGTGTTGGTGGCGGTGGTGGTAGCCGACGTGGTGGTGGCGGATGGTTGTGGTTGTGGTGGTGGTAGATGAAGGCAGAGAGATAGACAAGAGAGAGGAGAAGGTCTGCAGTGTGTGTTGAAGAGGTTTTTATGTAAAAAAAACAAACCTTCTTCTCCTTGCAGACTGCAGACATTTGATCCACCTCTTCTCCTGTAGATGCCTGCAGATGTGGTCCGCAGACTGCAGACCATTTACCTCTTTAAAAACAAACACCACCTTAGTTAGATCTTTAGCTCTTCTTATATGAACTGTTGTATATCTGTTTGATCTGTTTTTTTGTTAATTTATTTTTTATTTTTATCATTTTTGATAGTGTGTGTAGAATTCTGGGCCTCACTAACAATAACAGTTACAGTTCTTGATGATTTGTAACCTTTGTTGCACGAGTTGATGACACTAGATATGGATAGGTTGAGGACACCAGATATAATCCCAACAATACAAAATTAAACTACTTGGTTTATTACAAGACAAAAACCATACATTTATGTCACCTCGAATTAAAATCACAAAATAAACGTGTTTGACAGTAAAAACTTTTTGACAACGTCACACACCACTCCTTGTTGCAGTTGCACCATGGGGTTAAACCTGAGTGAGTGTGTATACATGTAAAATAAGATTCAATGAAATCAGAGATGCAAATAATCCACGCGAACAGTTCTAACATGTTAAGTAAAATGAGAGAAGAGTGCACCTCAAATATTTTGAAGAACATCTAGAATATGCTGCAATTCATGGACAACATTTTCCATACTCATCCGCTGTGGTGGAGAATCCATAGAGCATGATACTCCAATATGTATCGTTGAAACCAAACATTCCTCCATTTTCTTTGCTTTTACTTCTGTACTTTGCTCAACAATTGCAGCATCATCAATAATACTGACCACTTGGTCTGGCATCGACATTAATGCAAATTTATGTAGGCTAAGGTCTTCATTGAAGATGTCGTCTGTTGGCTTTTTCCTGGTCATCACCTCCAATAATAATATTCCAAAACTATAGACATCCCCACTACTTGTCATCTCACTCCCAAGACCATACTCTGCCACATGTAAGCAATTACTTCAATAAAAAAAAATTGTAACACTGTAAAGCAAATATATGGGCATGCTGGAGTATATAAATTTTACCTGGAGGTGCATATCCAATAGTTCCTTTAACCCCAGTTGAGTTGCCGTTGGAATCTGTTCCAAGGATTTGAGCTAAACCGAAGTCTCCAACATGGGCCACCATATCATCATCGAGTAGAATATTGCTAGGCTTTAAGTCACCGTGAGAAATGGTTATTGGGCAGTGATTGTGAAGATAATTAACTTCAATTGCAACATCGATAAGAATATTTATTCTTTGAAGAAGGTTGAGTCTCTGTGTACTTGTGCTTGAATGTAACCAATCATGTAAACTCCCATTGGGCATGAACTCGTAAACCAAAGCCTTGAAATCGTTGCCTTCAAAGTCAACACTTGAACATGAAGTTATTATCTTCAACAAATTCCGGTGCCGGATACTTCGCCATACTTCACACTCTCTCATAAAGCTTCTGCAAGCTCCTTGATTTTGGAGATGGAGAACTTTCACTGCAACAAATATATCGTTGCCATCATCATCATTAAGGGTACCTTTGTAAACAGAGCTGAACCCACCTTGTCCAATCAAATTCGCTTCAGAGAAGCCATCAGTAGCCTTGAGAAGTTGATTGTAAGAGACTTTCAAGAACAACCCTTTCCTTGATGATTGAGACGTTAGGGTGTTGCCTTTTTTCTTAATCCAACAATACACAAAGCATAATGTGGCGAAGATTGCGAATGCACTCAAAATGACTATAATGAACAAAGGAAACCTTTTTTTTGGTTTCTTGATCTCCTTGCATTTGGGTAACCCAAGTTCAACCAAGCCACCACAAAGTCTACTATTCCCCAAAATCGAGAACTTACTTCTATTGGCAAACACTCCTAGCACTGGCACTTTGCCCACAAAATCGTTATAGCTTAGGTCTATATATTCTAACAAAAACCGTTCTAAGAATTGTGGAATTTGACCCGATAAATTATTATGAGAAAAATCGAGTATCTCCACTCCTTTTAAAGAACTTAATGATTGTGGTATCTCACCATCAAATAAGTTGTCATTGAGGAATAAGAATGAAAGGCTAGTGCAACCCCCAAGGCTACTAGGAATATTACCAGATAGATTATTATAAGATACATCCAGATAAGTCAACATCTTGAGGTCTCCAACATATGTTGGGAGTGAACCAGAAAGGCTGTTTTGCGAAAGATCTAACATTATGGTTAGAGATGGAAGTTGAAGAATTTGTTTAGGTATTTTGCCAATGAGTGTATTGTTAGCAAGGTCCATATAGGATAAATGATGAAAATTTCCCAAGCTAGATGGTATATGCCCTTCTAGTCTATTGGTATGTAGATCAAGTTTAATCAACATCGATAAGTTCCCGACGGCATCTGGAATCAAACCTGTAGGATCGTTTGTTGACCCGAACGAGTCATTCAGAGGTTGTCTCTTGCGTTTCAGATGCGGAATAATAAGAAATGCAAGTAGAAGTAGCTTGTTCTTCTTCCTAACTGCTTGTTTTATTGATTTGAAACGTTTTACAGCTTGATCTTCACACCGGCAGAGCTTCGGCGTGGAATTTCACACACACGTTATGAGGTCCGCCCTAATGACACCTATATATAGACTTTCTGGTTCGCTTATGTGACACATGTCCATAAAAGCGGACCAGACATGTACATATAAGCTGACCAGACTGACAGATAAGCGGACCAGACATTCCTATGTCCCTATGAGCGGACCAGACCTGTAACATCTATACAGACTCTTGTTTTCTCGTATTTCGTGCCCTATGCTATACAATATGACGTAAGACCTGATCCTAGACACCTAGACGTAATCAACAGATGTAGTGTACCAACAGACTCCCCCTCAGATGTTGATGGAGTCGCCTATACACTCTGACTGCAAAACTGTGTCTTCACATCTTCAATCTAGATCAGTCTCTGGGCTTCATTCTTTCTCTCAAAATTAACAGACTCCCCCTTGCAATGTGCTGGCATTCCGTTAGTTCTTCAGCATCATCTGCTTCAGGATCGTAATCTGGCTGGTTCTTTCTGAGGTTGTTCCAAGATCACAACCTGACTATCATCCATCTCAGGATCATCAATCCAGCTCATACTTAAACCTGCACAAACACACTCTACCTAAAAGTAAATTTTGCGTATTTAACAATTCAATGTAAACACTCTGAAATAATCAGACGACTCTCTCTCATGAACATAAACAATCACTCTCCATCAGATCACATACATGATGAACCACTTGTTGATTTAAAAAACATATTTTGACATTTAAGATACACTCCTCCTCACAACAATGTCATCAAGTTTAGCACTCTGAATTTTGAAAATCAGCTTTCCAACATCAGTTGTCGAAAATCTTTTTGACTTTTTCAAAAGTTTATGCTAAAACACACCGAAAATCTTTTTGTAATTTTGAGTGAAAAGAAATGAAATAAAGAAATATTTACAGACAATATTTTTGTGAGTTTTGTGTAAGAGGATCATATCAGTTTTTGACAAGTCACGAGTACCGTTGAGCTTAGTTACACATTAAGAATTAAACAATTCACTTAGATTGCCGATATACTGATCCACTTAAATTCTCACACAAATTTCAACTAATTCAGGATATGAGTTAGGTGTTTTAAAGACTTAAACTCATTCATGTGTCCCACCTCTTGAATATACTCCCGTATCCAGATCCCAATATTCAGTCTTACAGGTGAGTATACCACAGATGATATCTGTCAGGGGAATAAATTATAGTACGAGGGCCGTGAGAGCTCAGGTCGATCTTTCGATACGCAGAGAGATGACGGCTTCGACTTTTGGTGGGTCCCCTTTAGAGGATCTTTTGCATTACAACAACAATGACTATCAATTTTATTGTTTCATCAATTTGCTGAGGGCTGCGCTATATTTCAAGCATGCGAAAAGTATTCTCCGGGGACTAGGTCAGAAATTTCTTTCAGCAGAAGTCCCGAGATAATACCCCAGATATCACTGAGCATAAAGACCTAGTATCTCAGAATAAGGGACCTTTCAAACGAGATTTCAGGGGTTACCTATATATCCAAGTAGTGTTCCCCACGAAATAAGCAAGTTTGAAATTTAGTTTATATCCCGAAAAAATTTACTAATTGTGTAAAAACCTATCGACATATCATCAGTGAGACTGTTTAATGCTATTCAAACATTACATTTCTTTAGCATACTGTGACTGCCTACTGATGTACTATCATTTCCTCTTCTTTGACACCAAAACTCATTTTTGATTTTATCATGTTTTTGCCTTTTTTTAAATTTTCAAATGTTTTTGGATTTTCTAAAATTTCTTACTCCCCCTAAAATGCAAACACATTTTAGTAAATTTGAAAACAAACTATACAGAAAGTGACAACTGATATCAAATCACCTCAATTCGCCATCCACTTGGCATAAACAATCAGAACTCCCCCTTTCACAAAACTATTTTCTCATTATGATTTCAGAACACTTAAGTTTGTTTTAACCAAAATGATTTTTCCGGAAAATAAGTTTTGTTAATTTTCAAACCACTTGTAGGTTAGGGGAATGGTTCATCATTTTGTCCATTCAATCTCTTGTATCAGGATTACATCAAGTTCAAACTAATGACCTTGAGTAATCACTTTGTCAGAATCAACCTCTTACCACTTGTAAGTATATCCAAAACAATTAATCACATGTAAGAATAAAACATCTACACAAACCATTTTACCAATAAAGATGTCGATTCCTGCTTCACACTTACCAACCTGGAAGCTCCGGCGAATCATACTTAACCTGTAAAGTTTTAACAATTTTAAGAATTTTCAAAACAACTTTATTAAACATGAAAGATGCCGATTCCTGGTCCACGATTACAAACTTGGGATCTCCGGCAAGTCAGGTGTTTTAAGCAAAGAAAATGTCCACCCAAGCCTGACCAGCCTTGGGTGTTTTCAGTTCAGAAGCAGTTGGAGTGTAAGTTGCTTTCTTTTTAGCATAAAACTCCTTTACCCCTTTTACTTTTCCATCGACCATTTTTCCGAAAATCTTTTTAACTTTCCCATTAAACGCTTTCTCAACATCAAAGTTATCCTTCTCAGAATAACCCTGATTTGAGATTTCAGATTTTCCAGTTTTCCTTTTAAATTTTTCAGTCCTCAATGGTGGAAAGTTCTCATCATCCATTGAAAGAACTGAATTTTCATCACTCTTATCAAACTGTGGCTCCTCTGATTTTGTGGAATCAGATTCATCGCCAGATTTTACTTCTGATTTCTTAACAACCCATTTTTGGTTGTCAAGTTTCACACTTCGCTTGTAAAATCTCTTCGAACATTCACCAACTTCAAATGTTGAATTTTTGAAAACTTTAAATTTTTCAGTTGGTGGTTCGGTTTTATCAACAACAACTTCTTTCAGTTTTCCAGAAACTCCCTGTTTTATGTTTGTCGCTTTCGAACAGTTCCATGCAATATGACCAACTTCATTGCATCGGAAACAGGTTCTTGTTTCTTTCCTTTGATAAGCTCCATTCTTCATCTTTTCATCAAGAAACTCCTGGTTTGACTGTTTCCAGAATGAGCTCTTTGCTTCTTCTTCATGGCTAGTTCCTGCAACATATGTCATTTTTTATTTAAAATCTCGAACATATTTCTCATTTTTATAATTTTCAGGTGGAATAAAACCAAGTCCTTTCTTTTTGTAGCTACGATTGTGGTTTGGTTTCTTTTGAAAACCAGAACCAAAATTGTAACCCTTTTTCTTGTTCAAACGTTGTTGTACTCTTGAGGTGTAAAGTTTAGGTTTTACATTAAGATTTTCATCTTTTATTTCAGAAATATTAATTTCTGTTAGTTTGAAAACCTTTTTTATCAAATCAGTTTTGACACCTCTTATTGGAAATTCTTTATCAAAATATAATTTGTCAGAACCATTCAAAGTATATGCAACTTCAAATGTTTCGTCATTCAAATTAGATTTTGACAACAAAAACTCTTTACTGTAAACCCTTTTTCCCGACGATTTTGAACTCTTTTCGGATGAATTTGAACTCCCGACTGACTGACACGAACTTTCGGACTCGGACTTTGACTCTGACTCCTCATCCTTATCCAACACCTGATCAACCACTCTTTTTATCAGTTCTGACTCATGATCTGTGTCGGACGCTGTGAACGTGACATCAATATTGTCCGGTAAAACAACGGTTATCTCAGATTCTAACTTAATATTGACCGCCTTTTTTAGTTCTTCCTCGTTAGGTTTCCTAGATGAGTACCCTTCCCAAATCGGAGGCGGACACTTATTATAACATACACCCTGTTTCTTACCAGTATCCTTTTCCTTTGGCTTTTTGGTTTTATCTTCATCTTTAAATGCCTCGAAACCTTCAACTGTTGGATAAATTCTATCCATTACGTAGTCACAACCTTTGTAACTTTGCAGCAATCTTCTGATTCTTTCATTCTCAGTTGCTTCACTATCCAACTCTTTCTTCCACTTTGCACATTCTTCTATGTACATGTTGATCTCTTTCTGCTTTGTCATCATAGTAGCATTCAACATCTTCAAAGCTTTCTCTCTTTCAGAGTTAGTCTTTTCCAGACTATTCACAGTTCTGTTCAATACATCATATGACTGTTTCAAATTTTTTACATCAAACAACAACTTTTCTTTCAACTTTTCTAACTCACTAAACCTCTCATCTTTCTCTATACATTGTTTACAAGACTCTAAACATGTAAGACAAGGTTTTGTGATTTCAAAGATCTTCTCAACTTCAACTATCTTTTCAACTTCCACAATTTTCTCAATCACTTTGACTTCTTTCAATTCTTTTGCAGCTTTCTTCTCTTTGAGTTTCTTCAATTTTTCTGCAAAATAAAATTCAAAACTATCAGAAGATAAGTGAGTTTTTCCAATATTAATCTGTTTAATTTCTTCATCACTATCACTTGTCTCTGACGAACTGTTTTCAGATGAAACAGATCCTTCATCTTCACTTTTCTCTTCATCAGATAACACTTCCATCCATTCCTTCAGCATTTTCGGCTTTTGAATAATATGAGCAATAAACGCTCCAACATTTGAATCAGCTGGAATGTACTTGTCCCAGCTAAATCCTTCAGCCATTTTCTCATCATCTTGATCACAAATGCCAAAATAAGCTTTCCTGTTTGCATTCTCGATCATTCTTCCATGTGCTGTTTGTGGCTCTTTTTGTTGATGTGGTTGATGAGTAATTTGCTGATAAATGGTCTTCCTATAATAATCATCTTTTCCAGAAGACTCCTTTGCTCCTCTCGGCTCCTGATTCTTGCACTCCCTTTTAAAATGACCTTTCTCCCTGCAACGAAAACAAACAACTTTAGATTTATCAAATCCAAGATTAGAAAGATTTGCATCCAAGAAGTCATTTCTTCCTGTAACCAATCTAAACTTTTCTGCTCTCCTCAAAACACTAGCTAAAGCCCATTTAATATCCATCAGTTCCAGCTCCTCTGCATCTATCTGGTCATAATCTTCCTTTGTGAGCATCGGATTACCAATTTTTCCGGCAATCAACCCTTCATAAGATTCTAATGCAGTGACCAATAATCCCATATGATGCTTTACAACTTCTTCAGAATAATTTTGACCGTTTTGAAGATGTAGAGCTACATTGCACTGAATCAAATGCCCATTTCCAGCAGATGCACTTTGAACACTTGGAGGATTCACCGTTGAGAACCCACTAGTGTTGACTGATCCTTGACTGCTTGGTGTAGACTGATTTCCAGCACTAAATGCAGTTTGTATCTTTGGACTGGCTTCAGCAGTTTGAACATTTCCTTTATAGTACAATTTAATATCTTGTTGATGAGTTGAACTATTCATTCTAGCAATTTTCTGCTGCTCCAGATCTTGTGCCTCCAGTTTCTCGATAAACTGTGCAATCGATAACCTTTTAAACTGTCCGGAATTCTTCAATATCATCATATATGTTCCCCATTCCTGTTGTGGTAACGCATCAGCAAGCTTTTCAACCCATTCTGCTGGAGTTTTTGTAATCTTCAACTGTGACATGGTGCGTACAAAATGACAATATCTTTCAATAAGACTCTTTGTTGTTTCACCAGGCATGCACGTAAACAATTCAAACTCTTTTTTCAACAAGGCTGCTTTACTTTGTAGCATTTCAGTACTTCCCTCAAATTTATTTCTAAGAGCTTCCCAAATAGAATAAGCATTGTCATCATGTTGAAGCAACACAAATATATCCTCCTTTATTGCTTGTTGTAACAAATTGATCATCATTTTCTCTCCTTTATAACTTTCCCTCTCTTGTTCAGTAAATTCAGAAATGATTTTATCAGCTCCCATTGTATTCTTTGGCCTTTCATATTCAGTTTCGATACTCTCCCAAGCTTTTAGATGATTTGCCTGTACCCAATTCTCAAACATTTTCTTCCATCCGTGATAATCTTCAATACCCATGAGTTTCGGGGGTTTTTGCATTGTTCCGGTTTCATTTTCTGCATTCATGTTTTGGGCAATGGAAGCTGGAGTAGTCGGGGTAGCAAATGCGTTGTAGAATTCAGAATCCATGTTTTGATATCAAAGAATTTCTTAAACAAGCTTTCAAACGAAAAATGTAATTTGGAGTGGAATCACAAATTTGCACTTTGGAGTGGAATCACAAATTTGTACTTTGGAGTGGAATCAACAATGTACTCTGGAGCGAAATCAACAATGTACTCTGGAGTGGAATCAACAATGTACTCTGGAGTGAAATCAACAATGTACTCTGGAGTGGAATCAACAATGTACTCTGGAGTGGAATCAACAATGTACTCTGGAGTGAAATTAACAATGTACTCTGGAGTGGAATCAACAATGTACTCTGGAGTGGAATCAACAATGTACTCTGAAGCGGAATCAACAATGTACTCTGGAGCGGAATCACTAAGTGACGTATGAGCGGAATGACATGGTTCTTGGAGCGAAATCAGATCAATTCAATGTCCCTTGGGGCGAAATCAAGTCAATTGAATGTCCCTTGGAGCGAAATCAAGTCAATTTGTTGTCCCTTGGAGCGAAATCAAGTCAATTGATGTCTCTTGGAGCGAAATCAAGTCAATTGATGTCCCTTGGAGCGAAATCAATTCGGAGAGTATTTTGGACCATTTTTACTTTGAATTTCAAGCTCAAACTTTCAGGGATTTATCTATGTTCAATTTCCTACAGTCTGTGAAAATTTGAGCGGATTCCGACCGTTAAATCTTGGTCTGACGAAGAAAGAAGGTGTAGAAATAAGAATATGTGACGAAATCCAGCAAATCTCTGTAGAACTCCTCCTCCTGAAGCTCTGATACCACTTGTAAAGTTGGGGATGTGGTTCACACCGGCAGAATAATAAGAAATGCAAGTAGAAGTAGCTTGTTCTTCTTCCTAACTGCTTGTTTTATTGATTTGAAACGTTTTACAGCTTGATCTTCACACCGGCAGAGCTTCGGCGTGGAATTTCACACACACGTTATGAGGTCCGCCCTAATGACACCTATATATAGACTTTCTGGTTCGCTTATGTGACACATGTCCATAAAAGCGGACCAGACATGTACATATAAGCTGACCAGACTGACAAATAAGCGGACCAGACATTCCTATGTCCCTATGAGCGGACCAGACCTGTAACATCTATACAGACTCTTGTTTTCTCGTATTTCGTGCCCTATGCTATACAATATGACGTAAGACCTGATCCTAGACACCTAGACGTAATCAACAGATGTAGTGTACCAACAAAACCTGCTAATTGATTATCGTACATCGTAAGAACTCCTAGATTTTGAAGCTTACCAATGGTAAATGGGATTTTTCCTGTGAATCTGTTACCTCTTAAATGTAAAATGGTCAGGCCAACTAGATTACCGATACTTAAAGGAAGGTTCCCATGCAACTGATTTCTTGCTAAATTCAGGAACGAGAGATGCTCTGAAAGATTACCTATTGATATTGGGAGCACTACTTGAAAGTTGCAGGTATGAAGACTCAACGATTTTAATCTGCTGCAGTTTTTCAAAGAATCAATAAACTTCATTTCATCAGCTTCTCCGTGTCCGCCAAGTTTGTTATTGTTTAAGGATATCTTATAAATATCTTTTAGTTCTGAAAAGTCAACTGTCACCTTCCCACTAAAATTATTTTCACCCATTTCAAGAAGTTGTAATTTCGAACAGTTAGATATAGAGGGTGGAATAAGTCCAGTCAGATTGTTATTTCTTATTTGAAGTCTGACAAGATGAGGGAGCATTGTACCTATAAATGGAGGAAGACTACCTGTAAGATGATTCTCATATAAGGAAACATCAGTTAGGACTGAGAGGTTATAGATAGAATGAGGGACGGGTCCATGTAAGTTACAATCACCAGCGTAAAATTCTCTGAAGTTTTTCAAGCGACCTAAGGTGTCTGGAATGCTCCCACCAAAAGGATTTCCTTCAACATAGAATCCTTCCATTGATGTAATATTCCCCAAGAACGTTGGGATTCCTCCTGATAAGTTATTAAAATGAAGTCGAAAAAAAACAAGTTTGGAGAGGAAACTTATCTCTTTGGGTATACTTCCAACTAGCCTATTACCCCAAAGAGAGAGCTCTTTAAGGTTAGAACAAGCAGACAAATTAGTTGGAATGAATCCGCTGAACTTGTTGCCTCCAAGATCAAGTAAGTGTAGCCTTGAAAGACGACCAAATTCATGAGGGATGCTTCCATGAAAGCTGTTGTTCACGAGAGATAGCCAGCGAAGGAAGCTTAGGTTTCCCACATGAGGAGACAAAGAGCCTGTTAGGCCTTTCGACTCCAGTTGTATAGCAGTCACTCTTTTGCGCTGCTTCCCACACGTGACACCAATCCAATCACAGAAATGAATGGAAGAGTTCCATGAGGTTAGATATCTGTTTGGATCTTCGGTAATCATCGACTTAAACGACAACAAAGCCTGATGATCAGTCTCATTTCCACCATAGGAAGTAGAGATGGTTGGTGTGGTAAGAAATATTACAACAAGAGAATAAAGTGGGAATGCCATTCTAATAAAAGAAGAAGAGAAGCAAAGTTTTGGTTGCCTTGAATATGAGGGTGATTGTAAACCTTTAAAAAAGCTTTAATATGATTAAATATTTTAATCAGTTCCACTAAAAAAGAGAATAAAGTTGGTGAAGCTGCATTGGATGTGAATGCATGCTTACATATTTTAATCAGTTCCACTAAAAAAGCTTTGTCATGTTTTAGTTTCTCATTAAACAATAAAATGTTTGAACTTTAACATTAATTAATAGATACAAAATTTAGAAAAAAAAAAACGAATTAAGAGATTAGAAAAAGATTTAAAATCCCAAATAATAACATATTTTGTTGAAGAAACTGTCAGTGTTGGCGTTTATCATTAATCAATTTTTGGTTTGCAATTTTACACGAGTGGACAAAAAAACTAGTGAACCTATTTCATGGCCACATAAAGCGGAATGATAAGGGGGTAGGGGCATCCATCACTCACCACTCGCTCATCACTCACAACATCCAATCAATTTTCGCCATGTCATCGAGCATTATTCCATCACTAGTGATGGATTTTAGTGGAAATGTCCATCCCTTACCACACACTATCAAAATCATTCAAAAAAAAAAACTGAATTGCATCAACATCAACTTCTTCACAGGTGAAAATTTCAACGCGTTCTAGGATCCACGCGTGATAGGGTTGAGCGGCGGCGGCGTTCCACGGGGTATCAGTGGCGGAACTAGCCCAAAAATTCAGGCGTATCCATTTTTTACCGTACATTCATATAACAACGAAGAAAACACGATAATAAATAAAGTTAACAATGTTGTCACATGACCAAAAGTATTAACTTATTTTGTCGCGTAAATCAATTTTAATAAACTTTATTGTGTGAACTGGGGCATGAGTTCCTGGTACGGGCAAGAATTCTCTAAAATTTCCCTGATGAATTGGTCATTGTCATAGTAGGGATCTAGAGGGTCCAAACATGGGTAGGCTGCTAGATTCGGCATGGGTTCGTCTTCTGGTATTGGGTAGCGTTGCTGGTAGTCTCTATGGTCGTCTAACCATGGGTCGTAGTCTGGGTCTAAGGGATTGGGTGCTGGTATCCTAGGTATCTCCTCTGGGTTGAAATCAAGCATTTGGATTTGATTTTCTGGGTTGTTTTCTATTTCCATTGGCTGGGTGGGGAACAAGGGTAATGGTTGGGGTGCTATCAGTTGTTCTAGGTTAGGGTCGGCAGCTGTGGTTGCTAGGATATGAAAGTTTGCTAAACTCCTATTAAGCATATCCTGGGTGTGGGCATCTGTCTCTCTTTTAGCGGCTGCTAGGGCTCGATGTTGTTGTAACTTTTTTCATTCTTTTCCTACGTTCATGCGCTCCCCTACTGAACCATCCTCTCTTTTTAGGAGGGAATGACTCTTCATACTGAGCCTTAAACACGAATATCCCGTCTTCATTATCAGTTGAATACCCTGAGAGGGCAGGTTGTGAAGAGGTGCCTTCGTTCCTAGGTGAGCTGGACAACTGACGGTAGGCGTCAGAAGGTCCTTGGTCGCTCATACTGTAAACTAACAAATAATCAAATAACACACAATAATAATATACAATTATGCACGTGTTTCCATAATTTATTTTTTAACATTTTAAATAATATCTTGGTGTCAGCAGAACACTTCTGTGGCTGAATCAGTGGCTTAGCTGTGATACCACCTTCTGTCGCAACCCCGTCCCCTATATTACCCGGGAACGAGCGGCCGCGGCCAGTCTTGGTGGTATCTGGGTTTGTCAATTTGGCAGCGGAATTACATCAGGACCGTAGTTAGGAAATATTTTATCAGAGTAAAATACCACGCTTTTATAATATTAAACACATGGGAAAATCCAACGTTTCAAGTACACACATTTTCATAGGGATAAACCATATTTTATTTAAATAAAACATCTCTTTATTTTAGGTAACTTTATAGCCACTTTTCCAAGCCTTCAGTGTTGTCCAGTGATCGGAGTGTCGCGCTCCGGTCAAAGATAATATTTATAGTCCCAAATTACCCTCAACAAATAGCTAGTGGTAGTAAGGGGTCGAACCACGAAGAGTATGTGGTTTGCGAATGGATTCGATTGATTTGAAATATGTAACACAATTTATGAAGCTTGCTATGATATATTTTTGTATTTTTGTTTGATTGAGAAGATTGTGAATTAAAATAACTAAAATAATTAGATTGATTAACTACTAACGATTAAGTAATTGCAAGAAATGAAATTGATTGATTAAACAATATAAAGAAAACAAGGTTCACACCCGGTTCGGTAATTGAAGTCCTAGGGTTTCTACACGTTTTCAATTCGATTCAATTGCAAATATGATTAACAAATTTAGTGTTACAAGGCTTAGGTGCCAAGAGCTATCAACGTCGTAAATGACGGACCACAATGCACTTCGTTACCAAGAACATGTAAACTCTAACCTAGACAAGGCATAATTGCACATACACATTTCGCAAAGTCAAATTTAATCTTCACTCGACAATACACGAATACAATACCAATGCAAGACAATTATCATAAGTTTCAAAATCAAATCACAACTTGTCGCAAATCGAATCTCAAATACAATGTTTAAACCCTAAGAACTTACAAAAACCTACACCGGGGTGAAGCCTCCAAGAATTTAGCCGCTCATGGTGAAAAAGGCACGATCAACGGATGCTTGAGACTTGAGTTGGGTCATCTTGAAGCTTGAAAGTATATGAATGGATGAATGGTTAGGGTTATGGAAGATTGGTGATGATGGATTGAAGGATGAACAAAATGATGGTGTATTAGGGTTCTTGATGTTGATTTGGATGAAGGTTGGTGATGGTAGGTGAATGGTAGATGATAGATGATGAGTAATGGCTCTCACATGATATTCAAACTCTCCAAGAAAGTGTAACCCCCGAATAATGGCTAACCACCCTCTTTTGATTCGTTCCAAGACCAAAGAAAAAAAATTCGCGTAGTCAAGTTTGGGGAGCCGTCGCCGACGGCTTGATGCCCCGTCGGCGACGGTGTGTAAATCTTGACATTCACCCGACGGCCTATGTTGCTGTCTACGACACTTTGTAGCTACGGGAGGATGCATGGACCGTCGGCGACGGCCCCTATGGGCGTCGGCGACGGTGCCCCCAAACTTGTTTTTCTGTTTCTTTCATTTCTTGAGTCCGGTTGACCCGTTTCGCGTCCCGGTGGTTCGTTTTTCGTTCTGGTGGTCCGTTTAGCTCCCAATTAGCTCCTTAAACATCACAAGACCTGCAAAACACAAATCCTTTTACAAGTAGGCTATTCGAGATTAAAAGTTAAGTAAAAACATGAACTTAGACATAAACGAACACCGGTTTTCGACCACGTATCACATCCCCACACTTGTCTTTTGCTTGCCCTCAAGCAAATCTGTTTTTCACTTTCACGTGGGTCGAACGAAGAATACACTCCCCATTCCCGAGACAAAGGTTAAGGTCCAATGTCATGCTAAAGTTTAAATTCTTTACAATTTTCAATATATTTAACTGTAATGTGATTTCACATACACAAATGGTTACCCAAGATTATCCCGCCCGTGAAACCAACAATTCATGCACATCCCTCACAATGTTCTCTCCACTCGGCTTGTAGATTGGCTAACATTTATAATGTATTAGCACTTCAAAGAATATTCACTCAAAACCGATTAGAACACATACCCGCATAAGCTTGCAACTCAATCATTCTCCACCATTGATCACGAACACTAAGCACAAGTCATAAGGTCTTTGTAAGGGTTGTAACGGGGCTAGGCTAAGGGTAGGAATTAGGATATTTTAAAGTGGCTAAGGTGATGAAAATTCGATTTTTTTTATTAGAAACGACTACTCTAAACAATACTAACTATAAATACCAATTATTAGGCAACAACTTTTCGCCTTTTATTCAACAACTACTAACACTTCTTTTTGTGTTTTTCTCAATGCTTTTTTTTTTCAATTCTTTTTCATAACATTTTCTGATTTTTTTTTCACAGAAAACAACTTTACAAACACGACTCCTATAATCGAATTTTCATCACACGGGTTTAAAAGAAAAGGTTTAAGGTTATGGGCTATAGGGTGGTCAAACGAAAGGTTTAGGCTCAAAGTGGGCAACTAGGGGATTTATTTTGGGTACAGATGGATAAATGGTTTTAAAATAAAAGGTTTACCTAATGCCTTAATCATTCTCGTGCTTGTATTCGGTCTATGGTCTCAAACGTATCAAAAGTTGCAAGTTCTACAATATATGACTAATGGTCCACTCAAACAAAGAAACATAGGTATGTAATCTATGATATAAAAGTGGCTCAAACCTCACATATCTAAAAGGGTATGGTATGTGACACGCATAAACTACTAGTTTCTTAGGCGGATTATTCCCAAATAACCACCCGCTAAATACCCGTCATGCTATTAATTAGAACTTGACCATGACAAAAGACCAAATGGGTTGTGACATCCCTCGTTGACTTAGTTACTTATGCTTTTAAGATCGCTTTTGAAACAAGATATTTTTGAAAATTTTTGAAATTTCCCCCCATCCCCACACTTGAGGTAAACATTGTCCTCAATGTGTAGTATTTAAATGAACGGGTCAAAATCTAAAACTTTTACTACTCCCCCATCCCCACACTTGGGGTAAACATTGTCCTCAATGTGTAAGAACTATAGTTTTAAAACACACAAGGGGTGTGACACGGCTAACTTCCCCAAAATTTCACCCCGAAAGAATAATATACAATTTACAATCCACTTATTTGCTAACTAAAAATCAAAAGTAAAAAGAAACGCATGCACCTGATTTTCGAGCTCATTCCTCGTGTGCTCTTCTTCTCTTCAAGAAAGTGGTTGTCCCACGAACACAATGTACCTACAAATCTTAACCCTTGTGTAGAAGCATGCTTCTCACAACCATCAAAATTTGTTAGTTACCTAGTTCTTTCACTTTTATGAAAATATTACCAAGCCATACTTTATTTTACTTTGATTTATGTGGAAATTAATTTACAACAATAACAAACCTAACTCACTTTCGTAGGAATCACGGTTGCATTTAGCTTATGCAACAAGCCCTTTTAAACCTCCCGATAGCTTGGGAGGACGAGAGGTCTCGTGAGGGTTATATAGGGAACACACCCACAAAGTTCATTTAACTAGGCGAAAATAAATAATACGAAATAAAAATAACGAAAATAAAATAATATACAACAACAACAACACAAAACATACCTTGCCTCTACCGCTGATATCTCTCGTTAGGGTTCACTGGTGGGTTTGGCTGGTATTGATAACCAGTGAGGGCCTCAAACATCTCCCTATAGTTATAGAGTGGGCTCGGCTCTCCTTAAGGTGGTGGTTGGTAAGGAATCGGGATGAAGCTAGAGCCGACTGCCTCGGGCCAATGAGGGGTTGGATCGGATGGGCCTTGTGGATGGGGAAGGTTGGGGTAATCGGTCC
Source organism: Helianthus tuberosus (assembly GCA_030545235.1). Classification (NCBI taxonomy): domain Eukaryota; kingdom Viridiplantae; phylum Streptophyta; class Magnoliopsida; order Asterales; family Asteraceae; genus Helianthus; species Helianthus tuberosus. The sequence continues at coordinate 15,902,541 of CM060369.1, read as the reverse complement.
ACCCCGAGTGTTCGGCATATGGGAGACCGGCTTGATAGTCTATTTGATGTCGCTCCTGATCGTGGAGCACCTTGGCATTGTTAATAGCCATTTGGTTAGAGACGGCCAAAGCTCTCCATCGGCGTTGCTCCAATTCTCTTTGTGCATTTTGATGCCTTGCCTCTTCTTCCTCCCATGCCCGTCTTTGGGCTCTTTCATCCTCTTGTAACTGTAACAAACGTTCCATTTATGACCGTTGTAACGCTTGTTGCAGTTGTTGTTCCTCCATTTGTTTCTCCATCCTCTCGCGAAAGGATGCTTGAAAAGCCCATTGTTCTTGCGAGTACGCCCCTTGCGCCTCTTCCCATTCTTTCATGCTCGCGTGGTATTCTCTCCCCTCGCCAATGCATGCCGATACATTATCGTAAACCGCCTATTGCCCGCGAGTCCACAACCGGTACGACGGTATCTGCCTTTGGTTCACAAAATTTGCAACATCGGCAGAGATTTCCCTATGCTGCTTCCTGTACCTCCGCCTCGGTCCCCGCGGACCGGAAGGATCCGTCTCCTCCTCAACATCAGGCATCTCCTCATCTCCTTCCTCTCCATCACCCTCTTCATCACCCTCTCTTGGTTCAGTGAATCGGTAACTATCTCCTTGTTCATCTTCAACCGTGTGAAGATGACCAAAAGTCTTCACCGTTATCTTCCAATGTCGCCTCATGGAGGCGAAGTTGAACTGATCGATGGGTTTAGACACCCACAGTGACTCCTGAGGCAATGCATTCTGCTGCAAAATCATTACGCTAATCAACCTCACATAAGGAATCATCTTCCGCTTGAATGATTCTCTTGTATCCCATGTATTGATCATCACAATTTGATGCCATGATAGCCTTGGCGTCCCATAAAACAACGAATGTAAAACCCGGTAGTCGGGTGCCTTTACTTTACCGCGGTCCCCAAACCGCACCAACACATCAAAGACAAACCGTTTCTCAAATCACCTGCGCCCCCAGAACCTGGCAATACGGATGCTAGCATTTGCGGTGGATCAGCTTCGTTTCTTTTATTATCCAAAAACTGATCTTAATCGTAGTAATCATACGCTTCAATCCCAAGCGAATCAAATCTTGCTATAGCATTCATGTGCTCGAATGACATGATCATTTGGTTTTTGCCAATATTTCTGATCAACTGCCACGTAGGAGCTGGCCCATCAGAATGTTCAAAATGGAGAGTAGACAACCATTCACAAACAGCCCCCAAATACACCCGGGTGGTGATATCCTCGCACCAGTCAAGCACTCATTCCCATCCAATCTTTTCAAACCTTTGAACTATGCCGATTTTTTGGAACTCATCGACATTCAATGTACGTTCACATACTGCCCTCTCGGGTACGGGCTTTGAAACACCCGTGACCATCTTCATTTTCCACATCTTCGCCTCCAATTTCTTGTTTCGGTATCGAGAAAGAGCTTTCAACTTATCATCTTTCCATACCGAAGCCGACCTACTATTCTTGGCCTCCTCCCAATCCCAATCCTGTCGAATAACTTGCCCATCACCTTCTTCTACATTGCTTAACTGTTCCCAACGTCTTTGATATTGCCCCGAGCCTGAACCGGCTCCTGAAGACGATCCTTGCCTGGAGGTTTTTGCTTTCTTGCTTCTTCCAGACATAGCTACAATCAAAAGACAAGACAACAATTAGTACACCCAAATCTTCAAGCAATCTCAAACTTTGAACATAATATGCAATGTTGAATTTCAATCAAGATTTAGATGTAAAATCGCCTTTTTAAACTTCCAAAGTCGCACATTTTAACATCTACATATCAATTTAGCATGTTTACTCATAAGATTTCTCAACATTTCATGGTTTGAACAATATTCAACATTACAACTATGTTCAATCATGCAACAATCTAGTGTAATCACATCACCAAGACTAGAGCATGTTCAAATCCCACCCAAATCAAGTAAGCATTCCTAAATTTATGCTAAAACATCATACATTATGATAAACAACCTACTCTTAAATAATAAGCTTAAAATTTCAGAAGAAATCAACAATACAAATGAAAATCATGCATGAATTTACTGAAAGTTCATACCTTTGATGTTAGATAACAAGAAAAACTAAGAAAAAGTGCAAAGCAAGAGACTTGGATGAACACTCTTCAAAAACCTAAAAAACTCACGCCCAGAAATGTTGCACACGAGCAAGAATTGATGGAAACCGATATGGGGGTTTTGTTCCTCTCGAAAAACTACACAATTTAGGCTAAAGAATCACTGGATTTGGCTGATAATTGAGGGAGTTATGAGTGATTTAAGCTTTAGGGTTCTAGAGAAAAGTTGGGGAAGAAGATGGAGTTGGAAGGAGAGATAACGTGTGGATCTGATAATTGAGGGTAAGTGGGTATGTGATAAGGTTTTCGATACTTTTGTGTGGTGAAAAATGAGTTCGTTTCGAGTTTTAAAGGCTATAACTGATTTTGGGTTCGATCCTGAGCGTTTAACAAGAAACAGCGTCGGAACGTTTTAGGGGGGCCGTCGCCGACGGGCCTGACCACCGTCGGCGACGGTGCTTGGAAATGGTGAAAGTGGGCGACGGCCTAAATGGCTGTCTACGAACAATTTGAGGCCACGGAGGATTCGAGGGACCGTGGGCGACGGTCTTCAGAAAATCAATTTTTTTTATTTTCGATTTTTTTTTGTTTTTGAAAAATTAGGGAGAATTATGAGATTATTATAAAAGGACTATATACATAAAAAAAATTCCTAGAAATTATTAAAAATCTATTTGTAAATTTTTATAAGTTAAATTTTTAAAAACACGGAAACCGTTAACGGCCCTACCCCCCCCCCCCCCCCCCGAAAAGTTGTGTATTGTCCCTAATACATACAAATAAGTCTAAAAACATACCTTTTGTCTTCAAGACCCGTTCGTGATATCCGAACTTCACACAATCAAGAGGATTAGTACGAAACGAGAACGATTAACACAAAAACACACAAACAATTAAATAATTGTACATAACTTTACAAAATTCATTACCGGTCCTTTCAGTTGACCTCATAAGTTGGCACACTTACCACGAACTTCACCAACTCTACATTCACATCCTTTTTCTCATTGTTACCATCAAGGAACGGTTTAAGGCGATGCCCATTAACCGTTTGCTTCGACCCGTCCTTCGGGTCCTTGATTGTAACATCTCCAAGCTTTCCGACCCGTGTAATCACGTACGGGCCCATCCATTTGCTTTTGAGCTTACCGGGGAAGTATTTAATCCTTGAATTGTATAGCCAAACCTTTTGACCCACTTCAAACTCCTTCGGCTTCAACTTCGCGTCATGTGCCCTCTTCATATCATCCTTGTATTTTGAGGCGCACTCGTACGCTTCTTCCCTAAGCTCCTCCAATTCGCAAAGTTTTAACTTTCGCTCCTTTCCTACATCATCATATTTCATGTTAACTTCTTTGATAGCCCACCAAGCACGATGCACAAGTTCAACCGGTAAATGGCAATTTCGCCCATAAACTAAGCGATTAGGTGTAGTTCCAATAGGTGTTTTATGAGCCGTTCTATAAGCCCACAAAGCATCATTCAACTTCGTCGACCAATCCTTTCGGCCGGGTCGAACGGTCTTTTGCAAAATTTCTTTTATTTGCCTATTGGAAACCTCCACTTGACCGCTTGTTTGTGGGTGTTAAGGAGTAGCAATTCGATGGTCAACACCATACCGTTTCAAGAGTTTGCCAAAGTTAAAATTCTTAAAGTGAGATCCCCCATCGCTAATGATCACTCAGGGAATCCCAAATCTAGAAATTATATTTGTTTGTACAAAATTGCAAACAACGGTATGGTCGTTCGTCTTGGTGGCAATTGCTTCGAACCACTTGGATACATAATCAACCGCCACCAAGATGTATAAGTTGCCATGTGAATTAGGGAATGGGCCCATGAAATCGACCCCCCACACATCAAAAATATCTACAATGAGGATCGGTTGCATGGGCATTTCATCCCTTTTAGAAATACCCCCTAACTTTTGACACTCTACACAGTTCTTAGCGAAATTAAAAGCATCCTTAAAAATAGTCGGCCAATAATGACCGCTATTGAGCACTTTATGCCCGGTTTTGTGACCAATGAAATGGCCCCCACAAGCAAATGAATGCAAGTGCATCAAGACACTAGGAATCTCCTCGTCGGGTATGCATCTTCGAACGACTTGATCCGGACAAAACTTGAATAAGTCCGGTTCTTCCAACGTGTAGTACTTGATTTGAGATAGGAAGTGCAACCTCTTCCTTCTATCCCAATGAGCTGGCAAGTCCCCTGTGACCAAATAGTTAACAATATTAGCATACCATGGTAATATTCCAACTTTTAAAATTTGCTCATCGGGAAAGTTCTCATTGATCTCTTCACAGGAAGAATCCTCCTCCACAACCAATCGAGACAAGTGGTCCGCAACCACATTTCACTCCCTTTCTTGTCTCGAATCTCCAAGTCAAACTCTTGTAGCAAGAGAACCCATCGGATTAATCTCGGCTTCACATCCTTCTTGTCCATGAGATACCTAACTGCAGAATGGTCAGAATAAACAATGACCTTAGTACCCCATATATAAGCACGAAATTTATCCAATGCATATACCACCTCAAGTAGCTCTTTCTCGGTAGTTGTATAATTTAATTGTACATCCGAGAGAGTCTTACTTGCGTAGTAAATGGCAACCGGTTTCTTGTCTACCCTTTGACCCAATACGGCACCCACCGCATAATCACTTGCATCACACATAATTTCGAATGGCAAAGACCAATTCGGTGATTGCAAGATTGGGGCCTCAACCAACCTTTTCTTCAAAATGTTAAAGGCATTTTGGCAATTCTTATCAAAATCAAAGGTTTTATCTTTTAACAATAGATTACATAGGGGTTTCGTTATATCACTAAAACTTTTTATAAACCTCCTATAGAACCTCGCATGTCCCAAGAACGACCGAATACCCTTAACACTTGTGGGATAAGGCAAAGTGGATATGACTTGCACTTTTGCTCTATCCACCTCAATCCCACGACTCGAAACAACATGCCCTAACACAGTCCCTTCTTGAACCATAAAATGGCTCTTTTCCCAACTCAAAACAAGATTTTTCTCAACACATCAAATGATGACCCAAATATTGAGAAATCATCCATGAAGATTTCCAAAGACTCCCCCACCATATCTGAAAAGATACTCGTCATACACCTTTGGAAGGTGGCGGGGGCATTACAAAGTCCAAAGGGCATTCGCCTAAATGCGAAGGTACCGTATGGACAAGTAAAAGTAGTCATTGCTTGGTCTTCCGGATGTATAGCAATTTGATTGTATCCGGAGTAACCATCCAGAAAACAATAAAATTTTTGTCCGGCCAATTTCTCAACAATTTGGTCAATAAATGGCAAAGGGAAATGATCTTTGGAAGTAGCAGCATTTAACTTCCTATAGTCAACACAAATACGCCACCCGGTTACCGGCCGAGTGGCGACCTCTTCACCTGCGTCATTTGTGACGACTTGAATACCCACCTTCTTAGAAACTGTTTGTGTCGGGCTCACCCATTGGCTATCCGAAATAGGGTATATGATACCCGCATCTAGCCACTTCAATACTTCCTTCTTGACCACTTCCCGCATGTTCGGATTTAGTCTCCGTTGTGTGTCACGAGAAGAACTCATACCATCTTCCGTGATGATCTTGTGCATCACCACCGAGGGACTAATTCCCTTCAAATCCACAATGGTCCACCCGATAGCGGCTCTATGAATGACCAAAATTTTCATCAACTTCTCTTCTTGCTCCCCGGTCAAATTAGATGCAATGATAACCGGGAGCGTGCTACCTTCACCCAAATAAGCATACTTAAGATGCTTGGGTAGCACTTTCAACTCTAGCACCGGAGGCTCTTCCAACGACGACTTCAATTTTGTATCAATGGTTTCCGGAAGACTTTCCACTTGATGTGTCCAAGTGGGCCTTCCTTCTTTTGCCACCATAACCTCCAACTCTTTCACCTCTTCATCCATGCTCCGACTCGTTTCTCCTTGTAACCTGTCAAACATGAAGCATTCCTCTATTGTGTTTTCCTCTTCGACACTAATGTCGCATAGAGGTATACACTCGTCAACAATGTCCGCCATATAGCATTCATTGCCGACTAGAGGATCCGTCAATCCCGAAAAGACATTCAACCGCAACCGACGGTTACCAAAAGTCATTTCGACCGTGCCCGATTTGCAATTAATTTGGGCATTCGATGTTGCCAAAAATGGTCGACCGAGGATCACCATTGGTTGCTTAGTTCGATCCAAAGAGACATAATCTAATACAAGAAAGTCCACCGGATAATAAAAGTCCTCGACCTTGACTATTACATCCGTGACCATCCCACGGGGTAGTTTAGGAGTTAAATCGGCTAACACCACGGTGGTGTTAGGCACTTGAAGTGGACCAAAATCATATTGGTCGTATAAACTACCCGGCAAGATACTCACACTTGCCCCAAGATCCAAAAGTGCCCGGGTCATTTTAAATTCACCAACTTGTATTGAAATAATGGGTGCCCCGGGATCTTGAAGTTTTGGTGGAAGTGCACCCGAAAGAATTAAACTCACATTTTCAGTTAAATCAAGTTTCTTAGGAAACTTGTGAGTCCGTTTTTGGGTGCATAAATCTTTCAAGTATTTAGCATATGAAGGTACTTGTTTGATTGCATCTAAGAGTGGTAAATTGATTTTAACTTGTTTAAAAATTTCCCACATCTCTTCTTGTTGTGGGCCTCATTTGTTTACCACTTTCTTAGATGGTCCCAACAAAGCTTCGGGATAAGGGGCGGTATTAACCTCCACACCCTTTTCCTTAGCCTTTGGGACAGGAACGGTCACAACGGGTGTATTTTTATTAATTTTTAAATCATTTTTATTTTGACCCGTTTGACCGTTATTACCCTCATCATCACTCGCATCTTCCACCACCCCTTCAACAAACTTGGGTGGTGGTGGCTCAACACCATTATCTATGACTCGACCACTACGTAAAGAAATTTTATTTATTGGTACCTCACGTGTGTTCCTCGAGTTCGATCCTTGATGCTTAGGGTTCACCGTGGTGTCACTTGGAAGTCCTCCTCCACTTCCACGAATTTGAGCCATCTCTTGAGCTAGTTGCCCCACTTGCTTTTCTAATGCCTTTTGAGATTTATCCTTCACTTCAAACTCTTTCTTTACTTCAGCTTTGAACTCTTGGTATGAATTAGTAAGAGCTTGTTGTGAATTGGTAAGAGCTTGTTGTGAGTTGGTAAGATTACTCACAGCATTCATGATGGCATCAAATTTCAAACTTATCGAGTCATCACCTTGGGAGTTTGATGCACCACCCCCATTTCCACTTTGGTTGTAAGCCCGTTGATAGTTGCTTTCGCGACCTTGATGTCCTTGGTTACCCCCTTGATTGTAGTTCCTTTGGTAACCTCCTTGGTTACCACCTTGACGATTGTTATACGAGGACCCACCTTGGCCACCTTGATTACCCGATTGAAAATTCGGGTTCATTTGATTCGAAGAATTACCATACCGGAAGTTAGGGTGATTTCTCAAACCCGGATGGTAAGTGTTGGAGTTCATGTCATATTGATTTCGATCCCCATACACTTGGTTTACCTCCTCGGTGTAGTCACTCGACCCCGTTGGACATTGCTCGGTTCTATGCCCAATATCTCCACACACCGCAAATTGGACCGCATTCACCTCTTTCTTTTTCATGCGAGCCATTTCCCGTTCTAAAGTGGAAATCCGATCCTTAGAATCAAGATCGGGAAGTGACCGGGAAATGGGATGTTTCTTAGCTCTATCGGCCGATTCCTTTTCTTTTGACCGTTTGCTCATCCGCTCCAAAAACTCCCAATCATCATCTTCATGATTGCTCAAGAGAGTCCCGTTGCTCGTCGACTCGAGACGGTTCCATGTGTTGTCGTCTAGACCCCGTACAAAACACTTGACTAACTCCCACTTCTCTATTTGATGATGTGGGCACTTTCGCATCAACTCCTTGTATCGTGTAAACGCTTCATGCAACGGCTCACCCGATAATTGGCGAAAAGGCCTAATTTCATCACGAGCATCATCGGTCTTTGCCATCGAATAACATTCATCAAGGAAGGCTTGTTGCATTTCTCCCCATGTTCGAATACTATTGGCCGGAAGTGTAAGGAACCATTGCTTCGCTTTGTCCTTTAACGAAAATTGAAATAATCGAAGCTTAACTTCCTCCTATGCGAAATTATGACCCCCAATTGTGTTACATATAGATGAGAATTCCGCCAAATGCGTGTATGGTTCATCATTAGACCTTCCATTGAAGTGAGGAAGAATGTTGATGTAATGAGGTTTGCAATCAAACATCCTTCTCTCGCAAACAATTGGTGAATCATTCTCGGTGACCACCGGCCTAAAACGGTCATTCACTCCCCGTGGAGGTTGTTGACGACGATGCGGACCGTTAACTTCTTGATCAACCGGCCTTCGGTTGTCCCTTCGATCACCCCTTCTATCCCCACCTTGCAAGATATGTTTTGGAGTTTCTGCGGTGTATAACCTTACAATGCAATCAATCCCACAAAATACCAAAATATCTTCTAGATGCATTTACCTATTATTATTTTTATTATAAAAGTTCACATTATAATCCCGTTATTGACTCACTGACTTGAATTCATGCTATGTGTGAACATCGACAGGTCAATAACACATCCAGATCACACCTGAAGGGGCCTAATAACAATAACACAAATTACAACTAATATGACCCCCACAAGGATCCATTCACATTATTAACAAATTAACAATTTTAAACTAACAACAAACAAGAAAACGAACAATTTTTGACAAAATATTAACATACCAGTGTCTCGAGAGGTGGAGCAGGCTGATGGAGGTCGTCGAGAGGTGGAGGTCGTCGAGCGGTGGAGGTCGAGGGGCTGTGGTGCGACATAGAGTGGAGGCCGACGTATTTGTAACACCCCAAAACTTATAAGTATGCATATTATATATATTGTTACTTAAAATATGAACCTAGTTAGAATGTAACTTAGAAGAGTTATTTAAAAAGAGTAAGTTTCAGTCAATTAAAAACATATGCATATACATGAGGGACTAAAGGGGGAAATGAGGAAAGTTAAACTATTAAAAAAGAAAAATAACACACACCACACACACTTCAGTGTGTGTGGGTGTCGTCTGGAACAAGGAAGCAAGAACCAAAAACCCTCAACATCATAAAATCAGCAAATTGAAAGGGAATCCATGGCCTAAATTACTGCATGAGCACATAGAAACGTTCAACTAAGTTAGTCTATCGAATGGTAAGTCAAATTTTATGATTTGGTGATTCTTCATAAGTGGGTCTTGATTGAAACATGAAATTTCCTTGAAATTGATTATGAACATATGTTAGAATCACTATATGGAGGATAAATCATGCTTGAATTCTGATTATTTCGATGATATATGAAAGACCCAGAGGAGTCTGTGGTTAATGCTAATTATTATTTGTTAGTAAATATTTGAGTTACTTTGAGAACTTGCTAGAAAACTATAAACAATAACTTTGAGATTGTAAAAACAATGATAGAAAAAACATGGTCACTCCGGGATTTTGATTCTGTAATTACTAATAACCTAGTTCTAATTTTATTGGATGCTGTTGATTAAATAGTAAATCTGTCACATCTACCAATTACCTATGCAGTTCAAAATCTTAATATTAATTGATCAGATAAATATTAAAACAAGCATACATATGAATCATTCAATCAACAAAGGCATAATTGGATTCAAAACATAATTATAACTCTGACTGTCACTCAGGATTTGTCTGGCACACAAATTATATAATCACGCAAATAGTCGGCTGTCACCCGACTACAAATCCAAATCTCAATACAAAACAGAAACTAGAATTAAAAGTGTCTCACAAGAATTATTCACCCGAAGTGTCCACGAGAGATTTAGCCGCTCATGATACTCGTACGATCTTCAAAGGCTTGGTAGAAAGTCGGTTTCATGATCGATTCAGTATGTAGTATGTTCATTGACTTCCTCTGCCTTCTGTCGAATATGATGATGTTTTGTTGACTCTCTCCAACCTAGTATGTCAGCCGCCGAAAAGAATCCAGCCCACAAGTGATGTTGGAGTTGGATGATTAGAATAATGGGCGTTGTATCCCCCAAAGTCCAAGATGTCACCCACTATCTTCTCCATGATGTCACGTGAATAATGATGATGTTATGTTGAGCTCTCTATTAATCCTTCTCAATATGGCGGCCCAAAAACAAGTCCACTACACTTCAACATGCGTGCATGCCTTTAATCTCCAAAGCCCTCTGATGCTCCACGTGATGATGGATCATATTTAATGTTGTTGACTTTTGTTGTGCTTCTAAAAACAATCCTCAAGTTCACGTGAATATGACTGCCACTATTGTGAAGATGATGATGGCTTTCTAAAACCAAGTCCCCAAGTCAACGTGATGATGACGTCGTTCCTTGACAAAACCCGTGATGTGTGTATATATCAAAATATGATGGATGATGTGATGATAAGCCTTTATGCCCTTCACGTGACTTTTTTTTCTTGTTTCCCTTTGCCTTTTCAATTTTTTAATAGTTTTATACTCAATATCATTCTACACGAAAAAGGGCAATTACAAAGCAATGGCAGGTAGTCGGGCAACAAGTTGCGCCGCCACCTCCTTTTGAATAGAAAAACCAATTCTACTAAATACAAAGTTTGAAACCTTTAGCGATGAAGAATTACTATTAACGACTTTTTGAACCCGATTCAAAAGTCGCACAGCGTCAGGAGCGAGACCACCAAAGGTATCAAACGCAAAGGGGACAAACACATGTTGATTCTCCAGGCAGGCTTTCTCATGTTTTGTCACTTTGCTTGCCTCTGCCTTGAGCACCGCTTGCCCTGCAACAAAGCCCTTGTCCTTGAGCCCGACAAGGGGGGAGACTCCAGTTAGATGTGTATCCCCCTTCCCATCCAAACACAAGGATGTCCGCCGGGCGTAAAGTGGACTTCCCCTCTAAGGGGTCAGTCAGGAAATTTACTGGAGCCTCCTTTTTGGCAGAGATCCCGGCCCGCTTAAGAACATCACATAACACATCTCTCACCCAATCATGCCGATATTTAAACCCCGGTAGCCTTTTACAGTGGATCGCGTCCTCGCCGAAAGAATCCAAACACGCTTTGCGGCATACCGGACATGGCTCGTCAACTGGGAACAAAGGAATCATCAGTCGGTATCTAAGGATAGCACGGTATTCCACAGCCGACATGTGTTGCCCCAAGCCTTCAATAAGGGCGACAGACAGAAAATCCTGAGCATGTGGGCCACGTAGACATTCAAACACAGCTCTTTGCCGAGGGGATAAAACAAAATTCTCTTCAAACCTCTTGACAATTTCGCCATATAAGGCATTCGCCAGAATTTTCTGGGATTTAGGAGGGGCGGTGTCTTTAATGTAGAAACCGCCAATATCAAGGTCTGGAAGAGAACTATGCAAAAGGTCCAACGCACTCCTTTTCAATGTCTACGCATAAGACTTCCACCCATGTGCCATCCAATAAAATCAAACATACAATGTCTTTTTTATAATTACCGTAAGCTACGGATTAATACCGTAACTTACGGTCTGTGTTTGCTGTTGAACTCAGAAACCTTACACCGTAGCTTTCGCTTGATAACCATAACCTACGGTCTTCATTCAAAGATCCATCTCTACTTAACAACTTGACATTTAATACCCATGGACTTTATAGGTTCGACCTTATTGTGCATCCAACTATCTTTCCTACTCCAACATATACCAATTAATGTAATATTCCATCCTCGGTTGTTCCGTTTCATCACTAAGTTCTCTAACTTGACCGAATTACGCGGTTAACCTATAAAATCACAAACTTGCGTAGTTAATGTATTCAAAGCGTATAATCAACTAAACGGCCATAAACATGTAATATAACACACTTTAACATCCGGGTTTCACACACTCCATCAAAATGGGAGCAAATTTCCATGGACTTTGTCATCGGTTTACCCAAGATTCAAAGCGGAAATGATACCATCTGGGTGATCGTGGATCGCCTAACTAAATTTGCTCACTTCCTTGCAATCAAAGAAACAGACAAGTACAACAAACTTGTTAGCATTTACATAAAGGAAGTAGTCACTCGGCATGGAGTGCCAATCTCCATCATTCCTGATCGTGATCCCTGTATTGCATCTCACCTTTGGCAATCTATAACACCCAGAACTTTTTTGTTGTTGTTGTTATTATTATTATTATTATTATAATTATTTCAGACTTGTAACGCCCAAAAACCTTAAATACAATATTGAAAACTTTTGCGGAAAGGAGGCCCATTTTTTAACTTTAGAATATGCACTTTAGTATTTTGGTATAATTTAAACATGAAAATACAGCTCAATTACACATGAGCTTTCTTACAAAAAATATCGCCATGGCCCGTTCGTAAAATCGACCGCCCTTACGAACAAAACCTGATTAAACATGTACTAGAATTATCTCCACTCAAAATATCTATCCATGTCTAATCATGTGGTTAAAACAACAAAAGTTTAACTCGAAACACCGACATATAAAATACTACATAGTTAGGATAACTATGCGACTAAGGAATTTGATGACACCAAATCTTTTTACCGTTGACCCGCTTCCATGTTTTGATCACCCTTGCTTTTCATCATATTAATCTGTCATACGACATCACCAAACCATTAATCAAAATTATAAGTTTGGATATTTCTATGGTATCATATCCACGACCACATATATACAAATATGTTTATATGTATATTGCTTAACATGGCTATCTACGAACAACTCATGGTTTCACTTATCTTTCATGTCGTCGATTTAAGCCGCTCCTTTATCCCTCCGTTTCCCCTAAAATATTCCCTTTAATTAATTTATCAATATGATATGCAACTGGGGACTATCCGCTTAATCCACATGTCATGGCCACTTAAATGAATAATCAACTCGTCATACCTACACATTTCCACCACAATGGATTAGTCGAAGCTAAGTGAGGACTCAGGTCCCGAGTAATTTGTTATTCGATTATAATTAAATACATAAATATATTTAAATCGATGTATATCGCACTCAATTCCCGAAATCAATTCCCATAACGAGTTAAAGCCCAACTTTGCAATTCAAGGTTTTTCCTCCATTATCCAACCTCGTCGCTAGGTCGTTTCACCTCCAAGAAGCCCTGTTAACTTGAAATAACAAAACACTACATAGGTCAATTTACACCATAAAAATAAAATACCACTATATGTTGTAATACACATAACAACATACATGGTCATTAATTTAATGTTATTCCAACGCATACCCTTAGTATTTGTATTCCTAACACCCGCCCTTAGAATGTAAACTCCTTATATTTGAACTTCTCTTAAATTAAAACACCCAATAAAACATATTAATATTGGTTAGACATCATACAGTTAACCCCTAAGGACATAACTCTAGACTTGGGAAAAACTCCATGATGTCGTAAGGCAGTGGTTAAGGTCGTAGGCCCACCAGCTAAGCGTATTTGTCACACCCCAACCAATGGCGGAATCATCAGAGTGGGAGAAAATAGATTGCAAGAGACTTCATAACACTATTTGTGACAATATTTAATAAACCCGTTTCATTTCATAATTTTAAATTGTCAACATTACATAAATTTCAAATAACAACATGTTCAAAACATAACAAAACAAAATTGATACAACATATTAAACCTAGCACGTCTATATGTGCATCTAAGCATCGTTGCTACTTCATTTCATAGCAATCATCATCCTCAACCTCAACCTGTAACATGTTTAAAATAAAGTTCAATACAAAAGCAAAGGCGAGTACACAAGGTTTAAATAAGTATAGCATAAGTATAAAAGCATTTTCTTGAATCCACATGGCAATTTGTAAACAAGGTAACTAGCACGCATCACAATATGTCAAACCCAAGTGTCCACTACTATTTAGCAACCCTCGCCACAAAAGTAACGAGACCGTTTTAGAATAAAGACTTAACAAGACCCCGACGGGTGGTGTGCTACTCCTATAGCGCTATATATGTTAAGTTGAGGGCTTAGCAAAGTTAATGACATAAAGCATGTAAAATCTAGCATGAGCCTAAGTAAACAAGTAGCATGTATAACGGATTGAGATCATAAAGTATGTTTTAAGTGTGTGAGTGTGAAGTTCATATAATAACATGTTACAACCCAAAGTGTTTTTAAAGGTAAATGGGTCAAGTGTCCTCGCGGATTTGCAAGCTTCCACTTGATAAATCCGCGAGAGAGTTGTTGTTGTGGGAGGTTGGAACACCAAGTCCTTCTACACGAAGAAACAAGGTGTATGAGTATTGGAGTATAACGGTGGAGTAAGGATTCGGAATTAAAAACATGTGAACATAAACATAAGAAGGTAATCATCTTTAACACATAATACTTGTTTTGACACTATAAACCCTCAAGGGTTAAAATGTTTTCATGGGTAGAATACCCATTAGAATCATAACAAGTTATTAGGTCTTAGATGATGTAATCTAGTACTTTGACGAACGAACACAAATTCATCATCAAAGGTTCAAATATAGTATATATATAAGTATTAGATAGGTTATGTAATATGTTAATAAGTCCAATAGTTCAAGCATGAGGTAGAAGTATGAATACTCCATTTAGGAACCTCTTTTGTGTCATAGAAGTTATGTAGGAGGTAGGAAGAACAAGTCTTCCATTTAGGTATCTCTAGGTGTTCACCACTACACTTGATATTATGAACATTCAAGGAGGGTCATGAACTTCCAATAAGAAAGGAAATAAGACAACTAATCTATGAGAAAACATCAAGCAATGTGTGGATTTTCAAGTAGGGTAGCCCAAGCTAACCCTAAATCATACAATCATCAAGCTTTAAGCTTGAACATCACTTGTGGGTTAAACCCTTGAACAAAACAGAAAGTTTGTGAGGTTTACACCTCTGATTTTACATGTCTCAACCTTGTTTTTAAGCCTAACTAACCATAGATGTGGTTATAATCATAAGGACATAGGTTTGAGATGAGATAACTCAAGTTTAAACAAGATTTAACAAAGTTTGATTCAAAACAGAAACATTAGTCCACTTTGGAGCCTTTTTGGCGACATTCCAGGCTCTGGTTTTCCAGGAAAAACCTATGGAAACGTTGCTAAGGTTAATCCAAGTAAGTAGGAAAAAGAATCAAGCAAAAACGTTAAGAAATGAGTGAGTTATGCTCACTTTTGTATGAAGGTATGAATCTGCTCGAATTTCTGATTAACAGCTGCTTAGGGACTGATTTGAGAGAGTTGTGGATGATTAGCAAAGTGAAACATGCTTGGATAGCACTTGGGTTTTATAGGAAAGGGTTAGGGGTTGGTTAGGTGACTTAATTAAAGCTAAAAACACACTTTGGAAGCAACAAAACCAACAAATCAGCCAATCCCGTGCGAGCTGGTGTGCTGGTCTCGGATTCGAGTCTGTGGCGGGGCGCAAAGGACCAGACCAAATCCGTCGTGGGTAGCAAGGGACCATCAGGCGGGAATTTGTTTGATTTTATTACATTTCAGCCCCATAACTTCCATAATTTGATGTTTCAAGTTGTTTTAAGTGTAAATTATGACATATAAGCTTATTTTAAGGTTTGTTAAGCATAACTAACATAAAACAAGTATAATGAAGTATGTTTAAGCGTATGGATGTCGTATTTAAGTACCATATGCATTCAAAAGACCTATTATTCATAAGTTTCACGTGTTTGCAAGTTTAACACAAAGTTTCCAAGGATTATGAATGTTGTATCAATTGTCTCACGAATTCAAACGTATGATCAAGTATGAAGTATGTATAACACGAATTTAAAGAAATACAAATTTTATTTATTACTACGATTACAATGAAAGAACGTGTAGGATCGTGTACGGACCCGAAATGAGTCGATCAGAGGCGTTCTACACAATATGAAAGGCGGAAACAGACATATTGTGTGTGATTCAGCTAGAATATCACTTTTAACTGTCTTTCTATTGATCTGGTAACAATTACAAGTCTGTAGACACTTCGACAGAGCTTCGCCGTCGGAAACACACTTCCTAATTCCGTTTCAAATGACAAGACCTAGCACCTATTTATAGACTTGGTAATTTCGCTTGAACATTACTCAAGCGGAATTACTTAGTTCAAACGGAATTACATTACAAACGAGATTACATACTCAAACGGAATTACACACTTCAAGCGGAATTACACACTTCAAGTGAAATTAACTTTTTGTCATATTATCTCGATCTTCGTGCCCTGAGAAATGCAAGACTCGATACAAGACGAAGTCGACAGACGTATGCACCAACAGACTCCCCCTCGGATGTTGACGAGTCTAAAGGGTCGAGTCTTCAACGTCTTCAGTCTTTATCAGTCCGATCGCTCTCTGAAATATCTGACAATGTAAGCATCCTCAATCTTTATCTCTTTCTCCTCTTCAGCATCAATAGACTCCCCTCGAATAATCTCATCTACCCTCGGATGTTGATCGCAATCTGGCTTTCACAGGATCAAGATCGTGACCTGGCTTTATATTCAAACTCAGAAACCAGGCTATCATGCACATCCTCTACCCAAAAGTAAATTTCTAAAATTTTCAACTTGACAAATTTAGAAATTACTACTAGAATTCTTTTAACAACACCACTTTTATTGTGAGGAAGATATGAATATAACAATTTTAAACTCTGATGAACCACTTGTAGAAAATACATTTTCATACACACTCTCCCAAACCTGTTCATCATGCTTAGCACTTGGAACTTTGAAAGTCAGCTCTCCGACATCAGTTGTCGAAAATCTTTTTTTGGATTTTTCAAAATATATGCTAAAACACTCCGAAAATCTTTTTGGATTTTTGAATATAAATGAAATGCAGTAAAGAAATATTTACAAACAATATTTTTGTAAGTTTGTGTAAGAGGATCATATCAGTTTCTGAGACAAATCACTAACACCGTTAAGCTTTAAACATTTTAAGTTCTAAACGATTCACTTAGATTGTCAGTATACTGATCCACTTAAATTTTCACACAAAGTTCAACTGTTTCGAGATACGAGATTAATGTCTTAAGCACTTAAACTTATTCGAGTGTCCCACCTCAGAATATACTCCCGTATCCAGATCCCAATATTCAGTCTTACAGGTGAGTATACCACAGATGATATCTGTAAGGGGTTATATTGCGAAGGCCGTGAGAGCTCAGGTCAGAACTTCCGTTCAGCAGAGAGATGACGGCTTCGACTTTTGGTAGGTCCCCTTTAGAGGATCTTTTCTTCAACAGCACATGATTTACATATTTTTTCAATGTTTCATCATTTTTTATGCTGAGGGTGGGCTATATTTCAAGCAAGCGTAAAGTATTCTCCGGGGACTAGGCCAATGCTTCCGCAAAATCAGAAGTCCCGGGATAATACCCCAGATATCACTGAGCATAAAGACCTAGTATCTTAGAAAGAGGGGTCCTTCAAACAAGATTTCGGGGGTTACCCATATATCCGAGAGATGTTACCCACGAGATAAGCAAGTTTGAATTTTAGGTTTATATCTCGACACAATCTACTAAATGTGCAAAAACCTACTGGCACATCATCAGTGAGACCGTTTATCACATTTTGACTTTCCAATTCTCTAGCATGCTGTGATAGTCCACTGATGTACTATCATTTCCTCTTTTTCACAACAAAACTCATTTTTGATTTTATCATGTTTTTTACTTTTTCAAATTTTTCAAATTTTTTTGGATTTTCTAGAATTCTTACTCCCCCTAAAATGCAAACACATTTAAAGGAAATTAGAAGACAAACTATACAAGTAAATTGACAACTGATATCGAATCACTTCAATTCGCCATCCATTTGGCATAAACAATCAGAACTCCCCCTCACAACAAACTATTTTCCCATTGTGATTTCAAAACACTTAAGTTTGTTTTAATCAAATGGTTTTTCCGGAAAATAATTTTTGTTGATTTTATCATATGAACATTTCGGGTTCATTTCATCACTTTGTTTTCCTCAAAATCACTTGAAAAATTATAACAGTTTTAATTTCAATCAACAAAAACCAATAGTAGAAAATCAAGTACAACTTAATGTCCCTGATTTACCACTTGTAAGACGAAATATCAGCAGCGTGAATTTCTCAAGAAAGATGTCGATTCCTGCTCCACTCTTACCAACCTGGGAGCTCCGGCAAGTCAGGATTTTACTTGTGAAAAACTTCCATCCAAGCCTGACCAAACTTGGATGTTTCCTCTTCAATTTCACTTGGGTAAAAAGTTGCTTTCTTAGTTTCATAAAAGTCCTTTACCCCTTTGGCCTTTCCCTCTACCATTTTTCCAAAAATCTTTTTAACATTTCCGTTAAACACTTTCTCAACATCAAATTCTTTCTTCTCAGAATAGAATTGATTTGAGATCTCAACCTTCCCAACTTTTGATTTAAAATTCTCAGCCCTCAATGGTGGAAAATGAACATCATCCATTGGAGGCACTGAGTTTTCTTCTTTTACCTCAACCTGTGGCTCATCTGACTTTGTGGAATCAGATTCATCGCCAGATTTTACATCTGATTTCTTAACAACCCAAGCTTGGTTGTCAAGATTTCCCCTTCTCTTGTAAAATATTTTTGAACACTCACCAACTTCATATGTAGAGTTTTTAAACACTTTAAAATTTTCAATTGGTGGTTCAGTTTTATCAACAACTTTTTCTTTGAGTTTTTCCGAGACTCCCTGTTTTGTGTTGGTTGCTTTTGGACAATTCCAGGCGATGTGACCAACTTCTTGACATCTGTAACAAGTTCTAGTCTCTTTTCTCTAATGAACTTCGTTCATTACAATCTTCTGTTTTTCAGCCAAAAACTCTTTGTTTGATTGTCTCCAGAAAGAGCTCTTCTTTTCATCCTCAGCAGAAGTACCTGAAACAAATTTTGTATATGTTTTAGAAATTTTCTCATTTTTATAATTTTCTGGTGGAATAAAACCCAATCCTTTCTTTTTGAAATTACCGTTATGGTTTGGTTTCTTTCGATAACCTGAACCAGAACTGTAACCCATTTTCTTGTTTAATTTTTGTTTTATTCTTGAGGTGTAAGGTCTAGGTTTTGTAGAAAAATTTTCATCTTTTATTTCAGAAATATTAATTTCTGTCAATTTGAAAACCGTTTTGATCATTTCAATTTTAACACCTCTTATTGGAAATTCTTTATCAAAATATAATTTGTCAGAACCATTCAAAGTATATGCAACTTCAAATGTTTCGTCATTCAAATTAGATTTTGACAACAAAAATTCTTTACCGTTTTCCTGACGACTTTAAACTCCTGACAGACGAACTCGAACTCCTGGACTCGGACTCCTCATCTTTATCTAACACCTGATCGACCATCCTTTTTATTAACTCAGACTCATGATCTATGTCGGACGCTGTGAATGTGATGTCAATATTGTTTGGTAATACATCGGTTATCTCGGACTCTAACTTTATATTGACTGCCTTTTTTTTACTTGTTGCTCATTCGGTTTTCTAGGCGAATACCCTTCCCAAATTGGAGGCGGACACTTGTTATAACTGACACTCTGTTTCTTACCATTATCCTTTTTCTTCGGCTTCTTGTCGTCAAACACTTCAAAACCTGCAACAGTTGGATAAATTCTGTCAATTAAGTAATCAGAACTTGAATAACTTTTCAATAATCGTCTGATTCTTTCATTTTCAACTTTTTCAATTTCCAACTCCTGCTTCAACTTAGCACACTCTTCAATGTAGTAATTGATCTCTTTTTGCTTGGACATCATTGTTGCATTCATCATTGTCAAAGCATCTTCTCTTTCAGAGTTTGTCTTTTGCAAACTATTCACAGTTTTGTTCAATACATCGTACGACTCTTTCACATTCTTAACATCAAACAACAACTTCTCTTTCAACTTTTCAAGCTCACTAAACCTTTCATCTTTATCTTCACATTGTTTGCAAGGTTCCAAACATGTAAGACAAGGTTTTGTGACTTCAATAATCTTTTCAATCTCCACAATCTTCTCGACTTCAACTACTTTTTCCACTTCAACTATCTTCTCAACAACCTTAACTTCTTTCATTTCTTTTACAGCTTTTCTCTCCTTAAGTTTCTTTAATTTATCTGCAAAATAAAATTCAAAACTGTCAGAAGTTAAATGAGTTTTTCCAATGTTTATCTGTTCAATTTCTTCATCATCATCACTAGTATCTGTTGAACTGTTTTCAGAAGAAACAGATTCTTCATCTTGACTTTTCTCTTCATCAGCTAACACTGCTATCCATTCTTTCATCAAATCTGGTTTTTGAACAATTTGAGCAATGAAAGCTTTAAACTCCTTATTCTCATCCACAAACCTATCCCAGCTAAATCCTGGAGCCATCTTTTCATCATCTTGATCAATGATACCATAATAAGCTTTCTTATTTGCATCTTCGATCATTCTTGCATGCGCAGTTTGTGGTTCTTTTTGTTGATGCGGTTGGTGAGCAATTTGTTGATATATAGCCTTCCGATAGTAATCATGGCCACCAAACGGATTCTTTGCTCCATTTGCTTCTTGATTTTTACATTCTCGCTTAAAATGTCCTTTCTCCCTGCATCGAAAACAAGTAACTTTAGATTTATCAAAACCTAAAGTAGAGACATTTGCATCTAAGAAATCATTTCTTCCTGTAATCATTTTGAATTTCTCAGCTCTCCTCAGAACACTTGCTAAGCACCACTTTATATCCATAAGCTCCAATTCCTCTGCATCAATTTGTTCATAATCTTCCTTGGTTAACATAGGATTACCAATTTTTCCAGCAATCAATCCTTCATTAGATTCCAAAGCAGTAACCAGTAATGCCATATGCCTTTTAACAATTCTTCAGAAAAATTCTGACCATTTTGAAGATGCAATGCAACATTGCACTGAGTCATATGTCCATTACCAACATTTGCACTTTGAACACTTGGAGGATTAACATTTGAAAATCCACTCGTGTTGATTGAACTTTGACTGACTGATCCAGATGAATTTCCTGCACTAAAGGCGGTTTGGATCTTTGGACTTGCTTCAAATTTCTCAACATTTCCTTTGTAATATAGCTTGATGTCTTGTTGAACATTTGAATTATTCATTCTTGCAATTTTTTGCTGTTCAAGATCTTGTCCCTCAAGTTTCTCAATGAATTGTGCAATTGATAATCTACTAAACTCTCCTGTATTCTTTAAAATCATGAGATATGTACCCCATTCTTTCTGAGGTAAAGCATCAGCTAACTTCTCAACCCATTCTGCTGGAGTTTTAGTAATTTTCAACTGAGACATGGTACGCACAAGATGACAATATCTCTTGTTGGTGCATACATCTGTCGTCTTCGTCTTATGTCGAGTCTCAGTCTCGTTGCGGATCTGAAAGAGGATGATGTCAACATCTTGGATGATGACATCATAATAGTGATGTCATCATTGCATCACTTCATATGAAGACAAAAGCATTTATGTCTTAGATGTTGATTTCGTTCATAGTTGTATTTGGTGATTTCGCTCCTATCAACATGTATATCTGATTCTGCCCGGAATCATAAAAGGTGATTTCGCTCCTATAATTCGATGTCATTACGGGCGGAATTAGAGACACTATATATAGTGTCATTAGGGGCGAAATCAAAAATAGTTCTAGGTGTTGTCTTCCGGTGAGCCACGAAGTGCTGCCGAAGTGTCATCAGGTTGTAAACGTCATTCTATCAATATAAATCGACAGTTTAAAGTGTATAATTGCTGAATTGAACTTGATTTGTCTGTTTCCGCCGTTCAAATCAAGAAAAGCTCTTCTGATAGACTCGTTCGGGTCCAAATTCGATCCTACAAGTGGTATCAGAGCTCAGGAAGAAGAGCTCTTGCCAATTCAGCTGTGTTTTCTGTTTTTCTACACCTTCTTTTCAAATTGAACATCATTTCACGGTTAAAATCGGTTCAATTTTTCACAATATGCTCGGAATTACATATTAACAAATCCTTGAAAGTATCATCAGTTATTTCGAACTAAAACTGGTTATTTTTGTGATTTCGCTCATAATTGCTCGATTGATATGATGACGTCATCAGTGATTCAGCTCGAAAATTGGTCCTAATTCCGCTCTAAACTTTGATTCTGCTCCTGAGTAGATTGTTGATTCCGCTCCTGAGTTAAATCTAATTCCGCTCCTAAGTGTTGAAGTGATTCCACTCCTAAATCTTGTCTGATTCCGCTCCAATACTTTATAGTGTGAACTGTTTGAAAAATGCATCGTGTATTGTGAAACATTTTACGAGATTGGCAGTTTGCATGTGAAAGTTTTAAAGGATGTCAGTCGGTCACATGGTTGTTTTTTTTAGTCAAAGTTGCATGTGAGTTGGACAGTTTGCATAAGATCTGAATTGCATAAATCCACTACATAAGTTGCGACCCAATCTTTATTCAACAACAATTGAAAGTTTTAAAGTGTGTCATGAGGTCACGTGAATGCTTGGTTCAAGAATAGTATGGGAATTCAGTAATCTTCATTATAGTTGTCGGCCTTTGAGAAGTTTTTGTCGGATATTTGATTGCATGTGATGTTGTATTAATTGTTGTCGGTTCATCAAAAAGTAGCATGTGATCTGATTAAAGTTTTGTCGGATAAGTGGGTTTGTCATCAGCCCATGTGAACAACATTGTTCGGCCCAATCAGATTTATACACACTTAAAGTTGTTGGTTAAGTGAATTTGTTCAATCCACTGCGTGTTATCAGCCCAAACTTAATTAGTTTGAAAGTCAACAGTTCGGCCCTTGTGATTCATTATTGTTTGTGGTCTATTGGAAGCCCACATTTCGTTCGGCCCAATCATCATTTAAAGCTTGTCGGCTCATTTGAATCCATATCCTATTGATCAAACCTATTCATTCAGTGATCTTACTTCAACAACATTGAAACGTGTTTACGAATCATCGACAAACGACACACACATTCTCATATTAAGTTCATTTTTAAACTGATTGTTTGTTTGTTTGTCATCGGGTATTTTTACAAGGTGATACAGCTCAATCTGAAATATGGACGAAGATTTCTACAACGCATTCGCTACCCCGGTTACCCCGATGAGTATTGCACAGAACACGATGTTGGAAAATGAAACGGGCACTATGCAAAAGCCACCTAAACTCATGAATATCGAAGAGTACAAAAGTTGGGAAGAAAAGTTTGAAAACTGGGTACAAGCAAATTACTTAGATGCTTGGGAATGTATCGAGACGAAATATATTCGACCGATGAATGATGATGAAGAGGTTGTTCCGATAAAAGATCTTAGTGCCGATGCTAGAAAGAAGTACAAAGATGAGAAAATGATGCTGAGTTTATTGCAACAAGCTATGAAAGAAGACATCTTGGTTTTATTGCAACATAATGGAACTTCTTATTCAATCTGGAAAGAATTGAGATCGAAGTTTCATGGAAGTCAAGAGATGGTCAAAAACAAGAAATCACTTTTGAAGAAAGAGTTCGATTTGTTTCGAGGGTTGAAAAATGAAAGCACAAGGGAGATAATAGAAAGATACTGTAATTTGCTAGCTAATATGAAGAGATTGAGCATTAAGAAAGATAATGAAGAGTTGATCGAGAAGCTTGCTGATGCTTTGCCACACGAGACTTGGGGCACATATCTCATGATGCTTAGAAACAAGAAAGGTTTTAGCAGTCTAACACTCAGCAAGTTCATTGAAAAGATTGAAGCTCAAGAGATGGAACAGAGAAAGGTTTCAAGAATGAAAGATTTTGATGGTGAACAAGACATTAGTCTCTATTACAAAGGTGGTGTCAGTGATAAATCCACCAACATGTCACCGAAAGTTCAAACAGCATTCAATGCAAAGAATTCATCTGGTAGTTCATTAAAAGGATCAAACAGCAACACAAGTTTCTCATCATTTCCATCTTTTGATCCGAACGTTTCAACAACAAGAAATGGAAAAAAGCTTCAATGCAACATTGTATTGAACATTGAAAATGATCAGGAATATTCTGAAGAGTTAGCAAAAAGCCATATGTCTTTATTGGGAACTGTTCTTGAATCTTATGGTAGTTTTGTTGCAGGTCGAATCGGGAATCCAATGCTGACAAAGGAAGATTACGACCAGATCGATGCTGAAGAGATGGAGTTGATGGACATAAAATGGTGCTTGGCCAGTGTGTTGAGGAGAGCTGAGAAATTCAAGTAAATCACTGGAAGAGATGATCTTCGTGAGGCTGGTGTTTCTACTTTAGGTTTTGACAAATCTAAAGTCACTTGTTTTCGATGCAGGGAGAAAGGACACTTCAAGAGGGAGTGCAAAAACCGTGAAGTAAGTGGAGCTCAGAATCCTTTCAATAACAACAATGATTACTATCGAAAATCCATCTACCATCAAGTTGCTCAACAACAACAACATTAGGCACAAACTGCACATGGAAGGAATGTGATTGAAGATTCTGGAAAAAGATCTTGTGCGGTTAATCAAGAAGAAAAGAAGTCATCAACAGGGTTCAACTGGGATAAATATATTCCATCTGATGTTAAAGCCTGTGTGATTGATCAAGATGACGAAAAGTTACCTGAAGGGTTTAGCTGGGAAAATTTCACATGGGATAATTATGTTCCTGATCAAGCTAAAGCTCACACAGCCTTTGTTGCTCGAGTTGAAGAGGATAGTGATGATGATAGTAAATATTGGTCAAGAAGTTTGGAAGCTCATCTCAAAACAATGGAAGAGAGTGACAGTGAAGATGAAAAAGCTAAAAAGAAAAAGAAAAAGGTCAAGACTCCAGTCAGTAGTGATGATGAAGCTGTTCCAGTGATAAGACAAAAGAAAATAGAAGTACCAAAGTTCAAAGTTGGTGAAGATGTTGATGCTAAAAAGATTCCAGTAAAGTGTGACAATTGTGAAGCTATAAAGAAGCAGAACAGTACACTAATTTATAATCTGAACAGTTTGAAGGAATCTTATGATGTTCTGAACAAAGCCATGAATCAATACAACCAAACAAGTGAAGAGCAAGCAACTGCAATGAAGACACTTCAGGGTGCATTCATGATAAAGCAGAAAGTGGTGAATAACTACATCGAGAAGTGTGCTGCTCTTGAACAAAAGCTAGAACTGCAAAGAATCGAAACTGAAAGAGTTAATCGTTTGTTGTAAAGTTACTCATGTACTTCTTATGTCATTGACAGGATTTATCCGACTGTTGAAGGCATGAAGGCATTTGAAGAGGATGAAGTAACTAAAGAAAAGAATGATGATGGACAAGTGGCTGAAAAAAGACTCCAGAAAAGAAGAACAAGAAGAAGAGTGACACAAAGAAAAAGATTGACAAGAAGGATTCTGGTAAGAAACAAGATATCGGTTACAACAAGTGTCCACCCCCGTTAGAAAATGGATATTTGCCCAGAAATCCAAATCAGGAAAGAGTCGAAAAAGCAACAAATTTACAATGGGATTCGGAGTCCTCGGTCAATTTGCCAGAAAATATTGATGTTGTGTTTACATCATCTGACACTGATCATGAGTCCGAGTTAATAAAGAAAGTCGTCGATCAGGTGTTGGATAAAGATGAAACTGAGGAGTCAAAGTTGGAGTCAAACTCAGAGTCAAAGTCAGAGTCAGAGTCAAAGTCTGGATCTGAAAGTTCGAGTTCAACAGTCAACAGTCCAAAGTCTTCAGTTAAAAGGGTTTATAACAAAGAATTCCTGTTATCAAAGTCTAATTTGAATGACGAAATGTTTAAAGTTGCATATACTTTGAATGATTCTGACAAATTATATTTTGATGAGGAATTTCCAATAAGAGGTGTAAAAACTGAAATGATAAAAAAGGTTTTCAAACTAACAGAAATTAATATTTCTGAAATAAAAGATGTAAATCTTACTGATAAACCTAAAAAATACACCTCAAGAGTACAACAAAGATTAAACAAGAAAAAAGGTTACAGTTCTGGTTCTGGTTTTCACAAGAAACCAAACCCTAACCGTAATTTCAAAAGGAAAGGTCTTGGATTTATTCCAACAGAAAAACAGAAAAATGAAAAATATGTTCGTGATTTTAAATCAAAGATGACATTTGTTTCAGGTACCTCGGCAGATGAGGAAGAAAAGAAAGAATTCTGGAAGCAGTCAAACAGTGAGTTCCTTGCAAAGAAGCAAGAAGAGATGAAGTTTGCTGAACAAAAGAAAGATACGAGAACCTGTTTCCAATGCAACAAAGTTGGACATACTGCCAGGGAGTGTTCAAAGGCAATACAATCAAAACAGGGAGTTTCTCGTAAACAGAAAGAGAAAGTTATTGAGTTTGAACCACCAATTGACCGAACCAAATTATTCAAAAACTCAAAATTTGAAATTGGTGAATGTTCAAACAAGTTTTACAACAAAAGAGCTAAATCTGACAATCAAAAATGGGTGGTTAAGAAGTCTGGAGGTAGTTCTAGCAATGATTCTGATAAGTCAAAATCAGAGGAGCAATCTTCTGGCGATGAATCTGATTCCACAAAATCAGAGGAGCCACAGGTTGTTGAAAATAGTGAAGAATCAGTTCCGACTGTGGATGATGATAATTTTCCACCACTTCGGGCTGAAAATTTTAAAAAGAAAATTGGTAAAGTCGAGATATCAAACCAATTTTATGATGACAAAAAGGTTTTTGATGTTGAAAAGGCCTTTAACCCCACTGTGAAACACATTTTTGGTAAAATGATTGAACGAAAAGTCAAAGGGATTAAAGAGTTCTATGAGAAGAAGACGAAGAAAGATAAAGTTGAACCATCCCTGGTTTGTGACTGGGATGGTACATACTATGAACAGTAAGTCTCTGGACTTGCCGGAGATCCCAAGTTTGTAATCGTGGATCAGGAATCGGCATCCTTCTTATTATTTTAGATTTTGTGAAAGATTTTTAAATGTGTTTAGTTTTTACAGGTTAAGTGTGACTTGCCGGAACTCCCAGGTTGGTAAGTGTGGAGCAGGTATCGGCATTTATCTTGAAGTTTACTTTGATAAGTTCATTGTACAAGTGATACAGAGGTTTGTTTTGACATAGTAATTACTCAAGGTCATTAATTTGAACTTGATGTAATTTTCATATAAGTGGTTGAAAGACAATATGATGAACCATGCCCCTATAAGTGGTAAAAACAAACTTATTTTCCGGAAAAATTATTTTGATTAAAACAAACTTAAGTGTTTTGAAATCTAAATGAGAAAATAGTTTGTTGAAAGGGGGAGTTCTGATTGTTTATGCCAAGTGAATGGCGATTTGAAGCAATTTGATATCAGTTGTCACGTTGTTTGTACAGTTTGTTTTCATATTTCCTAAAATGTGTTTGCATTTTAGGGGGAGTAAGAAAATTTCAGAAAATTCAAAAACATTTGAAATTTTGAAAAAGACAAAAACATGATAAAATCAAAAATGAGTTTTGTTGTAAAGAAGAGGAAATGATAGTACATCAGTGGACTATCACAGCATGCTAAAGATTTGGAAAGTCAAATGTGATAAACGATCTCACTGATGATGTGTCAGTAGGTTTTTACACATTTAGTAGATTGTGACGAGATATAAACCTAAATTTCAAACTTGCTTATATCGTGGGGAAACATCTCTCGGATATATGGGTAACCCCCGAAATCTTGTTTGAAAGGTCCCTCTTTCTGAGATATTAGGTCTTTATACTCAATGATATCTGGGGTATTATCCCGGGACTTCTGATTTTGCGGAAGCAATGGCCTAGTCCCCGGAGAATACTTTCTGCTTGCTTGAAATATAGCGCCGCCCTCAGCAAATTGATGAAACAATAAAATTGATAGTCATTGCTGTTGTAACAAAAGATCCTCTAAAGGGGACACACCAAAAGTCGAAGCCGTCATCTCTTTGCGTATACGGGAGTATCGACCTGAGCTCTCACGGCCCTCGCATTATAACCCCTTACAGATATCATCTGTGGTATACTCACCTGTAAGACTGAATATTGGGATCTGGATACGGGAGTATATTCTGAGGTGGGACACGCGATTAAGTTTAAGTATCTAAGACATTAATTTCGTATCTCGAAGCAATTGAACTTTGTGTGAAAATTTAAGTGGACCAGTATACTGACAATCTAGGTGAATTGTTTAGAACTTAAAATGAAATGAAGCTTAACGGTGTTGGTGATTTGTCTCAAAAACTGATATGATCCTCTTACACAAACTCACAAAAATAGTGTCTGTAAATAGTTCTTTCCTGCATTTTGTTTAATTTCAAAAATCCTAAAAAGATTTTCGGTGTGTTTTAGCATAAATTTTTTGAAAATACAAAAAGATTTTCGACAACTGGTGTTGAAGAGCTGATTTTCAAAATTCCAAAGTGCTAAACTTGACGAACTGGTTTGGGAGTGTTGTGTGTGAAAGAATTTTAAGTATTGTTACAAGTGGTCATCAGAAGTTTTGAATTTGATACTTCTTCAAGTGGTTCATCAGAGACTAAATGTTAAATCATTTTTGTGATATTTACAAGTAGTGTCTGAGTGTGTTAACGTTTAATATTAGAAAACTTATGTTTGTGGTAGAGAATATACAGGTTTGATGAAGAGCCAGTTTCCGATACCTGAGAACTCTGTGAATTTAACAAGCCAGGCTGCGATCCCAGCATATCAAAAGGGGAAGTCTGAAGATACCTAAAGGAAGGAGTATGTTGGTGATGAAAAGAGAAAAGAAGATAGAGATTGAGGATACTTACAGCGTCAGATACTTCAAAGAGTTCGAGAGGACTGGTAAAGACTGAAGATGCAAAGACTCGACACTGAAGACTCCGTCAACATCTGAGGGGGAGTCTGTTGGTGCATACATCTGTCGTCTTCGTCTTATGTCGAGTCTCAGTCTCGTTGCGGATCTGAAAGAGGATGATGTCAACATCTTGGATGATGACATCATAATAGTGATATCATCATTGCATCACTTCATATGAAGACAAAAGTATTTATGTCTTAGATGTTGCTTTCGTTCATAGTTGTATTTGGTGATTTCGCTCCTATCAACATGTATATCTGATTCCGCCCGGAATCATAAAAGGTGATTTCGCTCCTATAATTCGATGTCATTACGGGCGGAATTAGAGACACTATATATAGTGTCATTAGGGGCGAAATCAAAAATAGTTCTAGGTGTTGTCTTCCGGTGAGCCACGAAGTGCTGCCGAAGTGTCATCAGGTTGTAAACGTCATTCTATCAATATAAATCGACAGTTTAAAGTGTATAATTGCTGAATTGAACTTGATTTGTCTGTTTCCGCCGTTCAAATCAAGAAAAGCTCTTCTGATAGACTCGTTCGGGTCCAAATTCGATCCTACATCTCTCAATGAGAGTCTTTGTAGATTCACCTGGCATACTTGTAAACAACTCAAATTCTTTCTTCAATAATGATTTTTTGCTATTGATCATTTCCGTACTTCCTTCGAATTTTTTCTTAAGTGCCTCCCATATTGAAAAAGCACTACCATCATGCTGAAGCAACACAAATATATCCTCTTTGACAGCTTGTTGTAGAAGACTAATCATCATTTTTTCTCCTTTATAACTATCTCTCTCTTTGTCTGAAAATTCTGAGATAATTTTATCTACATTCATCGCGGTCTGTGGTCTAACATATTTTGTTTCAATGCTTTCCTAAGCTCTCAGATGGTTTGCTTGAACCCAATTCTCAAAACGATCTTTCCAGCCATGGTACTCTTCAATTCCCATAAATTTCGGGGGGTTTTTGCAACGTTCCAGTTTCGTTTTCCGCGTTCATGTTTTGAGCAATGGTAGCTGGACTAGGCGGAGATGTGGCAAATGCGTTGTAGAATTCTTCCTCCATGATTCGATAACAATTTTTCAAATCAGAATCTTCCAAGGGAAATTAGATTCTTCAAACAAAGTCTCCCAAGCGAAATTACCTTCAAGCGAGATTACCCTGAAACGACAACTTCAAACGGAATTAAAAATTCAAACGGAATAACCAGTTCAAGCGGAATATCCACTCAAATGGAATACTAACTTCAAACGGAATCTCTTATTTCGTTTGAACTAACACTCCTTTCAAACGAAATCAACAATTTGAAACGAAATTACTTATTTCGTTTGAAACTTCAAGCGGAATAGCAAATTGAAACGGAATTACCCTGATTTGAAGCGGAATCACCAAACGAGATTATGTTTTCAAACGGAATTAACACCAACTTTCAAACGGAATTATGGTACTCGTTCAAACGGAATTAACTGTTTGGTCCATTTTTGTCACTTTTACTTTTAATTTTGATCTGATTTTCTCAAGGGTTTGATAAAACACAATTTCGCTTATGTTGTGAAAAATTCAGGCCATTTTAACCCTTAAAACTTGTTCAATTGAGAAAAGAAGGTGTAGAAGTTAGAAAACAAGATGAATTCAAGCTGAAATCGACAGAACTCATCCTCCTGAGCTCTGATACCACATGTAGGATCGTGTACGGACCCGAAATGAGTCGATCAGAGGCGTTCTACACAATATGAAAGGCGGAAACAGACATATTGTGTGTGATTCAGCTAGAATATCACTTTTGACTGTCTTTCTATTGATCTGGTAACAATTACAAGTCTGTAGACACTTCGACAGAGCTTTGCCGTCGGAAACACACTTCCTAATTCCGTTTCAAATGACAAGACCTAGCACCTATTTATAGACTTGGTAATTTCGCTTGAGCATGACTCAAGCGGAATTACTTAGTTCAAACGGAATTACATTACAAACGAGATTACATACTCAAACGGAATTACACACTTCAAGCGAAATTAACTTTTTGTCATATTATCTCGATCTTCGTGCCCTGAGCAATGCAAGACTCGATACAAGACGAAGTCGACAGACGTATGCACCAACAGAACGATTACAAGAACACAAGACTTCCGAAAATAGAATTACTAGCAAGACCTTCTAATTATGGAAAGTACGAAGAAGCAGGGCGTTACAGTATGCTACGGCTAAATTTTGTTTCCCATCTTAATGCAACTTGTGTGGTTGTTTTAAACGATTTTCACTATTTAAAATATTGAGTCTAGAGTCAATTTCAAAGAAATAGCTTTCAAACCCAATAAGAATCATAATTTTTCGACAAGTTTAGGTATTTTAAAATATTAAAACGGAAACACAGGTGCAAGCTACGTTTTTCTCTAGAAATTGCAGTCTGTTATGAGGATCATATCCCAGTCCAGGATTGGAGTTAATATGTGAAATTTTTACAGTAGCTCAACTTTGGAGGTTGAGCTGAAATTGTAGAAAGTTAACATATGTGTTTCTAAAGTATGTTTGCATGCTACTACGAGATGTTGATTGTTGGTTGGTACCTAAACGAGTATCATTAATGTGTTGCATGATAAGGAATGAACACATGCACATACCCACACGAACGAACAATTAAGTGTCAACATGTATGCATTTTACGTGGTAGAATACGTGTAGAATCAACGTGACTTATGTGATGATTAACTAATGATTAAACGGTAACGATACCAGGTCGTGGTTTACCACACTTAACCCTAGTCACGTAATTCTTACCGAGCACTCACAGGTGAGTTCACTACTACTTTGTTTCTTAAAGCAAGCATCCCTGGTTTGGGGATTACATTATCCCTTGTTTGGGGACCAACTTATATTCCTGGGAGGAATATCACTATTTAATTACATGCCTTTAGTAAGCTAAATGAAAACTCTATCATGAAAGTCCCTACCTTTATACCGATCAATTGTCGGGTGGTAAACGGGGTATTAGTTGATAGGCTATTAAGTTTGTCAAACCTCACACCGTGCTGGGAGCTGGACGTGAACTTCTGACCTTTCCTATTGCATCAATGGTGATATACATTGACGTGGGGAACAAAAACTTACTACGTCGGCATTTGGTACCACCAGTTTAGTTACTTAACGATGGGTTAGCTACCTGTGACATGTTTTTAAAACTCTTGAACTTAAATTACTTTTCACTGAACTAAAACTGTGAACTCCCCAGCTTTTTGTTGATACACTTTAACATGTTTTGCAGGACATTAGGTATGGGTCAGATGGGGACTTGCAGCTTGGAGAGTGTCATGGCTTTTGGTTAAATTGTTTTCATTTTCATATATGCTAAACAAGTGTGGTTTTCTATTATGTCTAGATTTTATTCTTTTGCTTCCGCTAATAACTTAAACTTACGTTTTCAAACTTCTAAAACTATTATCACTATCCATGTTGAATGTGGTAGTTGAACGTTTTACAATAAATCTGAAATGGTTCAACATAATTAGTGGCTTGATCCTGGATGTCATGCGCCTCGCAGTAAAACCCCACATGTGGAATTTGAGGTTATGACAAATATAAAAAATTTATATATATTTGTAATTTGAATTCGAATTGAAAATCATAAATTCATATTCAATTCAAATTTGATTACTTGACTCTAATTAGAATCAAATCAAACTCGAATATTTAAAAAACCGAATTCAAAGAATGATAATAGAATTTGAATCGAGTCAAATTTGAATTTTAGTTTGAATCCGTATTGAATACTTAACACCCCTAGTTATAACTTAACTCAATCTCTGATAGATGAGAAAGCATTCTTATGGCTGAAGGTAGATTATCATATGATAGGGATGACAATAGGGTCGACACTATGGTCAAATGAACTAAACAAAAACTATATTTATTGCACAGACATAGTTTATCTTAATCCTACGTATTGACCTTAGGGTCGACACTATGGGCTTCCAAGGCTAGGCAAGGGTCTAGGGCACGATCAACGATGCCTAAATTTTAGTAGTAATAAAACATGAGGTTAACGCACTGTAAAAGAATCTTGACGCATTGTTGTACACACCCTAGTTCAACACGCTTAAAACAATATATTATTTTAAATATAACAATACTATATTCAAATTAAAAATAAAAATGCCCAATTTGATAGTATAATAGGGGCCCACAATTTTTAAAATGTCTTTTATATAATATATGTGTATTACTATTGTATATGCCCAAATGAACTAAACAAAAACTATATTTATTGCAATGCCCAACTCAAGAACCAATTTTAGAATAAAAAAACCCAATTCCAACTCCAAGCAATATGTCGTTTGTCTTTGATTTAGGTCTCCATCGTCATTCTCATTAACTGTAACGCCGCACGCGCTCATTTTGCTCAATGGCGTCGCGGATTGGCGAGATATTAGAGGTGAAACTAAATTAATGGTGTAGGAACGATAATCCAGGTTGGTAATGGCTATTTTTATAGTATTTACCAAGATTTACTCTAATCAATGTTTGCTCTGAATTCCTAATTGATACTTCAACTCTTTAAATTTTGATTTTGTGCTTGCAATTCAGACCGTGCTTACAAATTTGCGATTGAGACTTAGAAGGCAGAAAGCATAACTGATGTTTTCTTTATATCAATTCAAAAGGGCCCGACTTTGTAGTTCGATTAGAGCCTTCAAAAACATTAGGCCGACCCTGATTGACCTAGAGCATGATCCACGTATTTACACATCAAGCACACGACCCTTAACTAAATTAACTAGTATGTATTGGGCACGGTCAAGTAGCATACTATATATCGTTTGTATGATTAGCATGCGTTAAGTTAAATGCTTAAACATAATTAGCATTCAACTAAATGGAATTATAACTTGATAACTTATTTTTTTTATACAAGTCTTCTATTGGTTACCTGAACATAACCTACAAATATGGATATTGATCATCAAATTAACAAAAGTCATAATAACCAAAGAGGGCCTTTCTACTCCTTTATTCCTTGGGCTTTTGTTTCAACTGATGGCACACTCCGTTTCATTCAACATTTTTCTATTTTTAACAGCCCACCTATATTCAAATGACGCTTAAATAATTTTCACTTATATTTGTAGAGTTAGCTTCATTTCTTCTCAACTGATCAAGCTGCCAAGCATTTGGTTCCATCATGACAAATTAAATTAATCGAATAAAACATTGTGTAAACCCAAGTAACCTAGTTCTAGTACATTTAGTTATTATTACTTTGATAATTTTCTCATTAAACTCATCATATACTAAAACTATCACATAAAACTAAAGCAAAATGACATAATTTATAATAAAAAACGTTAATGAATTATTTAGGTGATTAATATGTGAAGAAAGGTATGTAAAATGTACTGATCAGGTTACACATAACTTTCAAAAGAAGTTTGCGTAATTATCAATGGACTAGGACAATATCGGTATAGTCCATAGCCTAGCCTACTCTTAAATAACATCATCACGAACAAATGATGAAATTTAATTTCAAACGAGTATTAAACACCCCCCGCGTTGCGACGGGGGCGAGCACTAATGGCACACTACTATCAACGACCACCGACACTAATGTTGCGGTGTTAATGCAAATAAATTTAACCGAAATGTAAAACATAGAATAAAATAACCAAGTTGATTTAGGACTCGCGCGTTACGATGAACTCGCGTGTATTTATTCCCGTTTGACAGGTTCATCGTAATCTATATATAATATATATCATTACCACTATACAAACCATAATGCATATTACAACAACCATGGCATCAATATGTTGCAAATTATATTTATACAAGATTTTGGCTAAATTAATTAGATTATTATAAACAATAGTAATTTACAAATAAAACAACACAACTTTAAATGGATCAAACCGATTGAATATGGTAAGATAATGAAACCATTATTTGATTAGGGTACAACCATTTAAGCACAATTTACAACCATACATGCATACAAAACATATTGAATTTGGTAAGGTAATGAAACCATTATTATTTGATTAAGGTACAACCACTTAAGCATAACTTACAACCTATATTTGACTAAGGTACAACCACTTAAGCACATGTTACAACCAATGATGTTGTGATTAAGTTGTAAAATTATTAAAGTATTTGGGTTAAAAGTAAAATAATAATTAAAGAAAAAAAAATTTTAAAGACAAAAAAAAATCAAGTGGGTACAACCATTTTTGCTAAAATTACAACTAATAATGTAACAAAATGTTATAAATTAATATATAGTTAATATATCCAACAAATAAACTTTTATGAGGATATTGATGAGTATTTTAGAAGGTATTATTATTATTGTTACCACCACCACCACCACCACCACCACCACCACCAGTATTATTATTATTATTATTATTATACCCGGAATAAGTGAATTTTTATAATTATTATTATTATTATTATTATTGTACCCGAAAGAAGTGAATTTTTATAAGTTTCACAATAAAGAAACTTCGTGGATGTTTTAATTTCCCATTAAACAATATAATGTTTTGACTTATTTGTAGATAAACATACC
Organism: Helianthus tuberosus; assembly: GCA_030545235.1. Lineage (NCBI taxonomy): Eukaryota > Viridiplantae > Streptophyta > Magnoliopsida > Asterales > Asteraceae > Helianthus > Helianthus tuberosus. The sequence continues at coordinate 15,866,959 of CM060369.1, read as the reverse complement.
AAAAATAAAAAATTAATGGCCTACACAAAAGATTTAAAATCTTCAACTTTGTTTAAGAGACTTTGTCAATGTTCATTTTCTTGTAAATCAATTTAAAGTTAGGAATTTTACACAAGAAGACACACACACAAGACTTAGTTGTCCTTGCCTACTAGCTTCCAAGGAACACCTTTTTTTTGAAAAGAGGCGATTTTATAGATAAAATAACACACCTTAGCAAGATACTAAGGCATAATACAAGTACAGAAACAGAAAGAAAAACAGTACAGATGTTCACAAATTTTACTTGAAACAATTGAACTTGCCCCAATCATTCCAATCCAAATTCCTCTTTCCAGCCCTTTCCTTCACCCATACAAACGTGATTGCCTTAATGTCGCCTACAGCTCTTGAAACGTCTGTTGTTTTGCCTCTAAAAATCAAATCGTTCCTGATCCTCCATAACGTCCAACATGTTGCTGCCATTATGAGATGTACCCCCTTCTTCTTCTCTTGTGATGAACTGTGAGCTTCGATATGTTCCAACAAACCCACCACGCTTAATAGGTACCTCGGTAGTGGTATTTTAACCCACGACGATATTGCAGACCAAACCAACTGAGCGTATTGACATGAAATCAGCAGGTGATCTACAGATTCATTTCGAAGTTGGCATAAAACACACACAGCCGAGGGAATATGTATATTCCTTAATGCCAAGGCCTCTCTAGTAGGGATCCGATCCAAGACTACTCTCCAAAGAAAGCAGTTAATTTTCTTTGGAATCCAATTAAGCCAACGAAGAACTTGTGTTTCTGGTATAGTAACTATTCCATCCAATTCAGCACGTAGACTTCCGACCGTAAACTCATCTCGAACATCTTCATTTTTCCAAAGCCACCTATCCGGTTTGTTGTTTAACTGAATGTGTTCCAGCCGCTTAACACAATCGTCCCACAGGTTACTTATATGCGTTTGAGAGATCTGTGATTCACCACCCCACGTCCAACCTATATGTCCCCCGTTTGAGTTATATCGCTGCTGCACCAGGCACCTTTTGTCCTCTTGCAACTCAAAAAGGCTTGGAAATTGCTCCTTTAGTGAAGGTCCCCCTGCCCATTTATCTAACCAAAAAAACGTTTTGTTACCGCATCCCACTCGTACCTCAAGCCTGCTCTCCACATCTGATAGTTTGAGACCCGAACCCTTTCCCAAATGTACAATGTTTTTCCATACTCCGCTAATCGAATTCATAACCGGAATGACCGGGTACGAACGTCTCCTCCCATGTATTGCCATGATTACTTTTGACCATAAATGAGAAGTTTCATTCCTGAATTTTACTATCCATTTAACCATCATTGCTTTATTCATTGAAGCCAAACTGCCTATACCCAAACCCCCTTGATCTTTAGGAGCCACGACCTTGAACCATGGTACCCAATTCATTTTGTTTTTATCAACACAACCTCCCCACAGGAATCTACGTCTAATCTTCTCTAGATATTTAATAACATGAACAGGAGCGCTAAATAAGGAGAAGTAATAAGTTGGAAGACTACCAAGTACTGCTTTTACAAGTGTCGTCCTACCTCCGAAAGATAGTGTTCGTGCCTTCCATACTGATAATTTGCTTTCAAAACGATCAATAACAGGTTTCCAATTTTTCACCAATCCCATATTCGAGCCCACTGGAAGACCTAAATAGGTAAATGGCAACAAGCCTTTTTCACATCCAAGTATTGACGCCAAACCCGAGATCTCCTCATCACCCACCCCCACACCAAAAACTTTACTTTTAGTGAAGTTAACCTTTAGACCCGAGGATAAATGAAAACATCTCAGAAGCCTAGCTAAGTTGTGAAAATTATCATTTGACCATTCACCAACAAACAAAGCATCATCAGCATATAGGAGATGAGAGATCGTAGGACCCGAACCTGGAGTTTTGATTCCTTTGAATAAACCATAGTCAACCGCACTTTTTGTAGCAATATGAAGTGCCTCCATGGCCAAAATAAATAAGAGTGGAGATAAGGGGTCACCTTGTCGCACCCCTCTTTGAATATCAAATTCCATCGTCGGTGATCCGTTAACTAAAACTGAAGTTCTTGCTGATTTCAATAAGCCCAATACCCATTTCCTCCAGAGAGCCGGGAACCCCATTTGAGACAGAACCGATTCCATGAACTCCCAGCTTATTGAATCGAAAGCTTTCTCAAAGTCCACCTTAAACAACATGAGCTTTCGTTTGCTGCTTTTTGCCCATGATATGAGTTCATTAATGATTAGTGGCCCTTCAAGAATACTCCTCCCTTCAATGTAAGCCGTTTGCACATCACTAACCAAAAAGTTCATGACCTTCTTAAGCCTCTTTGCCAAGATCTTTGTAACCACTTTGGAGATACAACCGATCAGATTGATAGGCCTAAAATTGTTGATAGACTGAGGGTTTTTTGTTTTCGGAATCAACGAGATGAAGCTTGAATTGCACCCACGATTTAATTTCCCATGAACATAGAAGTACTCTACCGCCCGACCAAAATCTCCTTCAAATATGTCCCAAAATTCTTTAATGAACTTAAAAGTGAAGCCATCCGGACCTGGTGATTTTTCTCCCCCACAGTTCCATATTGCTTCCTTTAATTCATCCTTTGAAAATCTCTTAACAAGCATGGCCGATTGTTCTAAGGATAAAACTTTAAACCCACCATTAATGAATTTAGGTCTGTTATGTTCTTGTTCAGTGAAGATCGATTGGTAGTGCATCTTGATTCCTGTCTTAAGATCGTCCGGCTGTGATACCCAAATGCCATCAAAATCCAGCCCATTGATTCTGTTATTCTTTCGATGTCCATTAATAACACCGTGGAAAAAAGCTGTGTTTTCATCTCCATCCACCGCCCATTTCACCTTCGCCCTCTGTTTTAAATCTTCCAATCTATTTTCATCCAGTTCGTTTATCGTTTTCAACCATGTCTCCCTTATACTTATTTCTTGTTCCGATAGTACCCCACGTTCGGCTTTGATATCCAGATCTTCCACCTTTTTTTGAAGTTCTTTTAACAATATATTATCCCTCTTCTTTAGTTTTTCACACCACGGCTTAAGTGCGGCTTTGACCGCCTTCAATTTTAAGGCCAACAATTTGTCAGGTGCATCAGCGGTTGTGACTCCCTCATAAGCTTTTTTCACTACTTCTGATAGACCTTCCTCTTTTAGCCAAGAATTGAAGAACCGAAAAGGAGGTTTACCGAAAAACACATTTGAGCATAGCAAAAGCAAAGGCCTGTGATCTGATTTGTATCTAGAGAGACCCAATAATTTTGCCGACGGCCATAATGAAAGAAACGAGTGACATACTAAGACCCGATCAATTTTTCTCAACCTAGCGCCATTATCCGACACGTATGTGAACGCACACCCCATCATTGCATATTCCGCCAGTCCTGCATCATTGATGAAACAATTGAAATCCTCTGCCTCTTGCTTATTGAACTTCGAATTTTTCCTTTCTATGGGTTCTCTTACACAATTAAAGTCACCCATGAAGATCCACGGACCCGAGAATGAACTCATAAGGACGAGAAGTTCCTCCCAGAGCTGTTTTTTCTGTGTTTGGTCATGAGGTGCATACACATTTACAATCGAGATTTCCCCTCCTCCATTACATAGCTCCCCCATCGTGGCTAGAAAATTCCGATTCTTTACTGTCATTTTTTTAGAAAAAAGACCTGGGTCCCATATACTTAGAAGACCGCCCGATCTACCAGATGCATCAATTGCTTCAAAGTCAAACAAAGTGTTATCCCAGAAATTACTTACTTGTAAGTTTAGAGAATTAGCCAGCTGTGTTTCTTGGACAGCAATAAATCCAAGATTATTCTTCTTTTTGAGAATCCTAATATGCTCCGCCTTGCTTGGATCCCCAGCCCCCCTAATGTTTGCAGTCATAAAATTCATTTTGAACCATTTGTCACCTGTGCATGTGCGTCTACAATCTGTCTCTTGATCCTCTCCTCATGACCCGACACACAAAATCCAACCTTTTCCCCAACGCTGATTGTAGCCGTAACCTCCTGCCTTAAGGTTTCCTCTGCCCTATCATCAGCACCTACCACCGAAGCCGTCGAATCTTCAGTACCAGATGCAGATATACTTCTACTTCTCGTAGGTTCAGAATTCCTGCCAAACCAAAGGGCGTCTTTCATCTTCATTGAGGGAAAGCTCTGTTTCTTCTTTTTATGACCAGTTTTATGATGAATATGGGGAGCCTGAACCTCGCACCTAACTTCTTCTGACATATGAGGTGAACCAGGGGAGTTGTTCAAGTCAATGATCTTTTCTTGTTGGGCCACTTGATTGATGATGTCCATTAGGTTAAATGGATCAGATGGATCAATATTATTATTATTAATGTTCTCCTGTATGGGCCCACCATCTGGCGTGTCTGACACCATCTCTTCTTCCGCTAAAAGGTTATTCAAGCCCACACCCGAGTTGGGCTCTAAGCTGGGCCTTTGATATGGTGGAGGTGGTGGCGTATCACATGGGTCAGCCGAACTGCCATCTGCAGTGGGAATAGGCTCCTTATTAGACTCAATGATTGGTGGGTCCATATTTGAACTCGTATTGTCCCCACCATCAGTTATACCCGCCGAATTATCTGCCACATTATTAAATGTTGTATTGATATTTCCCAAGTCCACCTCCGCCCCACGGTTGGCATCACTTCCCGATGAAGAACTTCCAGTATCCAAACCAGCGACCTTTGGCATACCTCTACCCCATTCCGGTGACCATTCGTTTTTCCGGCAATCTTCAAACCGATCATTCTGCATCATATCCTTTTCCGATATCCAGATTGTGAGAGGTTCACCATCCCAACTTAACGTTAATAAACTATTGATACGTCCCACCTTATCTGATAAAATACCAATTAAATCTTCCGACAGGTCAGTATCTTCTCCGGAAGCCCTTGATGGGATTATAACCTTCCCCACCAGGTTGCCGATTTGGTTAAAGATATCTGGTCCCCAGAACTGTAATGGCACCCCTTTGATAGTAATCCATGCAAACCTTTGGAACATTAATTTTTGACCCTCCCATTGATAGAGAGATGAGAACCATACAGACCATATATCTTTACTTGACTTGACAAAAGTCTCCGCCAATGTTGCATTTTCGAATACCAGTAGTACTTTTAGACCTCCCACATATTTTATCGATACCCCCGATATGCCTTCAAGTTCCAATAACGTTTGTAGATCTTTCATGTCACTGGGATTTTTAACTTCTCCTATAACCGCTCTTCTTCTCCAACTCTTTGAAAAATTACTTTCACGTAGATTAATTTCCATTGCAACTTCTGGTACTTCTAAATCCCGAATTCCCGTCTCTATATTTTGCTCAGTTCCTGTCTTCATCTTGTTAGAAAATAAAGTATATTTGGAAAATATTGGGATTAGTCAAACCTTACGGCTCACAATTACAGCTCACGATCCGGATTTCCAGCCTTGATTTATTCCCTTTAATTATTCTTGTATCCATTTTTAGTTTATGTTTGGTCTATAAATTGAAGGACTGAATGTAATAGAAATAAACCAAGATATATGCAATGTAGTCTTTAATTTTCAACATGGTATCAGAGCAGAGTTATGATCCTTGAAAACTCTGTTCGTCAATCCCAGAACTCAAAATCAAAATCAAACTCCCAAAAAACCCAAAATCAAATCAAACCAGAAAAACCCAAAAAATCAAAACCAAAATCAACTTCAAATCTGACCTGATTCCACTGTTCCGTTTTCCAGTCAGTCCTCAGTTCATCAGTTTAGTCAAACCTTTCAACGAAGATTCAACCGACGAACAATTCAAGCCGACGAACCTTCAATTCTTCGTCAAAACAGTTCAAGCCCACGAGACTGAAATCGGATCGTCACGTCTACCGCTACCGCCACCGCCGCTACTGCGACTCGTTGACGATGATACTCCGGCCGTCGAGGCTCTGGTCGTTCATTGTATCAGAACTCTCAACCTCGAGAGCTATGTTTTTTCTCGATTAAAGTTTTCACAAGATCTGCATCTTAAAAGAAAAAAAGTTGGCTCTTCAAAAAGGAAGCAAAGATAATGTTTCTGTGATAGTGGTGGACCTCAAATCCCAAAGGAAGTTTAAAGCTAAACCTTGATGGTGTTAAGTTCACCCACCATTTAATCATGATATAGTTTTTTGTACAATTTAAAAGAAAAAGAAAAAAAAAAGAAAGATTCTTTGGTGAAAAAAAAAAAGGTAAATGGTGTGGTAGGGTAAGAGAGGCACGTGAAGGAGGAAGTGGTCGAACAAGGTGGTGAAAAAAAAAGGAAAAAGATTAAGAAAAAAAAGGTGGAGGAAGTGAAGAAAACAAGATGAAGACAGGTTCTTATGAAAAAAAAAAAAAAAAAAAAAAAAAAACGTTTCCGCTCAAAAAAAAAAAAAGCTCAAAAATCTCCAAGTCACCATGTCTACCGACGGTGGCTCCAAACCAAAGCCAAGGCACCATGTCTGACGACGGTGTCTCCAAACCCAAACCAAAATGCCAAAACCCAAAATGCCAAGTTGAATTTTGGTTTTGATTTTGGGTTTGGTTTGGAGCCACCGTCGGTAGACATGGTGACTTGGAGATTTTTGAGCTTTTTTTTTTTTTGAGCGGAAACGTTTTTTTTTTCATAAGAACCTGTCTTCATCTTGTTTTCTTCCTGCAGCAAACATTATTATATCATTTTCCAAAGTTTTGAAGTCAAGTTCCTCGAAGTTGCATATGGCCTATTTTTTAATCATTTATAGGTTTCTTAAATTTTACAAAATTTGTAGGTGTAAAGTATCATGAAATATTGTGTCATTAAGTATCAACCAATTGATGCAATGTGCATCAGATTTCTGCTTATATATACATGTGATCAAACTCCTAATTAATCAAGAACATACAAACAACACATCTGTTATGCTCTTCTGTAGTAAACAACATGACAAGTTCAAGTTCAAACTTTACCCCCTTGATTTTTCTTCATATTCTCTTGAACCCTTACCTCTACTTAAGTGCTTATTCGTCTTCCTTTCCTGCTGATACTATCGCCTGTCATCCTCAACAGCGCCATGCGTTGCTTCATTTTAAACAAGAGTTTACCATCTCAAATGATATTTACAATGATATGCAATGCAAGATGCAATTTGGTTCCACTTCTGCGAAGACGATGAATTGGAATGCAAGTATAGATTGCTGCAGGTGGGACGGAGTCACTTGTGACCAGTTGACTGGTGACATCGTTGGTCTTGACCTCGGGTGTAGCAAGCTTCAAGGTACCATTGATTCCAACAGCAGTCTCTTCCTCATTCCACGACTCAGAAGACTTAATCTCGCTTACAACGATTTAGGTTCTTCTCAAATTCCATCTATCAAAACTTGTTTCTCTTGATCTTTCTTATAATCATTTTGATTCCGTACACCCTCAGTTTCTCAGTAAACTCTTCAAAAACGTCACTCGGCTGAGAGAACTTTCCCTCAAGTATGTTAACATCTCTTCAACATTACCATCTAACCTGTCTTCCTCTTTAACTTCTCTGGACCTTTCCGGAACTCGGTTACTTGGGGATTTACCTGATTACATCTTCAACCTACGAGCCGTATAAACATATATATATATATATTATACGACTATATCATTTTTTATATACGAGCCGTATAAACATATATATATATTATACGACTCGTATATCTTTTTTATATGAACTATACAATTCGTATACAAATATACTGAGTCATATATCATTTTTAAAATGAAGTATACGACTCTGAGTCGTATACCATTTTTAAAATAAACTATACGACTCGTATACAAATAATATATGAGTTCATATATCTTTTTCTTACCTACACTATACGACTTGTATACACATATACAAGTCGTATATAGACACCTGGGACTATACTATACCGGGTGTCAAAAGATCCAGTTGGGTGTATCGTGTAAATTAATCACTTACATAGGATTATACCCGACCTGATTATCGAAATCAACGGGATATCAATCAAGGAATACCGGAAATCGTAATTACTCAAATGAGAATTCAACGTTTGGAAAACCGAAAACTCCTGCGTCGATAGAGAAGTAGACAACAGAGCAGTCGGAAGCAAAGCGTCCGCGACCGCGAACAAAATCGGGGCGGAAAAGAACAAAAAGGATATAATCATGGTGACCAAAAAGAATATGGTTTTGAATCCTCTTAATGCTCTCTTGCTTCTTTCATCTTTCAAAAATAAAAACCCCATGATGGTTGTGTTGTTGTTGTGGGTGTTGTGAGTGGTGATTTTGAAGGTATAAAAATGGAGGGTGGAGGGAAGAAGAGGGTGGGTCCGGAGGTGGAGGATTTGACCGGAGAAACGAAAGCAATGACTTCACATGAGGGAAGTGATTGGGGGGAGTAGATATAGCTCTCACATCAAATCTTTTTGTTCTAGATTTCTTTAGTGGTTTGTGAATGTATGTGGTGCAATGCTTTAAAAACCGGTTTAAATTGACTGATAGTATCGGTTGAATTATTTGGTAGAACTGGTTAAATCGTCCAGTACATCCAGTTGAATCACTCGATACATTTGGTTAAACAGTTTTTGAGTCCAATCTAGTAGGGTATAAAAACCGGATTTTAAAACATTGGTGTGGGGTCGTTGATGAGATGAGATTAACAATAATTATATATATTGGTTATGAGTGTTTATGAATATTGATTTAAAAAGAAGATAATATATAATTTTTTAATGTTTTATTATTTGAATATTATAATAGTTGTAGTTATATTTTCTTTTAGTTTGAACGTTATCGTTTTTTTTTTCTTTTCTAAAACCTGTTATTTATTTATTTGGCGAATTGGAAATAAATAATCCCACCTAACTCAATTTGGCCGATAGTAATCCCAAGTCAGTTATTGGCCGATAATAATCCAAACTGGTCATTTTTTTTTTTAAATAGTCTGCCGTTAAAATAGCTTAACGGGGTTAATTTTTTTTCCGAATTACAAATCGATGTTTTATGGCTTTTGATCAAAACGATGATACGAGTCGATTGATGTAAAACTTACCTCGAAATTGTGCTCGAAATGACTTGATTTTTGTGGATTTGGGTTGTATTTCGAGGTAAGTTTTACATCAATCGACTCGTATTCTCTTTCTGATCAAAAGCCCTAAAACATCGGTTTGTAATTCGGAAAAAAACTTAACTCCATTAAGTTATTTTAACGGGAGACTATTTTACAAAAAAAAATTGACCAGCTCGGATTATTATCGGCCAATAACTGACTTGGAATTATTATCGACCAAATTGAGTTAGATGAGATTATTTATTTTCAATACTTTTTTTCAAAACATATTTTCTTTTATCAATTAATTTGATGTTCATTAATAACATATGTTGGTTAATTTTTTTTCTAAAAATTTAAGTGCGTAACTAAATCGATTATGACAGTTTAGCTTTCTAAACAAAAATGCTACATTTTCAAATAACGTTTGTTTTACAGTATCATTTATTCTATTTCGCCGCAAAGCGCGACACGAACAAAACTAGTTATCTATTAATTTAGGTATGTGTAACTATAAAAACACCTTCTTGAACATAGAAGTAAGATGTTTTGTTAGTTTGGAAGGTTTTCGATTTTAAGGGTTTGGTTTACGAATCGGTTTCGAACGTTTGTCTCTTTAATAGTTTGGATTGGTTTGAGCTTGGAATCAATGGTGTAACCGAACCAAACATTTAACATTTACTAGATAGAGTTTTTGAAATAAAGTTTTTTTATATAGTAAACGATTTTTTTTACATGTTTGGATTGGTAATACGACAGCTCTCCCGAAACCGTTAAACATGTCCTATACGTCCTAAAATACACCCCGTATACGAAAAACGGCCCGAAATACCTTTATTTTATAAAAACTAAATAAAAACAAAATTCTAATGTCGCTCGCGGGGCGCGACAGCCACCCCTGAGTTCGTCGCGGGCCGCGACAGCTTGGCCATCAGGTTTAACCCGGTGCTGCCACGTGTCAAGCCTAGTCGTTGATTCAGCCAAGCTACACCCTTGGCAGCCTAGCTCGCGGGGCGCAAAGCCCCTTTGTGTTTCTCTCGCGGGGCGCGAGAGACCCCTGTTCCAGCCCTATAAATAGAGATTTCGACATTCAGTTCAAACTGTTCAAATAAAAAATATATATCTCAATTCTGAATAGCTAAAGTAATACTCGGGTATTATACCCACTAAAATAGCGAAGTTCTGCCTCGATGTAAGTATTATAACCCCCGGTTACGTATTAGATACTCTGCCCGATTGATCTAGTGCTCCGTAACGCATGTCGAGGCTCTGTCTGACTTCGTCGTTGGAGTTCTGTCTCGGGAGGGGGGTATAACTAATGTAAATTGTTTTATTATACTCACACGTGTGCATTGTTTAAATTAATAGATTATAACCAGGAAGTCATAAGGAAATACCTAAATTAGCAATGTGAGTAATTCCTCTTTTTGTAAACTGTTTTTTCAAAACCTCAATTGTTTTACATTAAATTAACAGTGATTGAGTATTTGTAATTCTACAATTATCGTCGGTATGTTGGGGTTTTGTATACAAAATTTGTTACTACATTGTGAGTAGTAACATTTTCACAAGTCAGGATTGACAGTACCGTGTGTGGTAATTAAAGTAGATGTAAACAAATGTAATTGCGGGATGTCCTCAATGCTGTAAAGGGATAAAACTTGTTTTGATTATACTGGGATTCACTCACCAATATTTTTCACTGACAAATGTTTTTAAAACGCGTTTCAGGTAACAAAATGTTAAAGCCAAATAGAAGCCAGCTGGAGAGCACTGAAGACTTGGAAAAGTGTCTATAAAAGTTACCTAAATAAAGAAGAAGTTTTATTTCAATAAACTAGGGTTTATCCCTACAAACTTATTATGAATGGAAACTTGGGTTTTACCCATGTGTTTATTATTTATAAAATGAGGTGTTTTACTATGACAAACTATTTCCTAACTACGGTCCTGATGTAAATTCTGCTGTCAAATTATTAAACATCGATATCACCAAATGTGCGTAGCTCGTGGCCGCCCGTCTCTCGGGGTAAGGGGTCGGGGTTGCGACAAGTAACTCTAGTGGAACATAATACATACCTTGACTATGCTACAATGATGAAGAGTAGATATTTTATATTTGTTTTTGCATTTTATGTTTATGATTAGTAAAATAAAGTTATCTTTTGGTATCGTAAAGTCTTTCATACTTGCTTGGATCGTTAACTTCGTAGGAATATTATTACAGACTTTGACTACCCGACGATAATGAATATGATACTTTTTAAGTATTAATTTTGTCAGGTAATGGTTTTGAAATTGTTAAATTTTATTTTTCTTTAAAAGAATAAAAATGGTTGAGTGAAGAGTGGTGATGAGTGATGAGTATTTTCATGTTTGATCTTTAGCAATATTTTAATAGTTTATGTTTTTTTTTTCACTTGTATATTTACGTGTAAATATGTAGGGCGTCTTTTGTGTAATAAGATAATACAAAGGTTTTTCGCTGCATTGCGTATTAGATATTTTAGTGTAACTAGATTGACTTTGTTGACAAAAAAAGAATCGTAAAACACTTCAGACAAGTCAAGAGGTGCAAAGTGAACACTAGTTAGAGCAAGAGTGTGTCAAACAACGAAGAGTTTGTGGTGAGTGTTGAGCCAAATTGATTATTTAATAAAGCTACTCCTAATTACTTTTAAATGTTGTATTGGTTTGGAAAACTGAATTCGATTTAGATTGAATTAAAGTAAAAAAGAATTGACTTTAATGTTTTGAAGGCAAAGATTTACATTGGTTTTCTAAATAATTATGCGAAAGGGACTACCTCGGGTATGCAAAACACCAATAGCTTAATTTGAATTGTCAATTAGAAATTACCTAGACATAATTTGATAAAACTTGTATGAAGGATAATCACATACCAAAGGAATCGAGCCGTGTTGATCTAACGATCTATAACTGAATCTAATCAATTGTTATAGACGACAATTGACTAATGATTCTTGTCCAAAACAAACACTAACCAAGTCAAAAGATATTTACAAGCACAAACCCTACATTCGGGTTGACCACAAGGAGATTAGTCACTCATCCAAGTCATTAGTTCTTCAACTGGATCAAAATGGAACATTGATTTGGGGTGAAACTGATAATGAGATGAAGTTTCTTTGCCTCAAAATCGCCCCAAGTTTGTTATCTTGTCTCCAAGGATGATTAATTTCAAAACATTAATTAATCCGTATGCCTTATATAGTCGTGTTTAATAAGGAAACTCGTTACTAGTCGTGTTTAATAAGGAAACTCGTTACTAGACCTACACATGGTGTTCATTGATCTTGAAAAGGCCTATGACAGTGTGCCACGTAGACTGATTTGGGATAGTTTGGAGAGTAGAGGGGTTTCTGGGAAATATATAGACTTAATTAGGGATATGTATGTTAGGACTGAGACTAGTGTCCGAGCGCCTGTAGGGGATACTGATTCTTTCCCGGTGGAGGTAGGACTCCACCAAGGGTCCGCTTTGAGCCCTTTTCTATTTGCAGTTATCCTAGATGAGTTGACAAAGTTAATCCAGGGGGCTCTTCCGTGGTGCCTGCTTTTTGCAGATGATATTGTGTTAGTTGCTGATAGTAAACAAAGCCTGAATGCGAGGTTAGAAGAGTGGCGAGCAGCTTTAGAGAGTAGAGGTTTAAAGATTAGTCGATCTAAGACTGAGTACTTGTATTGCGACTTTAGTGGAGTAGACAACGATGAGGACATTCAGATCACCATTGACAGTCAAGCGGTCCCGCAGGTGACTAAGTTCAAGTATCTAGGATCGTTTGTCCAGAGGGATGGAGAGATAGATAGTGACGTTGCCCACCGCATCCAGGTCGGATGGTGTAGGTGGAGAGCTGCCACTGGGGTACTGTGCGATAGGAGGTTCCCAACAAAATTGAAAGGGAAATTTTATAGGGTTGCAATTAGACCTGCTATGTTATATGGAACTGAATGTTGGGCCATTAAGGAAGTACAGGCACGCAAGATGGAGGTAGCAGAGATGAGAATGCTAAGATGGACGTGTGGCCACACAAGGTTAGACCGGATAAGAAATGACGTTTTTAGGAAAAGGTTAGAAGTAGCTAGTATATCAGATAAGATTAAGGAGGGAAGATTGAGATGGTTTGGGCATGTGAAGAGGAGGCAGACGATAGAACCAGTTAGAGTGGTTGAAACCCTCGAGGTGGAGGGGAGGAGGAGTAGAGGCAGACCCAAAATTACTTGGGATGAGCGGATTAGGCAGGACTTGCAAAAATTGCACCTCTCTGAGAACATGGTCCATGATAGGAACTCGTGGAGACGTAGGATTAAGGTTAAGGATTTCTAGGAAAGGGTACAATTGTGTTTTTAGGTGTAGTGTATGGTCGTACATAAGTAACTATGTGTATAGGATGTTTTGTACAGTTGTGTTTCTAGGTGTAGTGTATGGTCGTAGATATGTAACTATGTGTATATACTGTTTTGTGTTGTCATATTTGTTCTGTTCTACCATGCACTATTTCGAAACTCATACTACATTGGTAGCTTCATACACATACACACACACCTCATGCTTTATTTATTTCTTTCCTGGGTGTTTTGGAGCCGAGGGTCTCTCTGGAAGCAGCCTCTCTATCCCTAGGGGTAGAGGTAAGGTGTGCCTACATCCCACCCTCCCCAGACCCTACAAATAGCTTGCTATTTGTGGGATTTTTACTGGGTATGATTGATTGATTGATTGATTGTTACTAGACGTACCCTACGCCCTTGGATCCACCAGACCCCCCAAGGTCACTGTGGAACACTACTCTGGATGCAAAATCACCAGGTGAGTAACCTACGCCCCATGGGGCGTACCCTACGCCTCAACTTCATTTCAAATGAATTGATTCTTGTTTGTGTGGTCTTTTAAAATCTCCAACTCTCGTGTTTTAGGCTTCATTCATCATTAACCTTTAAAACCACCAAAAGCATCCAAAGTAATGCAATTCCATGTAAGTGGTGAATGGTGATCAAAACATGATAATAAATACTATAAATACTGGAAGTAGGGTCTGAAGGGTGGCAGTCTCTGGGTCGAACAGACTAATATGGCTTCATTAAAATTTCAGTAGATTTTATTTTCCTGAAATGTCACATGTGAATTTCGAGGTCTAATTTGGCACAATATTTTGTCAAAATTGGCTGCAACTTAAATTTGGAAAATAATTAATGAAGGCAATTTTTCAAGCTCTAACCCTTCAAATTCAAATACGAGACGATCAATTTTTGTAAAAAAAAAAAAAAAAACCCTGGTTCGAAAAATCACACAGATGATATATATGATTCTTGAAACTCTAAGTTTTATATGATTGATTAATTCGGATTGAACCACTGAATTATTTCAACCTGAAAGTGTATAACGACTCTCACATTATCCAAGTGTTAGTATCAAAGATCCCTACATCTTGTAGGGAAAATCCTCCTAGTTTAGTTTAAATGAAGTTTGAACATTTACATGTAGTTTACACTTTTCTAATTTGGTTTGTGTTTTATTCTAAAATCTCATGTGTTGAATTGCAAGTTGATATGTGAAATTAGATTTTTTTAATGATTTATGCTTTCAATTTAGCCGATCGTGATGTGTTTTAATACTTATACTTAATATTCCAATTTATGCATAAAGTTTGATTATCTTGAAGATTCTCATGGAGTCATGGATAATGAAATTATTATGATGTACATTAAGTGAAATTACCTTGAGATCTAGTCTTTTAAATATATAGTTAAATGTTTACACATTCGAAATAAGAATTTTGTTTATCAAATTTTGGTACACTACGTATAAGTTTTCATCAACTAGAAAAATAATTTACAACTTTCTATTGGTTTGGAATATGTAATTTTACATGTAGAGTTAGAAACTTTGATCTATCTACAAATTAAGTGAGAATTGAAGTTTCACTTTGTATATTATTGATGTACCTCTTGTTTAGTAGTAGTTTCAGAAATTTTCGTTAGTGTGTGAAAAACGAGTAGGGGAAATCGGAAAAAAGAAACATGATACAATGTGTTTTGTGAAAGGGATGCACCACAAAAAAAGATTAATATCCGCTACTCAAAAAAGGATTACCGACTGCTAGACGATGGAGTTAGTCTATGTTAAGTAGTAGCTCAATGTGAATACAAGAGTGAGGAAGAGATAACATGAAAGTAGCTTAGTTTAATGTAGTTCTATAATTGGTGCTTTGAGTTAGAGGTGTACAAAGTTTAGGTTTGGTTAGGAGCACTTGACTTAGGGCTTTGATCTTTAGCAGCACTTGACTTAGGGCAGTAGATTAAATAGCAACACTTTGTCTTTAGCAGTTGTTGTACACAAGCAGTACTTAATGGACAACAGTTAGTATACAAACAGTGGATGAGGGCCATCGGATGTTATAACCACTCTCAAGGGAAAAGTCTAATGCAAACAGCTGCTTATGATGAATCCACTGATGTGAACCAGTTTTGGTTATACAAACAGTGGATGAGGGCCATCAGATGTTTCATCTAATGCCATTTTCTTGATGGCTTCTTTAAAGTACTCAACTTCTTTTTCTTTTTCTTCTGCATCAGTCAGCTGTTTCCTCTTCTTTTGGTTTAACACAATGACAGAGGTATCTACTAAGGTGAACAGTGGTTCAGAAGAATGAGTCTGCTTCTTTGGCTTATCAATACTTTTGTTTTCAGGCTTCTTTGGTAAGTTAGGATCTATCAGTCTCTTTCTTTTTAGCCTTTCATAAGCCTCATCTGTATACTGCTTTGTCCATTTTGCTATGGCTTTGGCAGTTCCTACCTTTGCATCAATCAATTCTTGCTTCTTTTGTTTATACTCCAATGTAAGCTCATCAATGGCCTTTTTATATTTGCTCCAGTTTGGTGCTGACCTTTTCATAACTGGATCATTCTTTATCTTCTCAATTCTGTTCACCCAATGAGTGGCCATTCACTGAACTGTTCTTCTTTGGCTGGATATAATTTTTCTTTCATGATGAATGCAAGATAATCCTTTCTCATTTCCTTTTGTAGGTCAGCTCCAGGTGGTAGATTAGACATTTCTTTGCTCAGGTCTCTTGCATAATCTTCCATTTGTCTCACTTTAGAATTGAAGAATTGCATTCTTTCAGAAATAGCTTTGTCACCTTGATCTTTACATTCAAGTTTAACTCTTAAATCAGCTTGCCTGGCTTTGAGTTTTAGATACTGGTCCATATTTGCTGGATCTCTGAAGCCCATGAGAGAAGGAATCTTCTTTTTGAAGGATCATCTTCTGTATAAAATTGTCTCATTTCATTCTTTATAGCTTCTAGTTCTAGTGGATAATTTGCAGCTATTGGTGTAATATCAGCAGGATCAAAGCCTTCAAGAATTTTTGGATCTTTTATTGGTCTGGCTAGAATTGGTGGTATGAAAGGTTGTGGCTTAATGACATTATAGGGAATGGATGAAATAGGATCAAGTGCTGGTATGTCATCATCATGTTTTTGAGCTTTCGTTTTTCTAGAATACACCTTTTTAGGAGAAGGTGTTTTTGAATCGGTCTTTGGAACAAAAGGAACCATGGCTTTTGAAGAAGCCTTTGATGTGATAAGTGATTGACTAACAGTAGTTGAAACAACTGGTGTTTCAACCACTGTTGCCATTACAACAGATGTTGTAACATCTGATGTCTTCTGCTTCTTAGCAGGAGGTGATGATGGTGATGAAGTTGTTTTTGGTGGTGAGATGATTTGTAGTGGTGATGGTGAGGCAGTGGTTGTGGTGTGTGTTGAAGTGGTGTGTGTTGAAGTGGTGGTTTTAGTTTTAACAGCTGCTAAAACCACTGATGTACCAACAGTTGTTGATACAACATGAGTTATAACAGCTGTTTGGGTAGAGGTTTGATGCTTGGAGCCTTTGGAAAGTGGTTTGGAGGCATTCTTTGTGGGTCTGGATGGTGTGGATTTGGGTTGCTGCACTTGTCTAGTGGGCTTCTTCTTTTCATCCTTAGGATTTTTGATGTACTGTAAAGTACATATGTTTATAGTGTATCATTTTGGTCGGTTTTCAGTCGTTTTGAGTATGTTTTAGGTTAGCATTGTGATACTGCTGACATTAAGCTTTGATTTCAGGTCCCGTAGCTTAAAGTGATGAAAAACGAGTAAAAACGAGCAGTTCGGAAGAAAAACGGGATTCGTACGCGAGTCGGAGAAGCTGGAAATCGAAATTTAATAAAAAAATAAGAAAATCAGAACATGGAGGTGCCGCGCGACGGGACACCCCCTTCGCGTCACGCCTAGGGTCAGAATTCGATTAATCATGTTGGCAGCTAGGGTTTGGTTTGATTAATTCCCAAGAAACTTATTTTGAAACCCTAATTACGAATTGGAGAGTTCTTTGGGCATTCTTGGAGCATTCTTGGCAAGCAATCGGAGATTTCAAGGCTTGGGAATCATTGGTACGAGTCAAGGGCGAAGAATCGAAGAATCTATCGGGTTTTCTAATCCCTTGTTTTGTCGGTTATTTGTCTTGAACTTTGTTACAATGAATTCATGTTTAGACATCTTTGTTTTGTTTTCATTTACTGAGATGCTTGGCTAATTTCATAAACCACCTAGACTTGATGAATGGATTAATATAAAGTTTTTACCGTTTTCGTTATTTGCATGAATATTATGGATTGATTGTGTTTAGTAAGAAGTTTGTTTTATTGATTTGATGCGCATGCGTGCTTTAACTTGGTTTATTATTGTCATTTGCTTCGTATGACTCTTAGTGACGGTCTATATCACAACATAGAGTCATACTAGGGTTTAGGATTTTGGTGAGTGTCTATATCACGTAAGAAATCTTAACTCTTTAGGGAGAATCGGCCGATAACCCCTAGAAGTAATTGTTAGTCATTTGCTAGGTTTTAGTGTTCTGCTAGTCCTAATACCTGGAAAGTGAGGGGCTATCGGTAGGTCTTACCCGGCGAATTGCTTTAGATAGTCCTTGGAAAAGGTCGTGTCTTAGTTGACCTGTCGGTTTTATTAGTCTATCAAGTCAAGTTTAATAATTCAAACTACCCTAGATCCATGGTTGCAAAAGTCGCTAGGCGCTCTCTAGTCGGATTCGGGAGTACTCGGGAAGTACTCGGCTTAGGCGGAGATTACTCGGGGTGTAATTGGCTTGGGAGACCAGTACTCGTGCCTCGGCAGCCTACCTTGTAGCGAGTACTCGGAGCCTAGACGGGACTTTTACAACCATGCCTAGATCTATGATTGGAAAAGAGTAGGTCAACATTAGGGTACTTACACAATAATTAGACAACTTGAAAGGCGTCTAATAACCGGTAGGATTAACGGCCTAGGTAGTTCCACAGGTTTCTCCTTGAGAAGGGTCGAGGGGCTTAGATGGTTCTTAATAGGTTTAGTACTTTAAGATCCCGGTTCCATAATTCATGCATTTAACTTAATTGGTAATTCTAAAAATCAATCCAGGATTCTAGTCTAGGTGGTCTTCATTCTCATATAAGAAAAGTCCTCAGTCTTTATTCGTATTTAGTCGAGTTTCAGTTAATTAATTAGTTTAAATAGATTTCCTTAGATTTTCCGTACCCCTCCCCTAAACAATTAAACAAGTTAAGTCGTGTCTGTCAGAGTCTAGTTTACGTGATACATAGAGTCTCAGGGTTCGATACTCGGACTTGCTTAGGCTATACTACATTGACCGGTACACTTGCCGGTTGTGTGGTTTAGGTTTTAGAGAGTCCTAGTCTATAAATTTAAAACTTAGAGTGTCTAGTCTAGCGAGTCTAATTTAGTTAATTTTTATAGTCTGTTTAGCACACATCAAGTTTTTGGCGCCGTTGCCGGGGACTCTTGGTAATTGCGTTCATTAGCTTTGATAGATTTACTTGACAAATACGTGCTACGTGTTTACGTTGTTTTGTGTCTTTTAATTTTCATCTTGAGTCGTAGTAACTATTGTTTGCTTTTCTTGTGTTCAGGTTTTTGCTAGTAGTGGATGCCACATCTGCGCTCGCACGGACCACCACCACCAGTCAAGCAGTCATCATCTCAATTGGGCCAAGGCCCACAGGTTACTTCTACATCTTCATCTCGTTTCCCCAATTTCGATTCCACTCCGTTACCCACCCCACCTCCTACACCTCCACCTTCACCAAACCATTCACCTAAAACCTCACCTAAGGTTTCCCCACCCAATAGTCCTACCTCTATTACCTCTAGCAATCAAGAAAACGTAGAACCAATGGCCAACAATAGGCAAACCGTCCATCAGCAGGCCACTCAGAATTTCACCGGCCTTGCTTCACCCATCACCGTCCCAGCCATAGTTAATGAACAATCATGGCAGATTCCATCTTATGCCATGCAGGCTATCACCAATACCATCCAATTCCATGGCCGAGACGATGAGGACGCCCCGGCCCACATAAACCGTTTATCTCGTATGCTAGCTACCTTTAACCTTCACGGTGCACCTAACGATGCCACATACCTACAGCTTTTCCCATTCTCATTAGCCGGCCGTGCGGCTACTTGGTTGGACTCTCAACCAACCGGCACCTTTACCACTTGGGCGGGGCTTCGTCAAGCCTTTTTGAATAAGTATTTCCCGCCCGCTAAAGCCTCACGTCTTAGGGACCAAATCCACTCTTTCCGCATGGAACCCGACGAGCCTTACTACCTTGCTTGGGAGCGTTTCCAAAACCTTTGTGCTCGTTGCTCCCAGCATGGTCTTTCCGATTGGGCTCTATGTGAGAAGTTCTATAACGGTCTCACCCAAGAGACTCGTGACCGTTTCGATACTAACGCGGGGGGGGGGGGGGCATATGATGGGTATACTTATCGTTGCTGAGTGTCTAGAGCATTTTGAGGCATTTGCTCAGTCTCAATCCCAGTCACGATCTGATCAGCGGTATCAAAGTGGTAATTCTAATACCACTACTAGTGCACCCACCCGAAGGGTAAATGTAACAACCCTAATTAAAAGTCATAATTATTAAATTAATTAGTCCAAAAGGAAACCCTAATTAAGACACCCAAGTAATTCTGAGCAAACCCTAAAAATTTTCAGAACAATTGGAATCAGGATCAGGGCCCCTAAAACTCAGGGGGGGTAAACCCTATTCGGTAAAATCCACACAGTTTGCTGTCAAAAACTTAAAATTTCACGAAACCAACTCAGCTAAGCTACTGTGACACGAAGCAAGCCTATAGTAGAATAGGTCCTGTCGCGCCACGCGACAGAAACAATGGAACCCCTCGCGTGGCGCGAGGGGGTGATTTTCTAGCTATAAATAGGTTGCAGTGGGACTTGAATTCTGGACTTACAACGTCGAAATAATTCGCACTATACACACTGAATACTACAAATTACACCCCCGGGTCTCGAAATTCTGCTGCAAAACAGGGTATTAGCACAATCGCTGCTACGATTCATTTATCCGACGATCAATATATCCAATGAATGTTTAAGTGCCGCCCACATTAGGGTTATACTTTATTGTTCGTCATTAATTTGACGGATCATCGTTAATTCGATGGATAAAGTATTATACTTTGTCGTTCGTTGTTAATTCAACGGATCATCGTTAATTCGATGGATGAAGTATTGCATTTTGTCATTCATTGTGAGAATTTGATCTCGTGAATTATCGTAAATGCTGGATTGATTACTAACCCAGTTTTGTGTGCATTGTTATTTATATTAGGTTAACAAGGTTAAATCATAGACTAGACTCTGTCCGTATTAAATCAGCAATGTGAGTCATTCTCTCTTTTTATCAAATCTATTTCCAAAATCATGTTTATTTTCAAAGTTATAATTACGGGGATTAAGTCTTTGTAATCACCAAGTTACAGCCGGTATGTGGGGTTTTGTATACATTACTTGATAATCGTCACCATTGGGGCAGCCAATGGGGGATATGACCATAGTCACAGACACCATTGGACGAATGGGCCAATGGGTTGAGTGACAAGTACTGTGGGTAGTTGGCTTGATATCAGAAACATTGTAATCGCTCTTAATACTGTAAATTATAACAAATGTGTCATTTTAATAAATAGAATGATTCACTCAGTATTTCCCGCTGACAAAACCTTTTTCAAACATGTTTCAGGTAATCTGCTGTAATTCAGGAAAAAGTGCTGTGAAGCATTTCAAGCTTAAGATAGTGGCTCATTATAAAATAAAGAAATAAGTTTTGTAACATAACGATTTTATAGTAAAATCATACTATTGTAAATTATCGGGGTTTTATCCCGAATTGTGAAATAAAATAATCGGGGAAAATTTTAGCTTTAAACGATCCTGATGAAAATTTCCGCTGTTAAACTCAACTAAATAAATACCGCAGTATTTCTGTCCCGCGGCTCCTGAAACGGGTCAAACCGGGTCGGGGGCCGTGACAGAAAAAGGTGGTATCAGAGCCACTGAGTTAAGCTAATTAAGTATTTAGAAATACTTAATTTTTTTCCTGATTACTACTATGTGATTGTGTGTTTTATTAACTGGCTTTTTGTTAGTTACAGTATGGGTAAGAAAAAGCTGTCAAGTATCTATCTTAAATTAGATAGATCATCCAAAGAGAAGGGAAGTTCATCCCGAACCAAATCCTCGAATCAGGCTGAAATTCCTGAAGAAGGAATATTTGTGCGAAAAGCACAATACGAGGAATCACTTTCTCCTAGCAGGAGGGAGATGATTATTAAGAAAAGTAAAGAGAAAATTCGAGAAAAGAAGATCAAACGGGAAACTCAGGAATTAATTGATAAATCACCTTGGGAAGATAAGCTAGATGAGAAATGGGCAAATTTATATATGCTAGCCACAGTAGCAGAAAATATAAATCTTTAAGTATTTTAAAAAGTTTTAGCACCTTACCCTTACAATCTAGAAACCCTGTGAAATAAATAAAATTTCAAACCCTAATTGTGTTTTCCAGTTATCTTTGTAATAACTTAGTACACAGTATGTGATAAATTAAAAGGTTATTTATAAATTTTAACTTAGTATTTTATGCATTTTGCATATATACTACATCAGCATGAGTGGAATATCTGAAGCCTTTCAGAACCTTAATCTTTACCCCGTAACTATCGAAGCTTCCAAAGAATATACTAGCTACTATCCCGATGTTGAACAACCAGTAGAATTCAAGGTTCCACCTGTGAACAAGCCAAAACAAAAGAAAAGAAGATATGTAGGATGGAGGAAAATACGTAGGAAAAAGCCAGCTACAAAACTTCCCAAAATAAACAATCCTTTGAAAAAGGGAAAAGAAATTATAACCGGCGAAAATTCTAAACAAATGGAAACTGAGGGCAAGGAAGAAGTTAAGAAGAAAGGAAAAGAAATTGTAACTAGGAAAAGTCCTAGACTCCAAGAGATGGAGACTGAAGCTAAAGAAGTTTCTAGGCAAATGGAAAAGCAGTTTGAGGAATACTCTAAGGACATAGTAATGGAAGTTGGGCAAGGCTCTAAAACAACTCAGATAGAAATCGGAGAGAGCTCCAATCAAAACCAGGGAAGGACCTTTCAAGATGAGATAGATTTCCTATTGGCAAGCTGTGAAACAATTCAGCCTGTCAATACTAATAATAATAATATTTTTACTTATCCTCTTGAAAACCAACTCCCTATGAATTGGGAACCAACAATTCCAGACCCAATAGTCCACTCCCAACCCATAGGAATGGACGAATGGTGGACGAACGATTGGCAATTTCAAAATATTGTCAACGATCCTTACTCTTTTCTTCCACAATTCGATCCAGAACCCCTACCTAATCCACCCATGAGTAATGAAAACATGGCTGAACTTCGCCACTTTGGTGAAGAGTTGTTTGATGCTGGAACTAGAATCAGGGAAATAGGGGGACAGATTGCCTGGAAGTACGATGAGAGGGAACTGCGTTTTTAGAACGGCAAGTGACGAGAGACAGTAGGATGGTAAAACAGTGTTTGTATAATAATAATAGTAAAGTTAGTCTGTAAATAACAAATAAAACTCTGTATGATATTTGCGAGTAATGATGCATACTATGATAGATATAAAATGAAATCGAGAAATCGATTGTTTTGACTAAATCTGTATTATAAAATTTTCTGATTGTTTGTATGTAATTATTATTTAGCAGATACTAATAAAAGCTATATATATATATTAATCAGATGGCCAACAATGGTAATGAACCAGTAAATGAAGATAATCAGTCTGAGCAACATCCAGGAGATCAATATATGACTCGGCAAGATATCGAAAACATTGTTGCTCAAGGGATAGCTAATGCTATTCCAGCATTCGTTGCTGCTATCAAGAATCCACCCGAACCACAACAAATTGTCCCTAGTAAACAGATTACTGAAGATAACTTCAGTAATAGTGTAAATGGAGGCAATAATCATGTTAATCATAATAAAGAACCACATCAAGCTCCATTACCCAAGAAAATGAAAACTGCAACGCCTGGTTGCACTTTCAAAGAATTCCTTGCTTGTAAACCCACTGAATTTGCAGGCAATGAAGGAGCAACTGCATCACTGCGTTGGTTAGAGAAAACCGAAGCAGTCATTGCAATAAGTAAATGTGGTAAAGATGATCAAGTTATGTATGCATCCAATCTGTTCAAAGAAAGTGCACTTGAATGGTGGAATACTGTGTTACAATCAAAAGGAAGAATAATAGCTTATGCTATGACTTGGGAAGAATTTAAGGGTTTTGTGGAAAAAAAATTATGTCCTGGGTATGAAAAGGAACAGATGGCGAATAAGTTTCTAAATCATCGGATGATGGGTGTGGATTGTCGTGGGTATACCTCGACATTCTTTGAATATGCAAGAGTGGTACCAACACTGGCTTCGCCAGAACCGGTACTCATTTCTCGCTATATTTGGGGGCTAATTAGCGAAATCCGCAATATTGTTAAAGCTGCGAGACCTCGCACTATTGATGATGCGGTAGAATTAGCCAATACTCTAACCGATGAACTGGTGCGCACAAGAGATGAAGATAGGAAAAAGGAACTAGCTCAGAAAATTACCCAAGGATTCCGTATGGGTAATAATAACAGCTTCAAGAGAAAAGGAACAGGGCAAGCTCCAATTCCGTCATTCTGCAGGAAATGCAAAAAGAAACATTATGGAAGATGCGATATCACTTGCAATTTTTGCAAGGGTGTAGGACATCGTGAAGAGAACTGCAAAAAGAAAACAGTAATCTGTTTTAATTGTGGAGAAGCGGGGCATTATAAAACAGAATGTCCTAAATTGGTCAAACCAGTAGATAACAAACCCAAGACGACCGAAGGAACTACTAAGAAGAATGCCAGGGCATTTCAGCTGACCACTCAAGAAGCAGAACTTATTCCGGATGTGATAGCGGGTACGTTCTTAGTTCACAACGTATATGCAAAAGTATTATTTGACTCTGGTGCAAACCAAAGTTTTATAAATACTTCATTCTGTCAAGCTCTTAGTTTACCTTTAACCAATATTAGGCAGATTTTTACAGTTGAAACCGCAGACGGAAATTCAGTTAAAATAGATAAAGTTTTGCAAGAAGGAAACATAGAACTTTTAGGACATAAATTCTCTGCAAGACTATTGCCGATGAATTTAGCTGAATTTGATGTTGTATTAGGAATGGATTGGTTAGTAGCCAACCATGCTAGAATCCTTTGTGATCAGAATTCCATAGAAATTCAATCACCTACTGGAGAAGTGATTAGGATTACAGGAGATAAACCACGTAAGCCCATGAAGTTCATATCAGTAATGAAAGTTGCTAATTATGAACGAAAACAAGGAATAGTGTATATGATTTCAGTAATCATTAGCACTAAGGGAAAAGATCTTAAGGAAATACCAGTAGTATCAGAATATTCTGATATATTTCCAGAAGATTTACCAGGATTACCTCCAGATAGGGAAGTAGAATTTAGGATTCATCTAATTCCAGGAACTACACCGATAGCCAAGGCACCTTATCGGTTAGCACCCACAGAAATGTTAGAATTGAAAAAGCAATTAGATGAATTACTAAGTAAAGGATTCATACAACCTAGCTCATCCCCTTGGGGAGCGCCAGTGTTGTTTGTGAAGAAAAAGGATGGTTCAATGAGAATGTGTATCGATTATAGGGAATTGAATAAGGTTACAATTAAGAATCGATATCCATTACCTAGGATTGATGATCTTTTTGATCAACTTCAGGGGGCTAGATATTTTTCTAAAATAGATTTACGCTCTGGATATCATCAATTGAAGGTACAAGAAGAAGACATACCTAAGACTGCTTTCAGAACTAGGTATGGTCATTACGAGTTTACAGTCATGCCCTTCGGGTTAACGAATGCACCTGCAGCATTCATGGACATGATGAATAGGATCTGTAAACCGTACTTGGATAAATTTGTAATTGTTTTCATAAACGATATACTTATTTATTCCAAAAGTCAGACAGAGCATTGTGAACATCTTCATGCACTCTTAACTTTGTTAAGAAAAGAAAAGTTGTACGCCAAATTCTCGAAATGTGAATTTTGGCTAAAGGAAGTGCAATTTTTAGGACACATGGTGAATCATGAAGGTATTCACGTAGATCCTGCTAAGATAGAGGCAATTACCAAGTGGAAGGTTCCACAGACAGCAATGGAAATAAGAAGTTTTATAGGTTTAGCTGGGTATTATAGACGGTTTATTAAGGATTTTTCCAAGATAGCTGTACCATTAACTAAGTTAACCTGTAAAGCCACTAAGTTTGAATGGGGACCTAAACAGGAAGAAGCTTTTAGAATCCTGAAGCAGAAACTAACCCATGCACCAATCTTAGCCTTACCAGAAGGAACTGAAGATTTTGAAGTATATTGTGATGCTTCAAAATTAGGATATGGATGTGTGCTTATGCAACGCAAAAAGGTAATTGCGTACGCATCAAGGCAGTTGAAAAAGCACGAAGAGAATTATACGACTCATGATTTAGAATTAGGAGCCGTAATTTTTGCCCTTAAGATTTGGAGACACTATCTTTACGGAAGTAAATTTACTGTCTACACAGACCACAAAAGTTTAAGATACATATTTGGGCAAAAAGAGTTAAACATGAGGCAAAGGAGATGGATGGAAATCTTAAGTGATTACGACTGTGATATTCAGTATCACGAAGGAAAGGCAAATGTAGTTGCAGATGCCTTAAGTCGTAAGTATTATGAGAAACAAAGACGAGTTCATGCTCTCAGATTAAATCTACAAATAGATTTAATGGAGCAATTGAAACATGTTCAAAAGACAGCAATAGAAGACGTTGCTGAAGAAATGAAAGGACGAATCAAGGACTTAGAACAAGGAGCAGATGGAATTTGGAAATTTCACAAAAGTAGAATTTGGGTACCTAAGCAGGGAGAATTAAGACCTAAAATTTTAGAAGAAGCTCATAAATCTAGGTACTCTATGCATCCAGGAAACAATAAGATGTACCAAGATTTAAGAAAGAACTTTTGGTGGATAGGAATGAAAAAGGACATAGCCAGCTATGTTTCTAAATGTCTTACTTGTTCACAAGTTAAGGCAGAACATCAGAAACCTTCAGGTCTACTACAACAGTTAGAGATGCCAGTGTGGAAATGGGAACTTATAACAATGGATTTTGTTACTAAGTTACCCAAAACCAGAAAAGGTAATGATGCGATTTGGGTAATTGTGGATCGATTAACCAAATCTGCTCACTTTCTACCTATGAAAGAAACCTTTAGCATGGAAAGACTGGCTAAATTTTATGTAGATGAAGTTGTATCCCTACATGGAGTTCCACTCTCCATTGTATCAGATAGGGATAGTCGTTTTACTTCCCATTTCTGGAAAAGTTTCCAGCAAGCTATGGGAACTCGACTAAATTTGAGCACTGCATATCATCCCCAAACAAACGGACAAAGTGAAAGAACAATCCAAACTCTAGAAGACATGCTCCGAGCATGTGTGATAGATTTTGGTGGAAACTGGGATGATCACTTACCATTGATTGAATTCTCCTATAACAATAGTTATCACTCAAGCATTGAAACTGCTCCATTCGAGGCACTATATGGAAGAAAGTGCAGAACTCCAGTTTGTTGGGCAGAAATAGGAGAAAGTCAATTATCAGGTCCTGAAATTGTGCAAGAAACAACTGATAAGATTACTCGAATCAAGGAAAGGCTGAAGACGGCTCGGGATCGCCAAAAGAGTTATGCAGACAATAGAAGCAAGCCGCTAGAATTTCAAGTAGGAGACAGGGTAATGTTGAAAGTTTCTCCTTGGAAAGGAGTTGTGAGATTCGGCAAGAAAGGAAAGCTAAGTCCAAGATACGTAGGACCATTTTCAGTGATTCAACGTATAGGACCAGTAGCTTATCGTTTACAGCTACCAGAAGAATTAGCTGGAGTACATGATGTATTTCATGTATCCAATCTCAAGAAATGTCTAGCAGACGAATCTTTGATAGTACCTCTTCGAGAAATAGAAGTAAACGAAAAGCTGAAATTTGTTGAGAAACCTCTTCAAATTGAGGATCGAAAGGTCAAGTTTCTCAAACACAAACGACTAGTTTTAGTCAAAGTAAAGTGGGATTCAAAAAGAGGAGCTGAATACACTTGGGAGCTGGAATCAGAAATGAAGCGAAAATATCCTCATTTATTCCAGTAAATCTCGAGGACGAGATTTTTATTAAGGTGGGTAGAATGTAACAACCCTAATTAAAAGTCATAATTATTAAATTAATTAGTCCAAAAGGAAACCCTAATTAAGACACCCAAGTAATTCTGAGCAAACCCTAAAAATTTTCAGAACAATTGGAATCAGGATCAGGGCCCCTAAAACTCAGGGGGGGTAAACCCTATTCGGTAAAATCCACACAGTTTGCTGTCAAAAACTTAAAATTTCACGAAACCAACTCAGCTAAGCTACTGTGACACGAAGCAAGCCTATAGTAGAATAGGTCCTGTCGCGCCACGCGACAGAAACAATGGAACCCCTCGCGTGGCGCGAGGGGGTGATTTTCTAGCTATAAATAGGTTGCAGTGGGACTTGAATTCTGGACTTACAACGTCGAAATAATTCGCACTATACACACTGAATACTACAAATTACACCCCCGGGTCTCGAAATTCTGCTGCAAAACAGGGTATTAGCACAATCGCTGCTACGATTCATTTATCCGACGATCAATATATCCAATGAATGTTTAAGTGCCGCCCACATTAGGGTTATACTTTATTGTTCGTCATTAATTTGACGGATCATCGTTAATTCGATGGATAAAGTATTATACTTTGTCGTTCGTTGTTAATTCAACGGATCATCGTTAATTCGATGGATGAAGTATTGCATTTTGTCTTTCATTGTGAGAATTTGATCTCGTGAATTATCGTAAATGCTGGATTGATTACTAACCCAGTTTTGTGTGCATTGTTATTTATATTAGGTTAACAAGGTTAAATCATAGACTAGACTCTGTCCGTATTAAATCAGCAATGTGAGTCATTCTCTCTTTTTATCAAATCTATTTCCAAAATCATGTTTATTTTCAAAGTTATAATTACGGGGATTAAGTCTTTGTAATCACCAAGTTACAGCCGGTATGTGGGGTTTTGTATACATTACTTGATAATCGTCACCATTGGGGCAGCCAATGGGGGATATGACCATAGTCACAGACACCATTGGACGAATGGGCCAATGGGTTGAGTGACAAGTACTGTGGGTAGTTGGCTTGATATCAGAAACATTGTAATCGCTCTTAATACTGTAAATTATAACAAATGTGTCATTTTAATAAATAGAATGATTCACTCAGTATTTCCCGCTGACAAAACCTTTTTCAAACATGTTTCAGGTAATCTGCTGTAATTCAGGAAAAAGTGCTGGGAAGCATTTCAAGCTTAAGATAGTGGCTCATTATAAAATAAAGAAATAAGTTTTGTAACATAACGATTTTATAGTAAAATCATACTATTGTAAATTATCGGGGTTTTATCCCGAATTGTGAAATAAAATAATCGGGGAAAATTTTAGCTTTAAACGATCCTGATGAAAATTTCCGCTGTTAAACTCAACTAAATAAATACCGCAGTATTTCTGTCCCGCGGCTCCTGAAACGGGTCAAACCGGGTCGGGGGCCGTGACAGTAAACCATGTCACCATGGATCCTAGTCTAGCCGCTGTTTTGGAAAACATGTCTAGGGAACTTAAGGAAATTAAGGCTAAGGTAGACAAGTGTGAGTATTGCCGAGGGGGTCACGATACGAGTGCGTGTCCTTTACTAGTTGGTGAGGAGCAATGTGACTACTTAGGAGGAGGGTTTGGTAGAGGTCAGTCTAGCGGTTTTGGGGGTAATAACAATTTTGGGTCGGGTTGGCGTAATAATAATAATAACTTTAATAATAACACCTTTCGCTCAAATGGACCCCTTGGCTTTCAAATGGCTCAAAACCCGAATAGGGGCCAAAATTCACTTTTTGGTGGGGGTTTAAGTGGGCAGTTCAACAAAGGGTTCAATGGGCAGGTCAAGGATGGGGGGTCAAATAACCAAGGTTAAACAGGTCAAGGTCCAAGTTTTGATTTAGGGGGTAGCATAGAAAGGATGGAGTCCATGATGAGTCAACTAGTTCTGAGGGACCAAACCACTCAAAAGACCCTTAGTGAACATGAACTAATGCTTAAGAACCATCAAGCCTCCTTCCAAGACCTTCAAAGAGTTGTAGGGGATATGTCTAGAAAGTTAGAAGAAAGGTTACCCGGTCACTTTGCGGGTAACACCCAACCGAACCCTAATGCCCATGCTAAAGCCATTACCACTCGTAGTGGCAAGACCGTAGGAAACCCTAGAGTCAAGGAGAGAGTAGTTGATGAAGAGGGAGATGTGATAGATGAAGAGATCGAGATGGAGGCTCCCAGCAAAGTGCAAAAGCGGCTAAGCCCAGCAAGTACCGCACAGCCCGGTGAGTCTCAAAGCGAGAAGAAAGTTAAGAAAACCCCAGTAGACGTTATACCTTCACCCTACGTGAACCATGCATATGTCCCGTTTCCCTCACGCCTTAAGAACCAAAAATACTCAAGGGAATACGGGCAGTTTTTGGACATCTTCAAGCAATTGAAGATTAACCTTCCATTTATAGAGGCACTCCAATCAATGCCTAAATACGCGAAGTTCTTGAAAGATCTCCTTAGGAACAAAGAGAAATTAGGAGAGTTGTCTAACGTGCCGTTGAATGGGGGATTGTAACACCCCGAAAACGGGTTTGGTAATTAAACCCCGTTAATACTAAAGACGGGGAAAGTACCGTTAGTGGTAAAAGTAAACTGTCAAATATTAGGAATTTATTTAATAATCCTAATATTTATTTGAAGTGAATAAATAGCTTTTAAGAAATAAAGTGATAGAAGGCCCGAGTTAACGGGACCCGAAATAAACTTAGTCATAAATATTCTCGAACCCGCAAAGTTAACTAGGAATATTAAACCTAGTTAATAAGTGGGGAATATTGTTAAAAATAAGTAGGTTGTGCCCTACTTAATTAACTAACCAAATTAGAGGGGCCAATATTGTTAAAATTGAAACTTAAGTTACTAATTCTAATTAAAAAAAAAAAAAGACACCACACACCCCATTTTGGGGATGCCTGATCGAACAAAGAACCAGGGGGCGACCTGGGTTTCTTCAAGCCCTAAGATTCTCACAAAACTCACAAATTGGAGCCTCTAATCCAGTCTAAATCGAATTTCAAGCACAAATTCGTGATCACCTCACTGAAGGGATCATAAGGTATGCAAAATCCTAGTATTTTGATTCATCTCAAGTTCTAGGTTAATTATGAAAAACTGAAATTGAGCTTGATTGTGTCATGCATGAGGGAAATTAGAAGGGATATGGTGTCTAGAGATGAACTCTAGGTGAAATCTTGTTAAAAGATTTCATGTTAATTATAGAGTTCATAATCACCATTGTAGGTGATTAATGAACTTGAAGAAAACTTGATAAACCCTAGAATTTTTGATCTTGCTCTAGCATAATCTGAATTTAAGAGTAAAATTCAGAAATATGGATGTTAAGACTTGTGTAGAATTGTCTAATCGAAGTTAATTTAGATGATAATTACAAGTCATAAACTTGGTTTTGATGATATAAAAATCTGACCCGCTAGGTGTTTGATGAAACGCCTAAGTGAGGATTAAAATGCTAAAAGTTGGGTAAAAACGCAGATTTGATTATTATAAAGAATTATGCGTTAAAGCTTATGAAAAATGGGTTTAGGATGATTTAATGAAATTGATGTTGTATTGGTGTTTATAAACACCATACTAACTTGTATGAATGAACTACTTGAACAAAAAGGGAAATTTTGTGAATTCATACTTGATTTGAAGTGGGTCTAGACATAAGAATTAAACTCATGATTTATGGTTTAGTTCAATAAGAAAGTAGTCAAAGATTCATAAGGTGTGAAAGTCATGATTTAGAATGACTAATCTAACAACCTTGTGAATAATGAATGATAGTTGGCGCTTAACAAGCTAGGTGAAGCTTGGGGAGAAAGCGGAACGAACGAGTCAAGCATAAAGGAAAAACGTATTCGGGATGCAAGGTAAGTGAAACTTACACTATTATGTAGAATACTTGTTATTTCTATACGATATAAATGCGATAACAAAAATATAGAAAGTATGAATTTCCGATGCGATCAATACGAGTCGGAACATATAAAGATGATAAAAACTTTGGTTTATAGCAAAAAGAGCAAAACGGTAAATAAATCATGTAATGATTTAAGAAATTACGAATTCCCGTTAAGATTACCTTGTAGGGTAATCTAATAATGATAAAAAGGATAAAATGGAAATTGGTCAAGTGTTGACTAATGTAAATCGAAGTTAAAAGTATACCCACGGCGTAAGCCGAAATGGGTTGAAATTTGTAAGAAAAGAGTGTAAAAAGAAAAAGGGGTATGGTAATAAAATCCGGGGTGGAATGGATGTATGAATTGGAGATCAAAAACGATGTTTTTGATTAAATAGATAATGTTGAGCATATAGTCCAAACGGGTCGAATGGTGGTGATAACACCATTTGATAATATCGACTAATGTGGTTGTCAAGTCTTATGTTAACAGGACCGATTAGCAAATCGGATAATTGTGTCACTATTGATGGTGTGATAATGAAAACGAGGTAAAAATCGGGTCTACTTGTGATCCGGGCCAGGTACGCATAATTATGTTGTAGTTAAAAGTGCTATTTTGGTCAAATAATTTGAGAGAGAGTCCTTCGTCATAAAAGGACTAAAATCGACCAAAACGCCCTTGTAGGCTAAATGGGACAAACAACCCTTAAAGGTTGTTTGGAAACGAGTTTTATGACAAGGTAAATACTTAGAATAAGTATAGAAGCTGAAAGAGGTTTTATATTAGCCTTATAGCACTATTTGAGTTTTTGCCGTAAAATGACGATTCGAGAGGTAAAACTTGGTTTATATTGATCACCACATTAAATCTACCTTAAATACAATTGTGGTGGGAGATTATAGGATAAGAAATGTGGTAATGGAATGCTAGAAGCAATCGAAAGCTATTTTAGGCTCGAATGTGCTTAAATACCCTTAACGAGTCAAAATAAGCATACGAGCGAAAACGGGTTTAAATTGTGAAATAAACTTGTGATTAGAACCTAATATAGTAGGTAATATTAATTTGAAGAAGTGTATGAGATATAGGAATCAAATAAATATGTTTGTTTGATAAAATGCATAAACGGGTTAAAATTCGGTAAAAAGGGAACGAGTCAAAGGCTTAGAAGTCTCAAAATTTATTATGAAGGTTGTTGGATTTTAACTCCATTAGATGGAGAATTAAATTACGGACGTGTAGGAAAAAGAATCGGGTAAAACGGATCAATAACGAAGAAGTTATGGCCGTTTCCGTGAAATCAGATCGTGCTGGGAATATGCAGCAACATTCTGCTGAAAAGGGGGCCTAGCGTCACGCGACGCCCCTTGGCGTCACGCGACGCCTCCAAACTCAGAAAAATATTATTTTTTGTCATATTTAACCCCTGTACTTGTTTGAACTTCATATTTTGCCCCTGTACTTGTTTGAACTTCATATTTAACCCCTGTGCTTGCTTGAACTTCATATTTGACTATCAAAACTAACTTTTAAGTTGGTTTTGATCATAGGTGATTGCCATGAGTGCCTGGAAGAAGATCAAGCTCGATGAGGAACCGAACACAATAAAATACAAGCTTCCGCGCGACGTTTCGTTGTACCTTTTAAACGACGAATTCATATACAATGTGTTGTCAAACTTTTAAACTGTAAAAGTTTTAGTAAACCCGTTTTTCCGATGTATATGTAATCTAAATTACATGATTGTTTTCGTAAATAATACGCTAAACCTTGATTTATAAGAACGGGTGTTACAGGGATGTTCTGCCGTTGTGTTAAATAAGCTTCCCGAAAAGCTTACCGATCCGGGTATTTTCATTATTCCATGTGTATTCGGTAGTAATACCAACACTCGAGCCTTAGCCGACTTAGGTGCTAGCATCAACTTGATGCCCTTTTCTCTTTATGAGAAGCTAGACCTAGGAGAGCTTGCACCTACCTGAATGACATTGTCTTTAGCCGATTGGTCCGTTAAGTACCCTAGGGGTATAGTTGAGAACTTGCTAGTTAAGGTAGACAAATTCGTGTTTCCCGCCGATTTTGTAATTCTAGATATGGAAGCGGATGAGAGAGTTCCCATTATCTTAGGTCGTCCTTTCTTACATACCGCCAAAGCTCTCATAGACGTCTACGATGGTAGGATCACCCTTAGGGTCGGTGAGGAGAGAGTTACGTTTGAGATAGATAGTTCCATGAACCACTCGAGTGGTTCAGATGACTATAGTGGTCCTTGCCATTCCGTCTACTTTTTGAACTCGTTTATCTCGTGTGTCGACCATTGTTTAGAGTACATTAGTGGAGCGGACTTAGTGGTGGGAGAGAAGGTAGGAGAGGAGTTAGAGGAGAGTGTAGAGGAAGTTGAAGAGGAGGGGATTCCTTTAATCCCCGATGTGTTAGCGGTTAGTGATGACACCACCCAACCCCCACCCTTAGAACTTAAGGTACTCCCATCTCATCTAGAGTATGCTTTCTTAGGGGAGGGTTCCGAGCTACCTGTTATTATTTCATCCGAGTTAGAGGAGAGTGAGAAAGTGAGGTTGTTAGATGTGTTGAGGGCCAACAAAGAGGCCATTGCATGGAGGTTGTCCGACATTAAGGGCATAAGCCCTTCCTATTGTACTCACCGGATACTCATGGAGGATGATTATAAACCGTTGGTGCAACCACAAAGGAGGCTTAATCCCAACATGCAAGATGTAGTGAAAAAGGAGGTTCTTAAACTCTTAGACGCTGGGATGATCTATCCCATTTCTGATTCACCTTGGGTTAGTCCCACACAGGTTGTCCCCAAGAAGGGGGGGATGACCGTTGTCATGAACTAAAAGAACGAGCTTATCCCTTCACGTACGGTCACGGGTTGGCGCGTGTGCATCGACTACCGAAAGTTGAATGATGCCACCCGTAAAGACCACTTCCCATTGCCTTTCATAGATCAAATGTTGGAGCGTTTAGCCGGTCAACAATTCTATTGTTTTCTAGACGGCTTTTCCGGTTACTTCCAGATCCCCATCGCACCGGAGGATCAGGATAAGACCACCTTCACATGCCCCTACGGCACCTATGCGTACCGACACATGCCGTTCGGGTTATGTAACGCTCCGGCTACCTTTCAGCGTTGTATGGTCGCCATATTTCAGGATATGATAGAGACTTCCATGGAGGTTTTCATGGATGATTTTTCAGTTTATGGTGATTCCTTCGATGTGTGTTTGAAGAATTTGGAGAGGATGTTGAAGCGGTGTGCAGAGACGAAGCTTATGCTAAATTGGGAGAAGTGTCACTTCATGGTGACGGAAGGTATAATGAAAGGGCATAAGATTTCTAGAGAGGGTATTGAGGTAGATCGTGCGAAAATAGATACTATTAGTAGGTTACCTCCACCCACGAGTGTTAAGTCGATTAGGAGTTTTCTAGGGCATGCGGGTTTCTATAGACGCTTTATTAGGGATTTCTCAAAAATCACTCGCCCCATGACCCGTTTGCTAGAGAAAGACGTTCCATTCGTCTTTGACGAGGAGTGTCTTAAGGCCTTCAACTTCTTGAAGGAACAATTGGTTAGTGCACCTATTCTTATCTCGCCCGACTGGAGCTTGCCCTTTGAGCTCATGTGTGACGCGAGTGACTATGCCGTTGGAGTGGTATTAGGACAAAGAAAGGATAAGCACTTCCACCCCATCTACTACGCGAGCAAAACGCTCAATGATGCTCAAGAAAACTACACTACCACGGAGAAAGAGCTTTTAGCCGTAGTTTTCGCATTTGATAAATTCCGCTCGTACCTCGTTTTATCCAAGACCATAGTTTTCACCGACCACTCCGCGTTACGTTTTCTTTTTCAAAAGAAAGACGCTAAACCCCGACTCATTCGGTGGATTCTTTTGCTTAGCGAGTTCGATATTGAGATTAGGGATAAGAGAGGGGCCGAGAATGTGGCGGCCGATCATTTATCGCGGTTAGAGGATCCCAAGAGGGAAGAGATTCGTGAGGAGGAGATTGGAGATACGTTCCCTCACGAGTCTATAGATTTTGTTGAGGCCGAGAAAGAAGGATTGCCATGGTTTTGCGACTTAGCAAATTATCTCTCTAGTGGCGATGTGGTGAAAGGGATATCCACACAACGAAAGAAGTGACTTATTAGTGAAGCGAGAAAGTATGTTTGGGACGATCCGTTTCTCTTTAGGATAGGAGGAGATAGGGTTCTTAGACGTTGTGTGTCGAGAGAAGAGGGGTGGAACATAATTAAACATGTCCATGAAGGCCTTACGGGAGGACATCATGGTGCACACGCCACCACCCAAAAGGTATTCGATTGTGGTTTCTATTGGCCTACCGTTCTTAGAGATGCCGAGGAGTTCGTGAAGATGTGCGATGCATGTCAACGAACCGGCAATATTTCCGCCAAAGATGAGATGCCTCAAAATCCAATACAAGTAGTTGAGGTTTTTGACGTTTGGGGCATCGATTTCATGGGGCCTTTCCCAAACTCTAAAGGAAACCGTTACATACTCGTGGCAATCGACTATTTGTCTAAATGGGTTGAGGCTCAAGCTCTTCCCACAAATGAAGCCTGAGTAGTGTTGAAATTTCTTAAGAAGCTCTTTTCACGATTCGGTACTCCTAAAGCCTTAATTAGTGACCGTGGTACTCACTTTTGCAATGCATTGATGGAAAAGTTACTTGCACGCTACGGTGTCACTCATCGTTTATCTACCGCATATCATCCACAAACGAGTGGACAAGTGGAGAATGCGAATCGCGGTATTAAACGAATCTTAGAGAAAACCATCGGTAAGAATAGGAAAGATTGGTCCGACAAGCTAGACGATGCATTGTGGGCGTTTAGAACCGCCTACAAGACACCTTTAGGAACCACACCTTTTATGATCGTCTAGGGAAAAGCTTGTCATCTCCCCGTAGAATTAGAGCATAGAGCGCTTTGGGCATTGAAATCCGTTAATTTAGACATGACCGAAGCCGCTAGGAAGCGTTTCTTTCAAATTCATGAGCTTAAAGAGCTTAGGGATGCGGCGTATGCTCGATCGTTGGGAATTAAAGAGAAAACGAAGTTGTTGCATGATAGGAGGTTGAGGAAAGTGAAGGAGTTTAGCAAAGGCGATAAAGTGCTTCTTTATAACTCGAGGTTGAAGCTTTTTGCGGGTAAGTTGAAATCGAAGTGGTCGGGACCGTATATGGTTCATTATGTGTTTCCGTATGGAGCGGTGGAGATTTTGGATGAGGCGGATGGCCATAGTTGGAAGGTGAACGGCCATCGTTTGAAGCATTACATTGGAGGAGCGATAAACAAGGATGAGAGGGAGGTAACTCCTCTCGAAATCCCACCTAAAGCCGCCAATTAGTGTGTTGGGTGAAAGCCCAAGTGTACATTTTGTATCGTTTGTATAAGAGTCTTTATTTGAGTATTTTTGTGTTCTAACGCGTCTTTCCGTAGTTTTTCGGTATTTGTTTTGCGTTGTTGAGAATTTTGCAGGATTCGTCACCACTATGGAACGGGAAATAGCATGAGAAAAGAGGTCCCAGGTATGTTTCTTGGACACTTAGAAATTTTTTTTGGAGTTTTGGATGGTTGGAAAAGTTTTGAAATAGTTTCTAAGGCATGAACACCAATTTTTTTCGAAACTCTCTGTGAAAAACGGCCCTTGGCGTGACGCCAAGGGCCTTAGCGTCGCGCGACCCATAGCAGTTCAAAAACAATTAAAATCGACCCCGCCGCGTTACGCGAGACCTCCCCCCTGACCCCTGGCGTCACGCGAGGACCTATTGAACCGGATTAAAATGTTTTTAACTTGAACCTGTTCGCTGAAACTTTCCCTTTTCACAACTACAAACCCTAAATCGCGATTTTCACCAAAATCACCATAACTTACTCGTTTTTCCACCAAATCACTCCATTCTTCTTCCTAAATCACCACAATCACATTCCCCACAATCTTAAACATCAATTTCACCCGAATTCGCGCTCCATTTTCGCGTTTTGGACAAACTCGTGCACCACAAGTTCAAGGTCTCATTTTTCTTGCTAAATCCGAATCCAAGGTATGATTTCTGTGATTTCTCGCTTGTAGGTAGCTTTACCTCTCATTTGTATTGTCGGGTGGTTATGTTTGGGATGTTTACATACACTGGGGCTTGCGGATGGTTCGGGTTGGTTTGTTTGGGGTTGTTTGAGACTTGTGGGGTATGTTTGGACAACTAGACCGCATGTTTGAGCTTTACGGGTTTGTTTGGCTATAACTAAAGACTTTTTGCTAAAAAAAAATAGGTTTTTGAACTGATTTTTGCAAATGTGATTAGTTTTCTAAACGGATTTTGTTGCCACAAACGTTGCGTTAAGGTTTAAACGTTCAAACTCTCACGTGCTTAGCCTCAAGTGTGGGGATATTTTGGCACTTATGCTTAATTGAGGACAATTAAAGTGCCGGGAGGAGATAGTGTACATTGAGTCTTAGGTCGTTCGAGTTATTGAGTCTAGTAGTTCTCTTAGAAGTAGTATTTAGAGTCTAGTGTCGGGTTTACTTATATGCACGTACAAGTTCACAACATTTTGCCCGTACTCAATCTCCATTCGGGTAGGATGATGTGTAACTTACGCTTTTGTAAACGGTAACCCATGTTTTTCTTCAACTTTATTTTCAGAATTAACCGCGAATGAAATGCTATACGGCTATTCTAGTTTTCATTTAATATATATATAAAAAAATTAAAAAATTAAAAACACCAAAAACAGTTTGTGATTGCTAACTTTCTGCATTGTTTTCTTGTCAAATCTTTCTTGTTTTGCAGAAACATGTCAGGTGAAGGTTCATCGTCAAACCCAAGAAAAAGGAGGATCAAGTATCGGGGGTTTGATAGGAGAGTGTATTCCCGTGTCGAGAGGATTATTGATCACCCGGTCTTAGACTTTGAAGAAGACAGTGAGGAGAGGGTGAAACTGAAAAAGTATGCGGTGACTCATATGTTGGAGAATCGTACGATAAATTAGGAGTGGTTGCAAACTATGGGAGCGAGTGAACGGGTGGCGGAGTTGTTAGGTCCACGACTGAGAGCGGCAATGGATTGCCGTTGGCCGCAGTACACTGAACTTACACTTGAGTTCCATTGGACCTTCCATCATAAAGAGGGTACTTTTGCGGAAAATAACGCGGTGTCGTTTTCATTGGGCCGAAATTTGTACGAGATGAGTATTCCGCAGTTTGGAGTGGCTTTAGGTTTTTATACTGTGGAGGAGGTACAGACAGAGGAGTTTGTCAATGGTTTAAGGGGTGTGTATACTCATCCTCGGCCGAAGTGTTTGGATTCGACAGAGTTGGAGCGATTTTGGGAGGAGACTGCGACCCAACCGTTCGCCCAAACGAACCTTATCACATCGGTTCGTGATCCTATACATAGGTATATTTTGAAAATGTTGGCGACTACGGTTGTTGCAAGGAAGTCGGGAGAAAATAAAGCAAATTGGTTAGATATTTTTGCGTTGATGTGTATGGTGGAAAAGAGAAATTGGAACTTGGCAAGCTTCTTTGCATGGTCGTGCAATCGACCTCGTAGGGGAGGAAAAAGGGCTGCCATGGATCTTGGGCCGTACATAGCTAGGTTGGAAAGTAATATTCGGGCCCTCACAAAGTATAAGCTGGAACAGATGCATCAGAGTTTTCCAACGGTTTATTGGGGTGTTGCGGATCTACAGTTTGCGGGTGTTTTGACATCTTCGGACCCGCCAGAATGGAATTATAAAGTGGGCGCTCCTCCGCAGCGACAACCGGTACCTAGACAGAGACGTGAGATTCCTCCTCCACAGCAGCCAGTTAGACAGCAGAGACCTGACCCGTTCACTCCTGAGGCTGCTTTTGACTACACACAGTAGAGGTTTGATCAGATTGAAAACAGGATGCGGGTTGACCAGCAGTGGACGATGCAGAGCCACCACCGACAGGACGACATGCTCAGGTATATGATGTCGGGTATGTCACTAGATGCTCAGATTCCTCCACCCTTTGCCGGATTATTACCTCCACCAGTTTATGGAGGCGAGCAGCAGACCCCATATGTCTATGGTCAGTACCCGGGGTATGACCAGTGGGGGGGGGGGCAAAGTGGTTATGCTTATAGTGGTCAGTTCGGGGAGCAGCAGGCTGGAGGTTCGGGGACCCAGCAGATGGAGGAAGATTCAGAGGACGAGTGATGTAGCAGACTGTAGCAGCATATATATCCTTTCATGTTTTATTTTATTTATGCTGTTGCAGTAGTTCGATTTGGTTGTATCCGTAGGACATATATTCTTATTTTTCATTTGAACTCTGGATGATGGTATGTTGAACATGTGGTAGTCGTATGTTTGGTATGGTATTTATGTTTTAGGTTGATGATTTGGAGCCGCTTTCCGTTCGTGTATGAGAGAGTTTGGTATTGTTTGCTGAGCACGTTCGGTATCGGAGGGCTTATGTGGAAACGACTAGCACTTTGACAGTCTCACATATACAGCTAAGTCGTTTCCCTTTTTGTTGTTGTTTTTTTTATTTATTTCGTTTGCAGTTTCTAATTTTAGGTAGTTGTTGAGTCGTATTTTCGTTCTTGCATTAGGGACAATGCAATCTCTAAGTGTGGGGATGAGATACTTGTAAATATTTGAGTCTTAAATATGAAAAAATACAAAAAAATTGAAAAATTGAAAAAAATCCAAAAAAATTGAAAAAATCAGAAAATGTCTTTCGAATAAAAAAGAAGTTTGCAAATTAAAGCGGAAAATGATAGACAAGATGAATTTTTGCTCGGGTTCAATAATAATAATATGAGATTATAATAAATCGAGCTTGCGTCTAGTTTGGGATATGTGGATAGGCCCGGGTTTGGTTTTAAGTCCCTTTGAGCTAATATACCTTAATTGTCGGTCTGCTAGTGGGTTTTCGCCTGGGAAATATGGGAAACTAAAACTGCCAATAAGAGTATAAGGGGCACCGTTATAAGTTAAAACTGTTAGAGTTTGTGATCATAAGGAAAAAATAGAATAAAAAGTGAGCTAGAAACTAAATGAAAGTAATGCATTCCTATGTAGTCTGAGCTGGGGATAACGACTCTACTGCAAGATTACCACTAGGGTGTGTGAAATCGACCATGCAAATAAAGAAAAAAGTACCGAAACCTAAGTAATCTGTGGTTGGGGATAGCGACTCTACAGCCGGATTGCCACTTGGTTAGGGAAAGCATCGTCTTGTCTCACGAAAGAAAAAGAAAGTGAAGAAAATGGAAAAAGAAAAAAAATTGATTGTAAACTCTCTTGGTTTTGATATAAGACGGTTAGGAATTGGTCCAGTAATCGTTCCTTTAG
The DNA here is from genome assembly GCA_030545235.1 of Helianthus tuberosus. Lineage (NCBI taxonomy): Eukaryota > Viridiplantae > Streptophyta > Magnoliopsida > Asterales > Asteraceae > Helianthus > Helianthus tuberosus. The sequence continues at coordinate 15,825,834 of CM060369.1, read as the reverse complement.
TCCTATAAGCTTGAGGCGGGAGTAGGTGGACCGTAAATTCTAGTGTGAGGCCCTAGGTGGATTGACCGCACTTAAATTAAATTCACATGATAAGGGCTTAGGATTGGACTTGGGTTTAAAGTGGACAAATATATTCGCAATCGCGGCTAACGCAAGTCTTGGTTTTAATTAATTATACCTATGCTTTTGACCCGAGTGATTATTTGTCTCTGATTCCGTTGCATAATTCTTTTTCGAGGACGAAAAAAGAGTAAGTGTGGGGATGTTTGATGTACTGTAAAGTACATATGTTTATAGTGTATCATTTTGGTCGGTTTTCAGTCGTTTTGAGTCTATTTTAGGTTAGAATTGTGATACTGTTGACATTAAGCTTTGATTTCAGGTCCGTAGCTTAAAGTGATGAAAAACGAGCAGTTCGGAAGAAAAACGGGATTCGTACGCGAGTCGGAGAAGCTGGAAATCGAAATTTAATAAAAAAATAAGAAAATCAAAACATGGAGGCGCCGCGCGACGCGACACCCCCTTCGCGTCACGCCTAGGGTCAGAATTCGATTAATCATGTTGGCAGCTAGGGTTTGGTTTGATTAATTCCCAAGAAACTTATTTTGAAACCCTAATTACGAATTGGAGAGTTCTTTGGGCATTCTTGGAGCATTCTTGGCAAGCAATCGGAGATTTCAAGGCTTGGGAATCATTGGTACGAGTCAAGGGCGAAGAATCGAAGAATCTATCGGGTTTTCTAATCCCTTGTTTTGTCGGTTATTTGTCTTGAACTTTGTTACAATGAATTCATGTTTAGACATCTTTGTTTTGTTTTCATTTACTGAGATGCTTGGCTAATTTCATAAACCACCTAGACTTGATGAATGGATTAATATAAAGTTTTTACCGTTTTCGTTATTTGCATGAATATTATGGATTGATTGTGTTTAGTAAGAAGTTTGTTTTATTGATTTGATGCGCATGCGTGCTTTAACTTGGTTTATTATTGTCATTTGCTTCGTATGACTCTTAGTGACGGTCTATATCACAACATAGAGTCATACTAGGGTTTAGGATTTTGGTGAGTGTCTATATCACGTAAGAAATCTTAACTCTTTAGGGAGAATCGGCCGATAACCCCTAGAAGTAATTGTTAGTCATTTGCTAGGTTTCAGTGTTCTGCTAGTCCTAATACCTGGAAAGTGAGGGGCTATCGGTAGGTCTTACCCGGCGAATTGCTTTAGATAATCCTTGGAAAAGGTCGTGTCTTAGTTGACCTGTCGGTTTTGTTAGTCTATCAAGTCAAGTTTAATAATTCAAACTACCCTAGATCTATGATTGGAAAAGAGTAGGTCAACATTAGGGTACTTACACAATAATTAGACAACTGGAAAGGCGCCTAATAACCGGTAGGATTAACGGCCTAGGTAGTTCCACAGGTTTCTCCTTGAGAAGGGTCGAGGGGCTTAGATGGTTCTTAATAGGTTTAGTACTTTAAGATCCCGGTTCCATAATTCATGCATTTAACTTAATCGGTAATTCTAAAAATCAATCCAGGATTCTAGTCTAAGTGGTCTTCATTCTCATATAAGAAAAGTCCTCAGTCTTTATTCGTATTTAGTCGAGTTTCAGTTAATTATTTAGTTTAAATAGATTTCCTTAGATTTTCCGTACCCCCCCTAAACAATTAAACAAGTTAAGTCGTGTCTGTCAGAGTCTATTAGAGTCTAGTTTACGTGATACATATAGTCTCAGGGTTTGATACTCGGACTTGCTTAGGCTATACTACATTGACCGGTACACTTGCCGGTTGTGTGGTTTAGGTTTTAGAGAGTCCTAGTCTATAAATTTAAAACTTAGAGTGTCTAGTCTAGCGAGTCTAATTTAGTTAATTTTTATAGTCTGTTTAGCACACATCAATTTTCATCATCCTTTGGCCCAGAAGTACCCTGTGCATTCAGCTCCATATAAGCTCTTTTCTCCTGTTCCCACCTGGCTTTATCCTTAGCCTCTCTATCCTTTTTTACACTTGCTTTTGCTTCAGCAAGTGCATTTGTTGTAGTATCAATCTTTTTACTTCCATCTGGCAAGGGAATCTGTTTTGTCATATTTTCTTTTTCTGGTTCAAGATAGAGACCATCATCTATTCCCTTCTTCTTCCACTGGTTAATTTTCTCCCCCTTTTTGGCATTATCTGAAGGAAGTTTATCAATGAAGAGAACAGTTGGAGGAGCAGTGCCAGTGGTGTTTAAGATGTGGGCCTTTATAGCCTTGATGTCTGCTTGGGTGTTTCTAAATCTTGACTCCATCATGTTTCTCAGCTCTTGTACATGTATTGCATGTTGCTGATCAGCCATTTGTCTTTGTTGTTGGAGCGGGGGTTGAAATAAATTCCATAACTCATTTGCAGCAGGTGCAGGTTGTGTAGGTGCTTGAGCTGGAACAGCAGTGGTTGAGACCTTTTGAGCATTCAACAACTGTTGCATCATATCTTTTATTTTAGCAACAGATGTCTCAAGATTGTCAATTCTACCCGTCAATTCTTGATATTTTAAATCATCACCCAATTTAATGGGATCATCTGATTCCCCACCGGCAGTGGTTGTATCAATGTGTGATTTAGAGAACGAATTCCAAAAATCATCCATTGATGCCCCTTGTTCTTGGTACTGGGGTCTTCTTCCTTCAACACTTGATAGCCTTTTGATGGTACCAGTGGTCATAACAAACTAACTGGTGGTTATCAGAGGTGCTATAGAAGGAATTGCCTTTAAGGGAGTCTGATTGATGAAACAACTGGCCAAATGTAGATCTGTTGATCCAACACTTGTAGTTGCTGCTCCACTTGAACTACTGACAGGAGTTACTTGTAACTCCTGCAGTGTAACCTCCTCAATTATTGCTGGGATAGCAGAGGTATAAGCACCAGACCCAGTCACTTGTGGGAGTGTACTCTCAGTGACAGGTGATTGAGAGGAACTGGTTTGTGTCTGAGCTATAGCAACTGCATTCAACAATGGTATTATGGATTGTGGTAATGAGAGGGGTGAAGATATGGGTGTTGAAAGAGACATGTCCTTGGGATCAGGACTGAGGAAGATCGATCCAATTGGATCCAGAGCTTCATAATGTGGGGTCCCTGTGCTTACAACCTGATCCTTTTGTGAGGATGCATGAGGAGGTTGAGGCAAGGGTGGAGATCTTTCTTCCATCTGCTGTGAGGAAGTAGCAGCAGTGGTTGGTGGTGACATTTGTGTTGTCACTAGCAGTGGCTCTGGGATCTCATCTTCCAGAGTTGCCTTTGATTTGGGTTTGGGGGGACTTTTTGGATGATTTCTTTTTGGTCTTTTTGGTAATGGCAGGTGTGGGTTTCATAGCAGTGGTTGTGCTACTATGATCACCTGGAACAGTGGGCTCAATAGCAGATGCCTGAGGAGCAATGTTATCTGCTAAAGTCTGCTCAGGCACCTCTGCTTTTGTTTTTGTAGGTGTTAGTTTGTTTCAGGTGTTAAACCATTTATTTGAAAAGAAACACCTTGTTTGAGCAAATTTTCATTTTCCTTTCTGAATTTTTGTTTAAAATAGTAGCTTAGAAACCTTGGAAAAAGTAAAAATGATTTGCTATAAACATTATTTACCAAGTCATCAAAGATCTCCTGGGAATAATTAAAATTTTCATTATGTAAAATAGCAAAACCCAGATATTGGATCTTTAATGGTATTTCATTCCAAGCAGTTGTTTTATTTGAAACACACATCAAAAGAGTGTGGAATAAAAACCTAGGTGCAGAAGGAAAAAAGCCTTTTTGTAAGGTATCCCTTTTTGTTTGATCCGCATACCCCCTTTCAAGGAAATCAGTTTTTAACTCGTTTTTGAGAAAAAAAGGTTTTACCTTGCTGATCATCGAGTTTAAAGACTTCCGAGATGGATTGTGGAGTAATTTGAACCTTTTTACCCTGTATGGAGGAGTTAATCGCTATAACAGTGTCACCTTGAGATTCAAGTGTGGCATTTATCCAGAACTCTCTCTGGGTTTGTTGGTAAATTGGTGCATCATCAGTTAACAAAGTTTTGTACTTTGAAGCTGAAAGAATGTCAATGATAGAATCGAAGGTTCTGGTGGTGGTGGATTTTGTGAGTAAACCCAAGTAATTGTGAGGGGATTTGTATGGGATTTCAATGGGTTCAGTAGCCTTTTGAGTGACCATTTTGGAAGATGAAGATGAGGATGATTTTGATTTTGGTTTTGGTTTTTGTCATTTTGATGAAGAAGAACGAACAACAATTTGAGACGGAAGGATGGAAACTACTTTGAAAAAGGAATTTTGGAATTTAAATCGACAGTGTAAAACCCTTCTTGGGGTTTTTTATCAGGGTTTTATAGACTAAAAAGGTGAATGCTGATGTGGCAGCGGTTACAAAGATCTGATGGCTAAGAACTAGCCACGTGCCAACATCTGATTAAAAGATGAATAATGGAGGACGGTTGTTTTAGGGAACCACTGATGAAGCAAATACCAGTGGTAGGGGTAAGGAAACGGTCTTTGGCAACACTATTTAGAAAACAGATGTTTGAGCACAACAGTAGTTAGGGGTAAGGAAATGGTCTTTAGCAGCACTTGACTTAGGGCAGTAGATTAAATAGCAACACTTTGTCTTCAGCAGTTGTTGTATACAAGCAGTACTTAATGGACAACAGTTGTAGTATACAAACAGTGGTTGAGGGGCATCAGATGTTATAACCACTTTCAAGGGGAAAGTCTAATGCAAACAGCTGCTTATGATGAATCCACTGATGTGAACCAGTTTTGGCTCTTATTATCTGTTCCTTTGATATGGTTCAATCCAAACAAAAGAGGCGTGTACAAAAGAGGCGCATCAAATTCAGATTATAATATATCATTTAAATTTTGGTCTTTAGTTCTATATCTTTATAAAATAATGTTAAAGACAGTATGTATTAGTATTATAATAACCATAATGATAAAAGTTTGTGTCTATGTAAATATGTAAACTATCATGTGAACAAATATTTGATGAATTCACATTCGCATTTAAGTTAAGTATAAATTAAACTTGTCGACTGATTAACTATAGACATAAGAGAAGTATAACTAACACAAGAAACATTATTTGTTACTTGTATACCAATTCAATACAAGAGAAGCATAACGAACCCAGGAAACATTATTTGAAGCATAACCTGGACTTGCAATAATTCCATCAGTTCAGTATTTAATCCTAATATACCAACTCAATAGAAATATGAAATATTTAGTGTACTACAACTGTAAATAACTCATGTAATAGATTTGAAACCAGTATTTAGAAAACAGATGTTTGAGCACAACAGTAGTTAGGGGGTAAGGAAATGGTCTTTAGCAGACTTGACTTAGGGCAGTAGATTAAATAGCAGCACTTTGTCTTCAGCAGTTGTTGTACACAAGTAGTACTTAATGGACATCAATTGTAGTATACAAACAGTGGATGAGGGGCATCAAATGTTATAACCACTTTCAAGGGGAAAGTCTAATGCAAACAGCTGCTTATGATGAATCCACTGATGTGAACCAGTTTTGGCTCTTATTATTTGTTCCTTTGATTGGGTTCAATCCAAACAAAAGAGGCGTGTATAAAAGAGGCGTGTACAAAAGAGGCGCATCAAATTCAAATTATAATATATCATTTAAATTTTGCTCTTTAGTTCTATATCTTTATAAATAATGTTAAAGACAGTATGTATTAGTATTATTAATAACCATAATGATAAAAGTTTTTGTCTATGTAAATATGTAAACTATCATGTGAACAAATATTTGATGAATTCACATTCGCATTTAAGTTAAGTATAAAATAAACTTGTCGACTGATTAACTATAGACATAAGAGAAGTATAACTAACACAAGAAACATTATTTATTACTTGTATACCAATTCAATACAAGAGAAACATAACGAACCCATGAAACATTATTTGAAGCATAACATGGACTTGCTATAATTCCATCAGTTCAGTATTTAATCCTAATATACCAACTCAATAGAAAAATGAAATATTTAGTGTACTACAACTGTAAATAACTCATGTAACAGATTTGAAACCATAATTATGGATTATAGACATCTATTTACATAATGTAAAAACAATATGTCACCAATGCGCAAACTTTCATTAAAAGCAGTCTTATTTGGCCCAAACAAAACTTGTACTTAGTTAAGTGTAACAAACGTATTTTCTTTAGTGGATGAGGTCAGTTTTACATCTTACATTCTATAAAAAACATCATTAACAACACTAAGATGGTGGTACCACTTTTTCTAATTTGCAAACATGAATATTGAAATGCTGATGCAATTGTTCTTTTGCATAATTAATGTAAAACTGCTATATTAGCCATAACATAAGAGCAAATACACCCCAAATAGAACAAAAACAACAAACAAACTACACAGAAGCCTATACAAAATCCATTTTTTACAAAATTGTTCCAGCTATCTAAGGTGAGATCCGCAATTTTTCTCCTTTTTACCATCCACCAGTATGATTTCATTCTGCCTTAATACTTTCCAGGAGCATGGTTGTATCCGTATACTTTAGTTCAAAAACCCTCTCGTCTCGGTTCTTCCAATAAAGCTCTAAAAACGTTTCATAAATTCAGCCAATTTCACTACATACGAATAGAAAAAAACATAAATGGAAAGAACTACATTGATATAAAACCACCAAATCACTAAACCACTTTATTACCCTTCGCTTCCACACTTGCACACAAGCCAAAGTACCCGACACACTCCAGCAGCACCGCTTTAACCTGATCAAGATGAACATCTTGCCCCTCCAGCAGCACCGCTTTAACCTGATCAAGATGAACAAAATAATCAACCTTACAACAATGTTCTATCATAAAAAAGAAAATAATCAGGTAACAAAACAAAGCCTCATTAACATCAGGTAACGCTAAATCAGCTCAAGATGAAAATGAAAAGGAAATAATACCTGGCTAAACAGTGTATCATAAAGTGCCATAAGACCGTTTTGTCGAACGGCCGCACATGCCTTACCGTCAAGTTCGACTTATGGTTTTTGATGATCCACAAAGCTTTAAGAAAAGAATAACTATAAGTCATTGATATAATAACAATCTCACCAAAAATAATTAATGAAAATGTAAATTACAATACTTGTGAATAGTCTCCTCTAGAAGCATGATGGTGTTACCAAGTTCTCGCTCGGTTTGGGCTTTCTTTACCGCAACCATTTTTCACGCTCTTGAGCTTCAATGCTTTGCAAACACAACAGTTGAAGGCTCATCAACCTTTCTTCTATACACTTCGACTCACTCTCTTTCTAATTCCATTAACATATTGTCTTTCTCTGCTTCATTTTCACATATGTCCATCCATATTTGCTGCACACATGCCAGAATCCAAAAGGAAGAAAACATCAAGAAAAATAGCAAAAACTTGTCAAAGATTCCGGTTCTCAACTCGGCTTATTGAATGGGAAAAATGAAACCAGATGTTCATTTCAATTGAATGACTGTGATTTGATAACTATATAGAAGTTAAAATAATTAAATGTTTATGAACAACTGGAGTAAAAAATCTAAAATTTGTTAATAAATAATCTTCAAATTTCAATCCATTGAATTGAAGTTCATGTACTACTTGTGTGCACCTGGCATAAAAAACCTGCAATTTTTTTGCAATTTGATTCTCAAATCTTAGTGAAGTAATTCAAACTTACTGACAATTACACATTCAAATCATGGACTGCAAAACAATATCACTACTATAAAATAATGTCGAACCTGCATAAGAGTTGTTCAAGAACTCGACAGCTCAGCTGGATGGATCAACAGTCTAGGTTCTTAGAAAATTTACAAAAGCACAAATATTCCAACAAAAGCACGAACAAAACTATTGAACAAAAATTACATACCCTAGGCTGTATAAAATGGATAAGAAACCAAAAATCACATACCTTGTCAAATAGCAAAACCTTGTCAAAGATTCCGGTTCTCAACTCGGCTTATTGAATGGGGAAAATGAAACCAAATGTTCATTTCAATTAAATGACTGTGATTTGATAACTGTATAGCAGTTAAAATAATTAAATGTTTATGAACAACTGGAGTAAAAAATCTAAAATTTGTTAATAAATAATCTTCAAATTTCAATCCATTGAATTGAAGTTCATGTATTGCTTGTGTGCTGCTGGCATAAAAAAACCTGCAATTTTTTGCAATTTGATTCTCAAATCTCAGTGAAGTAATTCAAACTTACTGACAATTACACATTCAAATCATGGACTGCAAAACAATATCACTATTATAAAATAATGTCGAACCGGCATAAGAGTTGTTCAAGAACTCGACAGCTCAGCTGGATGGATCAACAGTCTAGGTTCTTAGAAAATTTACAAAAGCACAAATATTCCAACAAAAGCACAAACAAAACTATTGAACTAAAAATTACATACCCTAGGCTGTATAAAATGGATAAGAAACCAAAAACTACATACCACACAGTAAGGTCTTATCAAGATTTTCACCATCGATTACTCGAAGCCGTGAAGAGTGCTCTTATCAAGATTTTCACCTTTCAATTCGTTGTTAAGGTCTGTGATTTGTATTGCGGAAGAGTTCTGGATGAAGAGAGGTGGGACGAAGCTCAAATCGGATTTGAGAGAGAGAGAGAGAGAGAGGGGGATTGAAATTATAGTTTAAATTTTGAAAACGAGTCAGAACTATATTTGAGAGAGAGAGAGAGAGGGGTTTTAATTTTGAAAATGGAGCCAAAAGTTATGTATTATTGAAATTGAAATTATAATTATAATTTGAATTATGTATATATATAATCGAATTATGACATCAGCAGAGACATGTGGCATAGCTTAGGAGTTGACACATGGGCAGATTTACATCAGCCCATAGTCTCTTATTATAGTTAGTATAGATGTATTTTGCAATACTTTAAATCGCATGCATCCTATGCGAATGAATATGTGTCCTTCTATCTCAAACGACCCTCCCTAAATTCGACAAGACCTAGTAAAATGTGTCGTGTTATGTTACACATGTCGAACATGACACGAAACATTTCATATAACTGGTGAATCTGAACGCGACACATTATTAAGCATGTCATTGTATTAACACTAACACAAACATATTTAATAACCGGTTTTTAAAAAGAATGTCGCGACACATGTTATAACAAAATTAATATAACCAGTTTAGACCGTGGGGTATGGTGGGGCTTGGGTTGGGCTTGGGTTGGGGCATTTGCTGACACGTGGAATGGGAGCCCCCCCACCGCCTGGTTACGTGTCCGCGGGGTATGGCGGGGCGTGGGTTGGGCTTGGGTTGGGCTTGGGTTGGGTGTACCGCGTGGCAGAATATTAAAAAAAAAAGTTACAAAAAATTTATAAAAATCACACAACATTTATAAAAAAAACCTACAACTTCATTAAAATTTTTAAAATTACATAATCCTAAAAATGACATAATCCTAAAAATTACAAAATAACAAACCTAGAGCGTTAAATAAATTTCAAAAAGGTCGATCTTGTCGAACGCCTTTTTTTCCTTGCCTCGAAACTCTATGTTCGCCACCGCCACCCGGTCCTCGTGGCTTAACTCGCCCCCGGGAACGGCTTCGTAGTAAGCCTTGAAATGCTCGAGCTTGGGCCGTAGCTCGCGCCATTTATGTTGGCACGCGTTGACGTTGTGGCGGTCGTTAGGCTGCGAAAGCTTCAGGCCAATATTTTGTTTGGCCCGGTGGCCGCCCCTTCATAGCGTCAACGACGCTTGTGACGAGGGCAAGTTCTTCCTCGTTGGGGTGACCGGTTGGGGTGACCGCTTGGCCAAGCCAACGGTTTGAATTTAAAATTCAAACTTTTCATATGGACCGCTATGACATGGCGGGGTGAGCAAATGGGAGTCCGCCAGCTAGGATGTCAAGACCGCCCCACGCCCGGCTTGAAACCCAAGCCCCAAGGGCCACGCCCCAACCCAAGCCCACCCGGGGTGGTGGCTTGGGCGTTTTCCCCCAACCCACGCCCAAACCCCCGCCCCGACGGTCTTAGTTACATGAATGACAAGATAATTTTAATATAATTATTGACACGAATCACTAGACATAATTGAAAAATAAGAACATACAATTATTAGGATAAAACAAAATTTATCAAAATGATGATTCCATATTTAATAATAACACAATTTAATTTTGTTAAAACTATAAAACTAACACAATTTAATTTTGTTAAAACTATAAAACCATGCGTGGTCTTAATAAACGGTTATAAACGTGTTCACTCGAACTATTCACCTACTTAAATAATAGGTTAAAGTGTTATTTGTGACATAAACGAGTTAAGAGGATCAAACCCGTTTAGACACGTTTTTATTGCGTCGTTAACGTGACGACCTATTTATAACTAGAAATTATTTGACTTCATATCGAATCATAGCATGTTAACTGAGTGCGTTATAAATTGTCCGCCCTATTTCTGACCACCAAATTGTTTCTACCTGAGGATATATTACTAACAAATGATTGTCTTATATAACCGTTACTCTTAATCTAGCCCTTATGAGGGTCTGTTTGCCAACTTCTGAATGATTAAGAGATAAAACAGTAAGAGGTCTGAATCATTAAGTGCTAAATCGGTAAGAGATCTGAACTATTAAGAGTCAGTATTATGCTTAATCGTTCAGAGGCAAATGTCTGACCGATTCAGATTAGAGGTCTTAACCATTCAGACTCAAGGGCTGTTTGTTTAGCTCTTAATGGTTTAGACCTCTTACTGGTTCCACACATAATGGTTCAGACTGTTTGTTTCACGAACAGATATCTGAACGGTTCAAACATTTGCCTCTGAATGATTAAGCATTATACTAATTCTGAATGGTGAACACCTCTAATCTAAATTGGTAAGACATTTGCCTCTGAACGGTGAAGCATTGCACTATTTCTTAATGGTTCAGACCCCTTACTGGTTCAACACTTAACCATTCTAAAGTTGTCAATCTGCCACTCAGTATAATGTTTAACCATTCAGAGGCAAATATCTGAACCATTCAGACATCTGCTCACGAAACATACAGTCTGAATCATTAGGTGCTGAACCAGTAAGATGCCTAAACTATTAAGAGCAGGGCAGGGCCGTAAGGCTTATCAACCTAGGCTAAGGCCTAGGGCCATAAAAAAACGACCTCCAATTTTATTTCCTTTCATATATTAGACTTGTTTTTTGTCATTTAAACAACGTTTCTAGGCCCAAGATTTAGGATTTACACTAGGAGTCTGCATTGTCCACGCACACAACACATCAACCCTCGTTACTTGCGGCGTCTTTTGAGTAATCAATGTGAAACTGATTGCGGATTGATCGAAATTAGGGTCAAGATTAGGAAAAATCATCGCTGTGGTTATTCAATGTCTCAAATCTCAATCTCAATTTCTTTATACTAATTCAATAGGGCCCTGACTTTGTAGTTTGCTTGGTGCCTCAAAAAACGTTGTAATGGCCCTGATTAATAGCTCTATTAAGAGCTAAACAAAGAGCCGCTGAGTATGGTTAACAAAACCTTATATATAATTCATTTGATTCTTCTTAATTATTTATCGTTGATTAAATAAGGTTATCTTAGTTTTACAAAAAACCTGAAATATCAAGTCCTGGAGGGTGTAAAAAGTAGCCACCTAACGAGGAATGTGGCGTAAGAAAGGTTGTTTTATTTCTCATACCGTCAAATCTAACCTAACACCCCCTAACATAACTTTTCAATCCAATTTCAAAACAAATAAATAATAATATACAAACAAACACGTATGCTTACACAAAGGCGAGCTACGAGGACGACAGGAGCCACCCATCCACCATATATATTATATCTGTTAGAGTAAACTGCCATTTTGGTCCCTGTGGTTTGGCCAGTTTTGCCACTTTAGTCCAAATCTCAAACTTATTACATCCAGGGCCCTGTGGTTTGCATTTTGTTGCCATTTTAGTCCAAAATCCAAAAAACCCCTTTTTGACTGTTGAGAGCTGCCTATTTTGTCCTTTAGTGCAGGGGTATTTTGATCATTTTACCCACCCCACCCCTACCCCTTTTCTTCTTTCCCTCCTTCTGCCGCCGATGATTTCTCTCTCTCTAAACACACACAGAACTCTTCTTTGTATCGATTTTGTCTCACACATAATTCTTTGTATGGATTTTGTCTGTTCATCTACTACCACCACCACCATCTCCCACCTCCCATCACCACCACCACCATTCTAACCGAATCTAAGCAACAATCAACAACACTTTTATCAATTTCACCTAATTCAAACTCAATAAAATCCAAAATCAAACTGATCTTACACTCTAGATTTACATAACACGCTCAAAAAGTCAAAATCAGATTCAACGAAGATCATGAACTCAACAGTTACCTCTAATCCATCATCTTCTCCAACCCTCTTCAACCAACATCTCCCTGCAACCAATCCACCACCGCAACCACAATCCCTTTACAGCCACTACCCCTTGCAACCCATCCACCACCGCAACCAACAACCCCCTGCAACCACCGCCCCTTTCAACCATCGCCCCCTGCAACCCAAAACCCACCAGGAATCTCCGCCAATGGAAACTCCAAACAAACACCCCTGCAACCACTGCCCCTTTTAGCCCCCGCCCCCTGCCACTGACAACGTCACCGATGATCGGAAGAGAGAGAGAGAGTAATCGGAAGAGAGAGAGAGAGAGAGTGACGGTGACCATGACGTTGTTGTTCTGTGACGGTGACTATACGAATTTAGGGTTTTGATTTTGGGTGGATTTGGTTGATAGAGGGTTGTGGATTTGGGTGGATTTGCCTGTGGTGAAAAGGAGGTGGTGGTGGCGGCTGTGTGTGTGGGGGGGGGGGAGGTGGCGGTGGTGGAGTTGGAGACTGGAGGTGGATGTCCGGTGAGAGAGATGTAACCAAACTGATCTGCAATCATCTTTATATAATATAATTACAAAATACCCAAAATACCCCTGAGGATAAGGACAAAACAGGGGGGTCAAAAGTGGGAAATCTGGTCAAATTTGAGTTTTGGACTAAAATGGCAACAAAATGCAAACCACAGGGCCCTGGATGTAATAAGTTTCAGATTTGGACTATAGTGGCAAAACTGGCCAAACCACAGGGACCAAAATGGCAGTTTACTCTATCTGTTATTAGTGACTAAAAAGTTATCGTTAAAAAATATAACTGAAACGGTTTACAAACGATTTTTTTTGTCAGTTACCAAAGGATATTGGATACAACTTATAAGATTACAAATGTCTAGTATTGAGTCATCGGCCAATCATGTTTATCCATTGATCAAACTCATCTAAGGGTTAAGATCGGTTTTTTCTCACGATTCTTGATATTTTGAAGGTGTTTAATTGAATCTTCTCACTTGTCTAATATGTGGAAGTACACGTGCATGGATAACATAAAAATGTCATTGTTAATCTATTAAGAAACAATAGGTTCATACATCTAATGTGATTACACTTGTTACCATAAAGGTTGGCTAACTTTATAAGGTATTATCTAGTGAACTTGAAATAAATAATTTAATTTCTAAATATATTAGAAAAATTAACTACTACAAGTGTAATTGCTCTACTTGCTCAATCGTTAGATTGTGCTAAACATATGCAAGGGTTAGTACACGACATAAGGGTTGAACTTGCCAACTGTTTTGCCATAGGAAAGAATTCCCATTAAATGGGCTTTTCTCCTTTAGCGCTACGAGAGAAAGTAGACGGAATATTGGATTTTAATAATCTCAACTGTTCGTTGTTGGTCGTCAACAGTTTCAATTTTAAAAATAATAACTGGCAATCCCAACTATTAATATATTGGCTTCTAATAGACCATGACTAACAGAACCCTAACGTAGTTAGTCTCCAGTCACCGGAAAACCGTTTTTGGCCAGAAAAAGGTTCCTAAATGTCCGATCTAAGGTACAAAGAGGTTTGAGACGAAAATGTTGAGTTTTTCGGCCAAAAAGAAGTTTTTCAGCGAAAAAGGAGTTTTCCGGCGAAAAAGGAGTTTTCCGGCAACTTCATTAATTGGGGCTTTTTCTAGAAAAAGATTCGTAAAGGTCCTTAATAAGGTTAAAAAGAGGTTTGAGACGAAAAGGTTGAGTTTTCCGGCCAAAAACGTTTTTCCGGCGACTGGAGACTAACAACGTTAGGGTTCCGTTAGTCAGGGTCCATTGGAGGCCAATATGTTAATAGTTGGGACTGCTAGTGGTCATTTTTGAAATTAGAACTGTTGGCGGCCAACGACGAATAGTTGTGATTATTAAAATCCAATATTCCGAAATAGACAAGTAGTGGTAAAGTTTACTAAAGTAACAAGTTTCATATTTTAGTTCTCTTGCATGTTAGACACTTGATATATTAAAAGCAAAACATGTTTATGTGAATGTATATGTTCTTCCCATTCACCAAAGTAAAGGATGATTTAGTTCTGTAAATATTCTTACTACACAACTAATTTAGGTGACTTGTGGTGTGCATAATTATTGACTGATTTATATAACACTAGTGCTAATACCCGTGAATTTCACGGGGCGGACAAAATAATATGTTTTCAAATAGATAAGAAGCAGTTAAAGAAAACACAAAATAAATATGGAAACAATAAACTTCAAACAATTTGATTATCAATCCAAAGTTACATATGATAAGAAAACATTGACAGTATGAGAAAAAATCCAAGAAAAGCTACAAATTTGAGAATATCTCTTTGTAAACAACGTTGGTTGTTTTATTTGTAATTTTTCCTTCACTGTCTAGGATTAGAATTTTTAAGCCATCCATGCTTTTAACTCTTGAGAGTGCCACGTAGAGTTGTCCGTGAGTGAATACAGGTTGCCTTAGAAATAAACCAACCTTTGATAATGATTGACCCTGGCTCTTGTTTATTGTCATTGCGAAACAAACACAAAGTGGGAACTGTCTTCTTTGTAGCTTGAAAGGGATTCGTTTATCTGATGGTGACAAATTGATTCTTGGAATAAAAGTCCGTGTTCCAATGTTACTTCCTGAAATGATCTTCGCTTCAATAACACGATCACCGAGTGTAATGACTTGTAATCTGGTCCCATTGCATAAGCCATTTTTCTGATCAATGTTACGTAAAAGCATTACCGGAACACCAACTTTTAAAACTAACTTGTGATTCGGCATCCCTGAAAGTTTAAGACCATTTAGAACATCCGGAGGGTACACATTGTGTTGCATATTCTCATTTACATTCTCGGATTGGCATATTGAATCAGAACTAAGATACTCCTTTTGATCACCAGGAAACATTGATAATAAAATATCATTGATTTCGTGCACAATCTCATTTTTTGGAGCAAGAATTGCTCTTTCTTGAAAGAAATTTGGATCTTTGAAATTTTCAAGTATTGAAGGATACACAAAGTTGATTAAACTATCAATCGGATTGATAGAATCAATAATCAAGATATCTTTAGGTATATCAATTATAGCATCACCATCATTTGCTCCACCAACCTTTCCCTCTCCCAAATCCAAAAGCCATTTGGCAAAATCTTTTGTCTTTTTAATAACCGATTTGTCACTTCCGACGGTTAATCGCATATTTTTTGTTAGCTTAAGAAGTTTGCATTTGTTCCAAATGTACGACGAACTTAATGAAGCATTAACAATGTCTTGTCTAGAACCGTTAGGAACAACTGGAAGAATCTGTCGAAAGTCACCGCCAAACACAATTACCTTTCCTCCAAATGGTAAATCTATGTTATTTGAAGAATCGTGACTGAGTATGTCTTTTAAACTTCTATCCAATGCTTCAAATGCATGTTTGTGAATCATCGGAGCTTCATCCCAAATAATAAGTTGTGTTTTTTGTAATAGATGTGCAATATCGGTCCCAGGCTTGACTCGGCAAAGACAATCCTCATTTAGATTCAAAGGAATGGCAAATCTAGAATGCGCTGTTCTACCTCCTGATAGTAACAAAGATGCAATACCACTTGAAGCAACATTTAATACAATTTCACCTTTACTTCGAATGGCTGCAGATAATGTCTTCCATAGAAAAGTCTTACCAGTACCACCGTATCCATAAAGGAAAAAAACACCTCCTTTGTTTCGTCTAACAGCTTCCATGATATCATCAAAAACGTGTCGTTGTTCATCTGTTAAAGCTATTAACATAGTATTTAACTCATTTTCCAGTGTACTCTGGTCGTAAGATAACTCTTCGTTAATCAAACGATTGTTTGCTGAAGAAATAGACTCGTCATCAGGATAAGGCATAGTTGTATAGTTTCTCAGCGATGAGTTATTACGAAGTAAGAATTTCTCGATTTCTAACAAAGCCAAATTCTTGATTTGATATTCCGAATGCGGTAATTCTGTAAAATGTAAACAAAATATATATAAATATATATATAAGTTATAACAATGTGTAAAGATACAATAATAAAATTAAATGAATCAACACCACTCGTTGAAATTATTGATAAATAATTTTAAAGAAATTAACCAAATTATTAAATAATGATAAAATGAAAAAGGAAACGTACCATCAACATCTAAAGCATTTTGTTGTCTGTAGATAATGTCATCTGACAAATATTTCCATGTATTTTCCCATACGAAATCCGGTCTAGACAAACTACCAGACATTAGCATTGTTCCAAATAATGTTCGTAGATAATAAGCATTTCCATAAAGATTTGCTTCCTTAATAGCTTCAATATACTCGTTGTCATCATCCAAAAGGCCAAGAGCATAACATGCATCTCTGAATGTAGGATATACATGTCCGTTGACTGTTCGAATATCTTCAAATGACTTGGGTCCTTTTACTTTGTTTAACAAAATTCTTAAAAAATATCCTTCACCGGCAGAAGGGAACACAGAATGAATCCTACCGATTGAACCAGCTCTTTGCCTTGGTTCCCAAGTCCGAGTATTCAGTTTATAAACAAATTTTGTAGGAAACTCAACGTAAGTGAGTTCTCGTGCTGTCGGCAATTTCTCATTACACTTCATCCAAGATAAGAACATCGAAGAAGCAAGAGATGGTTTGTTGAGAACATCATCAATGTCATCATCTGCACCGTAAATTACATTTTGTTGACCAGGTAAATGGAAAGGAAGTCGCATAACTGAAGGATGCCTGTAGTGAACGTCGTATGAAAAAATTCTCCATGAGGATTCACATGCAGAAATGTATCTGCAGTCATAATACTGGTTTATCTCATCTACTGCTAGTTCCTGATCATCTTGATTGTCACTTTCCACGACTCTAAGGGTTGTTCTATCTGGACCTTTGTTAATGTATTTAAACAAATATTTTATAGAACCAACTTGATTGCACCACTCAACGTTAATGTGTGCCTGGTATCTTTTTAAGAGCAGTTTGCTATATGGAACAACAAATCTGTTATCTAATTTGACACCAGATTTTTCAACAAAGGAGCCCGAATCTCTTCTGCGATATAATGGAAAGCCATTTTTATCTAAGCAAGTATTGTTAATGAACTTCTTTGGAAACTTTTTGGAACATTTTCGGTCGATCATGCATGGGCAATTCATATTGTGAACACCACAGGGACCATGGATCATGAATTCTCCCACAAGCCTATACAATTCGGGATCTTCACTTTTATCTGGAATTTCAGTAGAAATGATTGGATCCAGATCATCAACAGACGCTATCTTGCTATTCGAATCCATAAATATACAAATATGTGCATGAGGAAGTCCACGTTTTTGAAATTCAACGGTATAAACCACTACATAATATAAGAAAGTAAATATTGTTATTTATAAATAAAAACTATTGTATAATAAAAAAATCGAAAACATAAAAAAGTATTCCAATAAGAACACGTAAAAATTATAAGTTGTGACTAATAAAACTATGTATTCGAAAGAAAACATACCTGCATTAACTTTTCCGAGTAACTCATTGTCTTTCAAGTCTTTGATTAAGGAATCAAGCTTCATTTTAAAAATTCGACACAATATGTCTGGTCTGTCTTCAGGTTTAATGACTGGTCTGTCTTCAGGTTTAATGATAGTGTCTTTCAAAAATCTTCTGACTTCTGGCCACTTTGGATTACATGTAATAGTAATGAAAAAATCTGGATAGCCAAACCATTTGCATAGAGCCATTGCATCTAAATAGTTTTGCATCATATAGCGAGAACCACCAGTGAAAGAAGAAGGAAGTATGACACGTGAGCCCATTTTAGACATATCTTTGTTTCCCTCATTATTTGCATTCCGAATGTTCTCAAAAGAATCAGATCTCAAATGAGTTTGTTGTCTACGTATGTAAAACAACCTTTCACTCTCAATCATAGTGTATGCATCAACCACAAATTGTTGGAAAAGTCGTTTTGCATTATGAAGGAGTGAGAAAGTATCCACCCGGTCCTGGATTCGATAAGCAAAGAATTCCCTCATTGTACACATAGGTCGTTTGCTACTACTTGAGGGTGTAACACCTCTATGCGGAATGTCAACTCTGTACATATCATCCCCGTAAGGAAACAAAAGAGGATATTGGAGAGCAAGATAAGACGGATGTAATTCACTAACTCGCTCTATACGCCCTGTTTTAGTTTTGACAACAATATCTCGATTTTCAATAGCCTGGGTTATGTCTCCAACAACCAAAGCTGCAACTTCAGATGCTTCCGGTAGGTTGTATGTTCTTCCATCTTTCGATCGCTTACCAATAAGACGGGGCTTTAGATCGATATGAGGATTTTGTTTAAAACAATCTCTAGCTATCCGATAACTTTTAACCAAAGCATTATGAGAATCTAACATACGTTTCAGTTGTTCAATAATTTCCACATCAATAGCTTGTTCATTTGAAGAAGATGAATTTCTTGAACCACTGTTATTTATAACAATTTGAAACATTCAACATTATATTAGTGACTTTATATTATAACTAATAAAATAAATATGAATAGAAATTGAAAAAGTAAACACATACCCAAATGCGCTTTGCCTGTTAAAAACTTCATTATCTGTGTCATATATATACAACTGGCTGAATTTTGGCTCTTCTCCATCCTGGGGTAAAAGACTTCCTATTGTATGATAGTTTTGTCCACTTAATCTGAAGACGAACGGAGCGTTTCCGCGATTGATAGTTTTGTCAATCCTCCCTCCCATTGAAGTGAATGAGAACATTGAATTATAGCGACGAATATTTTTTAAGAAAAACTTGCTTTTGGAATCTAAGCCAAAGTATAGATCTTTATAAATATGAGGAGGTTCTTTTAATTCTGGTAGCACAACTTTACCATAGCCACAACAGAGCGAAAAGTCTAATTTGTTTGCCTTTTTTACTCCCCTATTTGCTTTTATAGTTTAAATTTTGAAAACGAGTCAGAACTATATTTGAGAGAGAGAGAGAGAGGGGTTTTAATTTTGAAAATGGAGCCAAAAGTTATGTATTATTGAAATTGAAATTATAATTATAATTTGAATTATGTATATATATAATCGAATTATGACATCAGCAGAGACATGTGGCATAGCTTAGGAGTTGACACATGGGCAGATTTACATCAGCCCATAGTCTCTTATTATAGATAGTATAGATGTATTTTGCAATACTTTAAATCGCATGCATCCTATGCGAATGAATATGTGTCCTTCTATCTCAAACGACCCTCCCTAAATTCGACAAGACCTAGTAAAATGTGTCGTGTTATGTTACACATGTCGAACATGACACGAAACATTTCATATAACTGGTGAATCTGAACGCGACACATTATTAAGCATGTCATTGTATTAACACTAACACAAACATATTTAATAACCGGTTTTTAAAAAGAATGTCGCGACACATGTTATAACAAAATTAATATAACCAGTTTAGACCGTGGGGTATGGTGGGGCTTGGGTTGGGGCATTTGCTGACACGTGGAATGGGAGCCCCCCCACCGCCTGGTTACGTGTCCGCGGGGTATGGCGGGGCGTGGGTTGGGCTTGGGTTGGGTGTACCGCGTGGCAGAATATTAAAAAAAAAAGTTACAAAAAATTTATAAAAATCACACAACATTTATAAAAAAAACCTACAACCTCATTAAAATTTTTAAAATTACATAATCCTAAAAATGACATAATCCTAAAAATTACAAAATAACAAACCTAGAGCGTTAAATAAATTTCAAAAAGGTCGATCTTGTCGAACGCCTTTTTTTCCTTGCCTCGAAACTCTATGTTCGCCACCGCCACCCGGTCCTTGTGGCTTAACTCGCCCCCGGGAACGGCTTCGTACTAAGCCTTGAAATGCTCGAGCTTGGGCCGTAGCTCGCGCCATTTATGTTGGCACGCGTTGACGTTGTGGCGGTCGTTAGGCTGCGAAAGCTTCAGGCCAATATTTTGTTTGGCCCGGTGGCCGCCCCTTCATAGCGTTAACGACGCTTGTGACGAGGGCAAGTTCTTCCTCGTTGGGGTGACCGGTTGGGGTGACCGCTTGGCCAAGCCAACGGTTTGAATTTAAAATTCAAACTTTTCATATGGACCGCTATGACATGGCGGGGTGAGCAAATGGGAGTCCGCCAGCTAGGATGTCAAGACCGCCCCACGCCCGGCTTGAAACCCAAGCCCCAAGGGCCACGCCCCAACCCAAGCCCACCCGGGGTGGTGGCTTGGGCGTTTTCCCCCAACCCACGCCCAAACCCCGCCCCCACGGTCTTAGTTACATGAATGACAAGATAATTTTAATATAATTATTGACACGAATTACTAGACATAATTGAAAAATAAGAAGATACAATTATTAGGATAAAACAAAATTTATCAAAATGATGATTCCATATTTAATAATAACACAATTTAATTTTGTTAAAACTATAAAACCATGCGTGGTCTTAATAAACGGTTATAAACGTGTTCACTCGACCTATTCACCTACTTAAATAATAGGTTAAAGTGTTATTTGTGACATAAACGAGTTAAGAGGATCAAACCCGTTTAGACACGTTTTTATTGCGTCGTTAACGTGACGACCTATTTATAACTAGAAATTATTTGACTTCATATCGAATCATAGCATGTTAACTAAGTGCGTTATAAATTGTCCGCCCTATTTCTGACCACCAAATTGTTTCTACCTGAGGATATATTACTAACAAATGATTGTCTTATATAACCGTTACTCTTAATCTAGCCCTTATGAGGGTCTGTTTGCCAACTTCTGAATGATTAAGAGATAAAACAGTAAGAGGTCTGAATCATTAAGTGCTAAATCGGTAAGAGATCTGAACTATTAAGAGTCAGTATTATGCTTAATCGTTCAGAGGCAAATGTCTGACCGATTCAGATTAGAGGTCTTAACCATTCAGACTCAAGGGCTGTTTGTTTAGCTCTTAATGAGGCTCTTAATGGTTTAGACCTCTTACTGGTTCCACACATAATGGTTCAGACTGTTTGTTTCACGAACAGATATCTGAACGGTTCAAACATTTGCCTCTGAATGATTAAGCATTATACTAATTCTGAATGGTGAACACCTCTAATCTAAATTGGTAAGACATTTGCCTCTGAACGGTGAAGCATTGCACTATTTCTTAATGGTTCAGACCCCTTACTGGTTCAACACTTAACCATTCAAAAGTTGTCAATCTGCCACTCAGTATAATGTTTAACCATTCAGAGGCAAATATCTGAACCATTCAGACATCTGCTCACGAAACATACAGTCTGAATCATTATGTGCTGAACCAGTAAGATGCCTAAACTATTAAGAGCAGGGCCGGGCCGTAAGGCTTATCAACCTAGGCTAAGGCCTAGGGCCATAAAAAACGACCTCCAATTTTATTTCCTTTCATATATTAGACTTGTTTTTTGTCATTTAAACAACGTTTCTAGGCCCAAGATTTAGGATTTACACTAGGAGTCTGCATTGTCCACGCACACAACACATCAACCCTCGTTACTTGCGGCGTCTTTTGAGTAATCAATGTGAAACTGATTGCGGATTGATCGAAATTAGGGTCAAGATTAGGAAAACTCATCGCTGTGGTTATTCAATGTCTCAAATCTCAATCTCAATTCCTTTATACCAATTCAATAGGGCCCTGACTTTGTAGTTTGCTTGGTGCCTCAAAAAACGTTGTAATGGCCCTGATTAATAGCTCTATTAAGAGCTAAACAAAGAGCCGCTGAGTATGGTTAACAAAACCTTATATATAATTCTTTTGATTCTTCTTAATTATTTATCGTTGATTAAATAAGGTTATCTTAGTTTTACAAAAAACCTGAAATATCAAGTCCTGGAGGGTGTAAAAAGTAGCCACCTAACGAGGAATGTGGCGTGCATTCACATCCAAGGCATCATATTGTGAGTGTGGGGTTTTTAAAATGTAAAGAGTATAAAAAGTGGTTGTGAGTGGAGGAGAGAGAAAATATTACTGTTCATCTGTATATTTGGGGGAACACTGTTCACCCACTATAATTTTTTAATATATATTGAAAGTGGTTGTGAGTGAAGGAGAGAAAAAAATGTAATATATATTGAAAAGGAGAGAGAAAAAGTATTTGTTTTTAGTGGAAATATATTGATATAGGAGTTGTTTTTTAGTGGAATGTATGTATATTTTTAGTGGATTGGATGTGAATGCTCTAAGAAAGGTTGTTTTATTTCTCATACCGTCAAATCTAACCTAACACCCCCTAACATAACTTTTCAATCCAATTTCAAAACAAATAAATAATAATATACAAACAAACACGTATGGGCGAGCTACGAGGACGACAGGAGCCACCCATCCACCATATATATTATATCTGTTATTAGTGACTAAAAAGTTATCGTTAAAAAATATAACTGAAACGGTTTACAAACGATTTTTTTTGTCAGTTACCAAAGGATATTGGATACAACTTATAAGATTACAAATGTCTAGTATTGAGTCACCGGCCAATCATGTTTATCCATTGATCAAACTCATCTAAGGGTTAAGATCGGGTTTTTCTCACGATTCTTGATATTTTGAAGGTGTTTAATTGAATCTTCTCACTTGTCTAATATGTGGAAGTACACGTGCATGGATAACATAAAAATGTCATTGTTAATCTATTAAGAAACAATAGGTCCATACATCTAATGTGATTACACTTGTTACCATAAAGGTTGGCTAACTTTATAAGGTATTATCTAGTGAACTTGAAATAAATAATTTAATTTCTAAATATATTAGAAAAATTAACTACTACAAGTGTAATTGCTCTACTTGCTCAATCGTTAGATTGTGCTAAACATATGCAAGGGTTAGTACACGACATAAGGGTTGAACTTGCCAACTGTTTTGCCATAGGAAAGAATTCCCATTAAATGGGCTTTTCTCCTTTAGCGCTACGAGAGAAAGTAGACGGAATATTGGATTTTAATAATCCCAACTGTTCGTTGTTGGTCGTCAACAGTTTCAATTTTAAAAATAATAACTAGCAATCCCAACTATTAATATATTGGCTTCTAATAGACCATGACTAACAGAACCCTAACGTAGTTAGTCTCCAGTCACCGGAAAACCGTTTTTGGCCAGAAAAAGGTTCCTAAAGGTCCGATCTAAGGTACAAAGAGGTTTGAGATGAAAATGTTGAGTTTTTCGGCCAAAAAGAAGTTTTTCGGCGAAAAAGGAGTTTTCCGGCGAAAAAGGAGTTTTCCGGCAACTTCATTAATTGGGGCTTTTTCTAGAAAAAGATTCGTAAAGGTCCTTAATAAGGTTAAAAAGAGGTTTGAGACGAAAAGGTTGAGTTTTCCGGCCAAAAACGTTTTTCCGGCGACTGGAGACTAACAACGTGGAGACTAACAACGTTAGGGTCCCGTTAGTCAGGGTCCATTGGAGGCCAATATGTTAATAGTTGGGACTGCTAGTGGTCATTTTTGAAATTAGAACCGTTGGCGGCCAACGACGAATAGTTGTGATTATTAAAATCCAATATTACGAAATAGACAAGGAGTGGTAAAGTTTACTAAAGTAACAAGTTTCATATTTTAGTTCTCTTGCATGTTAGACACTTGATATATTATCCAAAACCTAATCAAAGAAACTTGAGCAGTTATAGCTGGTTAGGATAATGCTATGCATCACTTTTGAAGTCTTACGTTCTTACCTATGGCGCCAAAGCTTTTAGAACATGATTGCTTTGATATCAAGTTTTGTTTTACAATAAATTGTAATTGTTTTATAATCTACTTTGCTACAATATGAAGTGTCTTGACAAAAGTACACCATATGTACCAACCTTTCCGTTCAATAACTTGTTAATAGCGTGTGCAGTGGCAAAAATATGTACCTCTTTGATCATTATAAGACACCATAATTAGTAGTCTAGATGTCTATATGAATTGTCGAGTTTAAAAAACCGAGACAACTTGTGAAACCACGAGGTGACTTGAGTTGGAGGCAGTTCGAATAGGAGTTTGGTTTCTATCTCCATTCGAGCTTGGCTCATGAATAACCTTACAAAGTAAGAGTCAAGAGGTTGTGAGACTGAACTTGACCTAGAGTCGTCCGACTCAATTTGCAAGTCATTTTCCACATGGGTAGGTGGGTATACTTATTGATGTGGTTTCAAATTCACACATATATCATGTTTTGGTTTCTAGATATTCGATAAATTTTACCCCGATTAAGGTCTCTGAAATTAACCAGATTTCAATGATAATATACACTTAATGGTTAAAAAATAGATATAATTAGAATGATAATCATATAAACAGTGTTTTGATTAAGCTTACGGTAAAAGCCAAAAAAAAAAAAAAAACTTATTAAATCCTCTCGATTCTCTTTCTTTCAAACTTACAATGTTATCGTCTGAAAATATATGATTCGAAAATATGTAGCGCGTCACTCAAATATAAGATACACAAATACTCTATCATGTAGAACAACCCCTATACGTGTTTTTAATAACTTAAAATAAATTTTATATAAAGACAATTTCATTGTCCACGGAAAATTAAATATCTCGAACAAATGTTAGTAGTACCATCCCATGCATCATACCCCATCGCTTTCTTTTGATATCATTATATATTATATATGATAATAATAATAATTGAAAAAGAAAAGAAAAATATTTTTCACGTGGCTTGAGCCATTTGTAGGTGAATGCATGCTTGAGGTATCCACATGGCAATGAAGAAGCCGCCGCCTGCGCCTGGAGGGTCAGCCATATAGTTGGACCAGTCAATAGTCAACACATATCATATAATATTCTTACTAATACTATCGTAATGTTTTTGTACATTTTGTGATGTGTTAACACGTATAAATGTATAATATAAGGTTGATTATATAACAATCATTCTTCTTGATTTTTCAGGATTTTAATTTTCATAAACTCATATCTTATTCATTATTACTAAATACTATAATTTTCAACATCTATCATCTATCATACTTAATAAAGTTCATACCTAAGGAACACATGACATCCATTTAGAGCCTCAATTTTCTGTTTTCCCACAAAAAACGCAACACAATTCCCTTTGGTGCAACCAGTTTCAAGGACCCATTTTACTAATTCGGGTAAAAAACAATCTAGGGTATTTATACGTTATAACCCGTTACAAAAACAGAGTTCGTTCGCATCTAGGGTTTCTACATCTTCAATCTTACATCTCCCTCTCATTCATCTAAAAAATGAAACCCTTCAACAAGGTACGATTCCCTTTTCTATCAATCAATTCATGATTCTTGATTATATTTCTTCTTATTTTCTCACTCACTCTATTTTCCTTTTTCGGATGTTAGTGTTAAGTATGGACATATGTTGAATTTATAGAAAAACAAAAACAAGGACCACAACTTAATGGTCGGTATGCACTAGATCGTGCCTGACGAGTTCTACATGTTTTTCCTTTCAAATAGGATTGTCGTACTTTGTTAAGGTTCCGAATCACACGCAATTCCATTTAGAAACATTGATTTAAAGCATCTAGAAAGGTCACATGTAAGCTAATACCATTTGAGAAGCATTTTCAAAAAATGATTGGTTGGTCTTTCATCTTGAATTTGGTTTGTTAATCTTTGTATGGATCTTTCATCTTGTGATTAATATTATATATGGGTTAAATTATTCTACAAACTCTCCTAAAAATAAAAAGTGTACAAAGACACAATGGATCGCACAATATGACACAATGTCGAGCAAAACATAACACAATGCCGAATAATATAACACAATGTCAAGAAAAAAGACACAATGAGTTGCAAAAAAGATACAGTGACGCAAATATAGAAAAAACACAACGATAAATAAAAGACATAATGATAATAAACAAAAATTCAAAAATCTACAACCTATAAATCCAAAAGTGAAAACCTAAAATTTCACATCGTAGAGTTCAATGAGACGGTTCCAATGCCGCTTGAATGAGGTCAATAGGAGTCCGTTTGATACCTTTTGTACGACTTCTTATTTTTAGAAACCTTTGTATTTGATCCTAAACCTATTTATCCATTATAAATTAGTAACATGTTAATGCATAGAGAAGTTGTACTCTATGCTTAGGGAGATTTTCAAAAAAATTGATATAATTACACTTTTACCCTAAAATTATTTTGGTTTTGTACTTTTAACACCAATTTTTTTTACATTTGTCAATTTAACCTAAGAACTTTTTTACTTTCAACTTTGTTACTCTATACTTTTCATATTTCGCAAAAATTAGTTTTACATTTTGTTCTAAATTTTGCGACTTAACACGACGCAACGTTCATGTGTGGTTTATCGTTTTTACGTTTTGTTTTACGCTTCGTTCTAAATTTTGCGAGTTAACATTACACAACATTCATGTGTGTTCAACGTTTTTATGATCGTCTATTTTTCCCATTTGATAGGTTCATCGTGACGCACGGGTCCTAAATCGACTTAGTTATTATTTTCTATGTTTTATGTTTCGGTCTAATTTCTCAGCATTAAGACGTTGCAACTTCAGTGTTGGTGGTCACTAGCGGTGTTGTGGCCTTGGTGCTATTTGTCATGGTTTTACTGTAACAGCTCTCATCAAAAGTCTTATTTATTATTTTATTTTGTCCAATAGGAAATCCTAATTAAGACCCCCAAGTGATTCTGCATAAACCCTAAAATTTTCAGAACAATCGGAATCAGGATCAGAGCCCCTAAAACTCAGGGGGGGGGGGGTGGGTATTTCCCCGTTAGTATTATCTACACAGTTTTACGTGTAAATTGAATTTGCATGAATGGCCAACTTACCTGAGCTATGCAGACACGGGGCTACCCTATGCTAGGGTGGCATCCCTCGCGCTACGGGAGGGGGCTGTTTTTCCAGTATATATAGAGGGGTGTGGGACTTGCAATTCTGCGTTAATTCGACGTTAAAACTCAAAACGTACACTGGGATATAGTATAAACAGTCCCAAAACACACACAATTCACGAAACGCTGCCGCGACAACAAGGTAATAACTCGATCGCTGCTACGATTCAATGTCCGATAGATTTAAACTATCCAATGGATGTTTAAGTGCTGCCCAAATTAGGGTTATGCTTTGTCATTCGTCGTAAATTCAATGGATGTTAAGTATCGCACTTTGTCATTTGTTGTGAAGGTTTTAATCTCGTGAGTTATCGTAAATGCTGTATTAGTTACTAACCTACCTGTGTGTATGTTATTAATTTAGGTTACAAGGCTAATTAATAGGCTAGGCTCTGCCAGTATTAAATCTGCAATGTGAGTTATTCTCTTTTTATCAAATTAAATTTCAAAATTATGTTTACTTTCAAAGTTATAATTACAGGGATTAAGTCTTTGTAATCACCAAATTACAGCCGGTATGTGGGGTTTTGTATACAATACTTGATAACCGTCACCATTGGACAACGGGTTAGCCAAGGGGTGATATGACCATAATCACAGACACCATTGGACAACGAGATAGCCAATAGGTGGTCGAGTGATAAATACCGTGGATAGATGGTTGATATGTATAAACATTGTAATCGCTCTTAATACTGAAAATTATAACAACAAGTTGTTTTAGTAAAAAGAATGATTCACCAGTATTTCCCCGCTGACAAAACCTTTTTCAAACATGTTTCAGGTGATCTGTTGTGATCCAGGAAAAGTGCCGCGAAGCACTACAAGCTTAAGGAAGTGGCTCAATATAAATAAAGAAACATGTTTTGTAAAATAAAGATTTCTCAGTGAAATCACCTTATTGTAAATTACCGGGGTTTTATCCCGAATTATGAAATAAAATAATCGGGCATTTTCAGTTTTAAAAAGATCATGCTAAAATCTTCCGCTGTCAACTCAATTAAATAAAATACCACGGGATTTTCTGTCCCGCGGCTCCTGAATCGGGTCAAACCGGGACGGGGGCCGTGACAGAAAAAGGTGGTATCAGAGCCACTGATTTAAGCCAATTAAGTATTTTAGCAAATACTTAATTTTACTGATTGCCATTCTGTGATTATATGTTTTATTAATCGAATATTTGTTTACAGTATGGGTAAGCAAAGACTTTCGGATATCTACCATAAATTAGATACTTCACCGAAAGAAAAAGGAACTTCGTCCTCAAAATACCCAACAAATACTGAGGAAGGAATATTTGTTCGAAAGGCACAATATGAGGAACCACTTTCTCCTAATAAAAGAAGTTTGATTATTAGGAAAAGTCAGGAGAAAATAAAGAAATCACACCCAAAAGAAATGAGGGTTAATCAGGAAACCCAGCAATTAGGCCGTAACCCACCATGGCACAAGTTAGATGAAAAATGGGCAGATCTCTATATGCTAGCCACTGTAGCAGCAAATGCTAACATTTAAATACTTTGACCCAGTTCTAGCACCCATATCACCTACAAGCCAGAAACTTTACCCAAATAAATAAATAAATTCACAATAAACCCTAGTATGTTTTAATTGTCAGTTATCCTTTGTATTAAATTAGTCACACGGTATGCAATAATACTTGAATGTTTATCTGTGAAATTTTGTTATAAAATCTTAAACTTAGCATTTTGTGTACAAATTTTGCATATATAAACAGCATGAATAAGTTATCTGAAGCCCTTCAGAATCTCAATCTCTATCCGGTGAAAATAGAAGTTTCCAGAGACTTTACTGGTTACATACCCGATATAGAAGAACCTATGGAATTCAACGCTCCACCTCCGGAGAAACCAAAGCCTAAGAAAAGGAGAAGATTTGTAGGTTGGAGGCGTGTACGCAGGAGGAAACCAGCAACTAGGAGAATTCCCAAAATAGAGAATCCCATAGATAAAGGAAAAGGAATTGCAATCGGGGAAGATTCCAGGCAAGTAGAAATGGAAATTGGGGAAAGTTCTAAGCAAGTCAAGGAGTTGCCATTACAGGAGGAATTGGATTGCGTACTGGCAAGCTGCGATATTCTCAGGCCTATAAATAACAACCTTTACCCTTATCCTGCTGAAGCTCAACTTCCAATAAATTTGGAACCAGCTATCCCAGAACCTTTAATCCACACACAACCTCTAGGAATGGACGAGTGGTGGACCAACGACTGGCAGTTTCAAAACCTACTAAATAGTCCTTATACCTTCTTCCCTCAGTTTGACCCAGAACCTGTACCAAACCCACCAATGAGCAATGAAAACTTAGCTGAACTCCGCCATTTTAGCGAGGAGCTGATAGGTGCAGGGAATAGGATTCGGGAGGTAGGAGAACAGATCTCTTGGAAGTACGACGAGAGGGAACGTCACTTCTAAAGTACCCAGGGATAAGATGGTGGTGAAGTTGTGATTGTATAATAGTAATAGTAATAATAAAATAAGTCTGTAAAATAACCTACAAATAAAACCTTTGTAAGATAACGGTGTGTAATGATGCATAATATATATATATATAAAATGGGAATCGAGAAATCGATAATTTTGGCTATATATGTGTTGTGAAATTGTATGATTATTTTATGTATAATTGTTATTTATTTTATACTAATAAATTATATATATTAATTATCAGATGGAAAACGCTAATAATGAACCAGTTAACGAGATTAACCAGTCTGAGCAAAACCAGGAAGATCAATTTATGACTAGGCAAGATACAGAAAATATCGTTGCTCAAGGAATAGCCAATGCTATTCCAGTAATCCTTGCTGCTGCCCAGAAACCTGTTGAACCTCAACAAATTATTCCTAGCAAACGTACTCATGAAGATAACTTCAGTAATAGCGTAAATGGAGGCAGTAATCATACTAATCACGATAATGTTCCACGGCAGGCCCCATTCCCTAAGAAAATGAAAGCTGCAACGCCTGGTTGCACTTATAAAGAATTCCTTGCCTGTAAACCTGCTGAGTTCGCAGGCAATGAAGGGGCGACTGCAGCACTGTGTTGGTTGGAGAAAACCGAAGCAGTTCTCATGATAAGCAAATGTGCTGAGGAAGACAAGGTTATGTATGTGCGCATCTTTTTAAAGAAGGGGCGCTAGAATGGTGGAATACGGTACTTCAAGCTAAAGGAAGAAATACGGCTTATGCCATGAGTTGGGAAGAATTTAAGCAACTAATAGAAAGAAAATTCTATCCCGAATATGAAAAGGAACAAATGGAAAATAAGTTCCTGAACCATCGGATGATGGGTGTAGATTGCCGAGGGTATACTTCGACATTCTTCGAGTATGCGAGAGTGGTACCAACGCTGGCTTCGCTAGAACCGGTACTTATTTCCCGCTGTATTTGGGGATTGATTGGCGAAATCCGTAATATCGTTAAAGCTGCGAGACCTCGCACTATTGACGATGCGGTAGAATTAGCTAACACCCTAACTGACGAACTGGTACGCACAAGAGATGAAAACCGGAAGAAGGAATTAGCTCAGAAAATTACCCAGGGATTTCGTGTGGGTAATAATAGCAACTTCAAGAAAAGAGGAACGGGGCAATCCTCAACTCCGCCGTTCTGCAGGAATTGCAGAAAGAAACATTTTGGAAGATGCAATGTAATCTGTAACTTTTGCAAAGTTGTAGGACATCGTGAAGAAGACTGCAGAAAGAAAACAAGGGTCTGCTATAACTGCGGAGAAACTGAGCATTTCAAACCAGAATGCCCTAAGTTGGTTAAACCAGCAGACAACAAAGCTAAACCGGCCGACGGAGCTACCAAGAAGAATGTTCGAGCATTTCAATTGACTACTCAGGAAGCAGAACTAATTCCTGACGTAATAGCTGGTACGTTCCTAGTTCACAACATTTACGCAAAAGTATTATTTGACTCTGGTGCAAACCAAAGTTTTATAAATACTTCATTCTGCCAAGCTCTTAACTTACCCTTAACCAACCTTAGGCAGATTTTTACAGTCGAAACAGCAGATGGGAATTCTGTTAACATAGATAAGGTTTTGCAAAAAGAAAATATAGAACTTTCAGGTCATAAATTTCATGCAAATCTATTACCAATGAATTTAGCTGGATTCGATGTCGTGTTAGGAATGGATTGGTTAGTAGCCAACCATGCTCGAATCCTTTGTGATAAGAACTCTATAGAGATTCGGGCACCCACCGGAGAAGTAATCATGATTACAGGAGATAAGTCACATAAACCCATGAAGTTCATTTCAGTAATGAAAATTGCTAATTATGAACGAAAGCAAGGAATAGTGTATATGATTTCAGTAATCATTAACACTAAGGGTAAAGAACTTAAGGACATTCCTGTAGTATCAGAATACCCAGATGTATTCCTGTTAGTGCATGCATCTGTCAACTTCGTCTTGTATCGAGTCTTGTATAGAATAGGTTAGATCAGGGCACGAGAATCAAGAATATGTGTATTAGTTCTGCTTCTGCTCGAAATGACATTCTGTCATTTCAAGCTAAATCACATGTCCTGATTCCGCTCGATATGTAAAGTGCTGATTCCACTCGAAGTTGTATTGTCTGATTCCGCTCAAAAGTTAATGTTCTGATTCCGCTCGAAATGCACATAGCATGTTCAAGCGGAACCCTAAGCCTATAAATAGAGCTCGAGCAAAATCATTTGTAACAGTTGCTGAATTCCATACCGAGGTGCTTCCGGTGTGACGTTTGCTTGTAATCATTGTTAGTTCAATATACAAGGTGTTTAAAGTGAAGAACTAGCTGTTTCTACCTTTGTTTCTTGTTTTCCGCACCTGAAACGAAGTAAAACTCCTCTGAACGACTCGTTTGGGTCAGATACACGATCCTACAATTGGTATCAGAAAGTATGTTGAAGCGGAATCAAGAGAAGTTTAACTGGAATTTTCAAGATGACGAAAGGTTACCTAAAGGTTTTAGCTGGGATATGTTTGTAGATGAAAGAGGAGATTTTAAAGCTTTCATTGCAAAGATTGTGAAAGAACCAGATATGTTTACCACATGGATGAAGTCTATTGGTAAGACTGTGAAGAATGTGGAGAAAGAGTCTGTTGCATCTGAAGAAAGCTCACAGAGCTCAGATGAAAGTTCACAAAGTGATGAAAGTTCAGAAAAGGAATTTATTTTTGATCAAACACCAGCTGATTCTGGTTCTTCGGATGATAATGCTGAAAAGTCAATTGAGTTTGATCAATCACAAACTGATGACAGCAGTAGTGATGATGAAGAAGAAAAACATATTAATATTGCAAAATCTCATCTATCTCCTGAAAGTTTTCATTTTTATTTTGCAGATCGCTTGGAAAAACTGAAAGAGAAACAAGCTGTAAAAGAACAAATGAAACAGAAGTTTGAAAGTGGTGATCAAACAAAGGAAGCTGTTCAGAATGAAGAAGTAAAAAGTGTTGCTGAGGAGATTGCTGAACCAGAAAAAAATACATGAAGCATAAAAGGTGATTGAAGTTGAAAAAACCATAGAAGTTGAAAAGATTGTGGAAGTCATCAAACCTTGCTCAAAGTGTTTGGAACCATGCAAGGAATGTGCAACAAAAGATGAAAAGCTGGCTGAGCTAGAGAAGATGAAGGAACAATTACTGGTCAATCTCAACTATGTGAAAGAATCTTATGATGTCTTGAACAAAACAGTAACTGGTCTTCAAAAGACAAATTCTGAAAGAGAACAAGCACTAACGATGATGAATGTTGTGATGATGACAAAACAGAAAGCTATAAACTTCTACATCGAAGAAAGTGCTAAGTGGAAGCAAGAGTTGGAAACTGAAAAGATTGAAAATGAGCGAATCAGACTATTATTGCAGAGTTATTCTAGTTCTGATTATCTTATTGATAGAATTTATCCGACTGTTGCAGGTATGGAAGCTTTTCAAGATGAGAAGCCAAAGAAGAAGGATACTGGAGGAAGTGCAGAAGAAGAACAGAAGAAACCATTCTGGAGACAATCAAACCAGGAGTTTCTTGCTGAGAAGAAAAGGAATGGAACTGGAGTGTTTCATCCAAAAGAGACTCGAACCTGTTTCAAATGCAATGAAGCTAGTCACATTGCATGGAACTGTCCGAAAAATGCTAAGACTAAACAGGGAGTTTCTAAAAAACTGAAAGAAATAGTTGTTGATGTTGAACCACCAACCGAAAAATTCAAAATATTTGAAAATTCAACTTATGAGGTTGGTGAATGTTCTAAAAAGAATTTTTACAAAAAGAAAGCCAAGAACAACCAAGTGTGGGTTGTTAAGAAGTTTGAAGAGAAAGTCGGCAATGATTTTGGTTCCACAAAGCCAGAAGAGCCACAAGGTGAGGTAAAAGAGGTAATTTCTGTATCTTCAGAGAATGATGATGAATTTCCATCACTGAAGTTTGAGAAGATTAAACAAAAAGTTGGTAAGATTGAGATCTCGGATCAATTTTACTCCGAGAAGAATGAATTTCATATCGAGAAAGTTTTCAATGGAAATGTTAAGAAAATTTTTGGGAAAATGCTTGATGGGAAAGTAAAAGGGGTTAAATATTTTTACGCAACAAAGAAAGCAACTTTTAACCCAACTAAACAAGAGCTAAAAGAGCTAAAAACACCCAAAGTTGGTCAGACTTGGGTGGAAATTCTTTTCCCTTGAACATCTGACTATGCCGGAGATCCTAAGTTTGTAATCGCGGATCAGGAATCGGCATCATTCTTTAAATCTGATTATGAAAAAGAATCTTAAAATGTTTTGAATTTTACAGGTTGCGACTTGCCGGAGATCCCAAGTTTGTAATTGCGGATCAGGAATCGGCATCTTTCTTGATAATTGTTTTGTGAATGAATCTGTTAATAGTTAAATGGTTACAGGTTAAATGTGACTGGCCGGAGCTTCCAGGTTGGTAAGTGTGAAGCAGGAATCGGCATTTTTATTGGTAAAATGATTTTGTGTAGATGTGGTATTCCTACAAGTTGGTTGATGAAGGTTTACACCTACAAGTGGTAAATCAAGGACATTAAGTTGTACTTGTTTTTCCTACAAATGGTTAATCAAGGTCATTAGGTTGAACTTGATTGGACCAAACTTACAAGTGGTATTTTGAAAGACAATGTGATGAACCACACCCCGAACCTACAAGTGGTAAAACCAACAAAACTTATTTTCCGGAAAAATCATTCTGGTTAAAACAAACTTAAGTGTTTTGAAATCATAATGAGAAAATAGTTTTGTGAAAGGGGGAGTTCTGATTGTTTATGCCAAGTGGATGGCGATTTGAAGCGATTTGATATCAGTTGTCATGTTGTTTGTATAGTTTGTTTTCAAATTTTCTTAAATGTGTTTGCATTTTAGGGGGAGTAAGAAAATTTCAGAAAATCCAAAAACATTTGAAAATTTGAAAAAGGCAAAAACATGATAAAATTCAAAATTGAGTTTTGGTGTCAAAGAAGAGGAAATGATAGTATATCAGTAGACAGTTACAGTATGCTAAAGAAATGTAATGATTAAATAGCGTTAAACAGTCTCACTGATGATATGCCTATAGGTTTTTACACATTTAGTAAGCTTTTTCGGGATATAAACTTAAATTCAAACTTGCTTATTTTGTGGGGAACACTACTTGGATATATAGGTAACCCCTGAAATCTCGTTTGAAAGGTCCCTCTTTCTGAGATACTAGGTCTTTATGCTCAGTGATATCTGGGGTATTATTCCGGGACTTCTGCTGAATGGAAGTTCTGACCTAGTCCTCGAATAATACTTTTCGCATGCTTGAAAAATAGTGCCACCCTCAGCATAAATGATGAGACAATAAAATTGCTAATCAATGCTGTTGTAAAAAAGATCCTCTAAAGGGGACACACCCAAAAGTTGAGTCATGATCTCTCTGCTGAACG
The DNA here is from genome assembly GCA_030545235.1 of Helianthus tuberosus. Classification (NCBI taxonomy): domain Eukaryota; kingdom Viridiplantae; phylum Streptophyta; class Magnoliopsida; order Asterales; family Asteraceae; genus Helianthus; species Helianthus tuberosus. Next base: position 15,790,559 of record CM060369.1, on the reverse strand, counting down.
GTAGTTCTGACCTGAGCTCTCATGATTTTTCATAATTTATTAACCCCTTACAGATATCATCTGTGGTATTCTCACCTGTAAGACTGAATATTGGGATCTGGATACGGGAGTATATTCAAGAGGCGGGACACATGAATGAGTTTAAGTTCTTAATACATCTAACTCATATCCTGAATCAGTTGAAATTTGTGTGAGAATTTTAGTGGATCAGTATATCGGCAATCTAAGTGAATTGTTTAATTCTTAATGTGTAACTAAGCTCAACGGTACTCGTGACTTGTCAAAAACTGATATGATCCTCTTACAAAAAACTCATAAAAATACTGTCTGTAAATATTTCTTTACTGCATTTCTTTACAATCAAAAATCCAAAAAGATTTTCGGTGTGTTTTAGCATAAATTTTGAAAAACTCAAAAAGGTTTTCGACAACTGATGTTGGAGAGCTGATTTTCAAAATTGCAAGTGCTAAACATGATGACATTCTTGTGAAAAGTAGTTTGTGTTTGAAAATTAAATGTATTTTGATCAAATTTTAAAAGTGGTTCATCAAGAATATTGAGTTATTTTTTAGGGAGAAGTGTTAGTGCATACATTGAATTGTTAAATTTAGAAAATTTACTTTGAGGTAGAGATTATGCAGGATTATGAAAGAGCTGGATTTATCAATCCTGAGAATACCTGAGTTGGATAAAAGCCAGGTTACGATCTTGGAACAACCTCCGGATGAGCCAGGTTTCGATTCTGTGGACAAAGGTTGAGTCAGGCAACGATCTTGAACCTGTGAAAGCCAGATTACGATCCTGAAGCAGATGTTGCTGATGAACTGAAGGAATGCCAGCACATTGTTAGGGGGAGTCTGTTGATGCTGATAGAAAGAGTGAAGCCCAGAGACTGATCAAGACTGAAGATGCGAAGACTCGACACGTGAGACTCGTCAACATCTGAGGGGGAGTCTGTTAGTGCATGCATCTGTCAACTTCGTCTTGTATCGAGTCTTGTATAGAATAGGTTAGATCAGGGCACGAGAATCAAGAATATGTGTATTAGTTCTGATTCCGCTCGAAATGACATTCTGTCATTTCAAGCTAAATCACATGTCCTGATTCCGCTCGAGATGTAAAGTGTTGATTCCGCTCAAAGTTGTATTGTCTGATTCCGCTCGAAAGTTAACGTTCTGATTCCGCTCAAAATACACATAACATGTTCAAGCGGAACCCTAAGCCTATAAATAGAGCTCGAGCGAAATCATTTGTAACAGTTGCTGAATTCCATACCGAGGTGCTGCCGGTGTGACGTTTGCTTGTAATCATTGTTAGTTCAATATACAAGGTGTTTAAAGTGAAGAACTAGCTGTTTCTACCTTTGTTTCTTGTTTTCCGCACCTGAAACGAAGTAAAACTCCTCTGAACGACTCGTTCCGGTCAGATACACGATCCTACAATTTCCAGAAGAGTTACCAGGATTACCACCCGACAGAGAAGTAGAATTTAGGATTCATCTAATTCCAGGAACTACACCGATAGCCAAGGCACCTTATCGTCTAGCACCCACTGAAATGCTAGAATTGAAAAAGCAATTAGATGAATTACTAAATAAAGGTTTTATACAACCTAGTTCATCCCCGTGGGGAGCACCAGTATTATTCGTAAAGAAGAAAGATGGGTCAATGAGAATGTGTATCGATTATAGGGAATTAAATAAGGTTACAATTAAGAATCGATACCCATTACCTAGGATTGATGATCTCCTTGATCAACTCCAAGGAGCTAGATATTTTTCTAAAATCGATTTACGCTCCGGATATTATCAATTGAAGGTACAAGAGGAAGACATACCTAAAATTGCTTTCAGAACTAGGTATGGTCATTACGAGTTTACAGTCATGCCCTTCGGACTGACGAATGCACCTGCAGCATTCATGGACACGATGAATAGAATCTGTAAACCGTATTTGGATAAATTTGTAATTGTCTTCATCGACGATATACTTATTTATTCCAAAAGTCAGGACGAGCATTGTCAGCACTTGCATGCAATCTTAACTTTGTTAAGAAAAGAAAAGCTTTACGCCAAATTTTTGAAGTGTGAATTTTGGCTACAAGAAGTGCAATTTTTAGGTCACATGGTAAATCACGAAGGTATTCACGTAGATCCTTCTAAGATAAAAGCAATCACCAAATGGAAGGTTCCGCAATCAGCCATGGAAATTAGAAGTTTTCTAGGGTTAGCCGGATATTATAGACGGTTTATTAAGGATTTTCCAAGATAGCTGTACCATTAACTAAGCTAACCTGTAAAGCAATTAAGTTTGGTGGATAGGCTTGAAGAAGTGTAACACCTCGAAAATTTACGTCCAATAATGTATTGACACGTGTCATAGGCTTTGAGTATGTGAAAAAGCACTTTAGAGGGACTAAAGTTGACAAACAGTGAAACTATGTGAATATAAGGGTCCAAAGTGTCAACAATGGATAAATAGGCCCTACAATAACCCTACATGGTGTTTATAATCTTAAACGAATAAATCATGGATCATACGAAGAAGAAAATGAAAGAAAGTGAGGAATTACAAACTACAGGGGCTAAATGTGTCAACATGTTGAAAGTATACCTCTGAGTGACCTTTTGGCAAACCCGAAACTTTGTAACGATAAAATATACTCACTAGAATATGTGGTAAAAATTTCATAAAGTTTCGTTATCGTATGAGAAAGTTATGATCAAAACCGTGCACGAAGGGTTAAATGCGTTAACGTTGAAATTCGTGACTTTTCGGGTAAGCACAAAGTTAACCAAGGACCTAACCAAGTTTGTAGATGTCCTAAGGCCCTTAAAAATCAGGTTTGAGGGTCAAGAGTGCAAGAAAAATAGCCAAAACCACGCAACAAAGGACCAGGGACTGAAATGTAAAACATAGAAACTTGTTTGGCAGGTTCTGACAGGCTAGGCGGCCCGCGTAAAGGTCCCTTATGGACTTACGCGGCCCGCGTCAGACACACAGTAACAGAAAACGCGCAGATGTCAGTTTTTAGGTCTGTTTCGATTGTTAACAGCTGTTATGTGATACCATATGCTCTCCAATGGTTTTACATGCATAGAGGGGCACTTGGACACATCTGATAACAGTTATAGACTCTTGTGGCATCATCCTAGAAGATCAAAGTTTATATAAAAGGAAGTTGAAGTATAGCAACATTGTTCATTCACTTGCAAACTCTAACAAGTCCACTTCTGGAGCTCCTCGAGATTAAATGAAATCTGCTCAGTCTTTTCTCGAATTGAAAGTACCTACGAGTTGGTATTTATGTGGGTAACAAACCCTTAAAAGGGTATTTTTTGATTCCCACTCTAACTATGTTAATTGTCGAGTCAAAGATTGCTTTAAAAAGTTAACAGAATGATTATTTGCAAATTTAAGCATAATTAGCAATGTAGGATACATGCAACCTGTTTGATCATTAAAATAACTTGGTAACTAATGTAAGAACATGTTCCAACATGATTAACTCGACAATTTTCAGTTTAGACCCGGATCGGAACCGAAAGTCGCATAAATTGACTTCTGCTTTGACTTTCAGTTCTGATCCGTTCATGCATGTTTGAGATCTGCCTTAGAGCTTATTTTGGACCAGGTTTCATATAAGTATAACTCTCTGCGATTATACAACTTGGTTCAATACCTATCCGATTCATATGCATGTTTCCGATTAATGCTTAAATGTTGACTATTATGCCCTTTTGACTATAAAATGTGATTTTTGAAAAAGTAAAAGAGTAGAAACCTTAGTTACTGATTTATAGACTTGCACCTAAAATTTGACATCAGTTTGAGGTCTAGATTAAGAGTTATGCTCATTAGCGTAATTTGAAAGCTTTATGTTAATTAAATGGCGCAATTAGCGTATAACCTATTTAAACCCACTTTTTGATATCAAACTTTTTACCCACTAATGTAATATAATATTTTGAGATTTTTGAAGATTTTTATTTAATTTTTGGCTGAGCATAACATAGGTCTCTAAGTTTAATTCGGTTAATACTGATTTTGCCCTTTTTAACCATAAAATGAGTTTTACAAATCTTTTTGACCCCAAACATTTTTCTACTGATTTTATTTGTTAAATAAAATATTTTGAGCCTTCTGGAATTGTAAAAATATCAGCTTTCCTTTAAAAACCCGGAAATGGCTCCAAATCGCCTTTTTAAGCGTTTTTAACGCATAGTTTGTACTAAAACTATATTAAACATATAAGGTTGATACCTACGGATATTTTTAGTATATTTTTATATAATAAGAGTAAGTAAAAGTTTATAAACTCAGATTTCCAGTTTTGACCTTTTAAGCCTAAGTGAAATTACCAAAATACCCCTAAGGTGCATAGTTTGGTTTTAAATTATAAATTTCACATATAGGTCATACCCTACTGTTATAACATGTTAAATTAAGTATATTTACTGTATAAATCAGACCTGTAACTCAGATTACAAATTAAACTCCTTTATAATCTTTTAAATGACCAAAATGCCCTTATGAGGCATAAGTTGAGTTTAAATTCATTTGGGGCATGATAGAAGATATCTTACTGATATTATAACATATTTAAGCCATATTATCTCAGGGAACTTGTATATGACTCTTATGGTTACCCGTAACGCTCTTTTCACGTTCGGTTCGGTTTATGTAATTAGTTTGCATAAATTGACCGAAACGGGTCAAACATTATCATTTTTGTCTCAAAATCCAGAATGTGTTTAGTATACCCATATTATACAAGTCTTCAAACTTGTCGGGTCTAAATCACATTATATCCGGTCTTCGCTTAATCGTGCGTTTGAACCGTATCTTCCTTTAAAGCTAACCGGTCTAAGCTTAGGCTTAAATAAAGACCCGTTAGAAATCTAATAGGTTATTATAAACCTTTGTTCCAGAATAGAAGGACTAGTAAAAGCTACCCGCACTCGCTAATTGTGATTTATACGTACAAAGGTAAATACTTTTAACTTATTTTCCCTATACGGGCTTGGGGTACGGTATATAAAATACCGCTTGGTCCGGCATTGAATCTTTAATCGAATAGAGGTTAAATTATTGATATGCTATGTTTTGAATGTGTTTTGTTTGCTTAAAGCCTTTGGGGGGTTAATGACTATGTCCCGGATATCCTTGGCATCATCTTACGAGATGGCCACGACCTGAGCACGGGGTGTAGGCGTACACCTTTCAGTGCATAACTCAATATTGTGGTGTGTCTATTAATCTTTAACCCGGTCTTCGGATCGGGCTACTGAACGCATAAGTAACATGTAAATCCCTTACAAGATTATATTCACATAATTATCCCAAGTTATAAAATGTTTTGTGCCACGTGCATTCAAATCAATTTTCAACCCTTTTCAAAATGAGTCAGTTAAATTGTATTTACCAGTGTAAACTGACGTATTTTTCCAAAAGGTTAAGTGCAGGTACTACTCGTACTAGGCTGGCTGTCTTCTAAGCGTCCACAATAAGTCTCGCAAGCTTGGATGTCAATAAAGCTGTTGAACAATATCTTCTTTTATTTTGATCCGCCTGTGGATCCGTTTCAACTATTCGTGATATTTAATATTACACTTTATTAAAGTTGAAATGAATCTATCTTTGCTTCCGCTGTGCATTTATATATTGTGTTGTTTGACTTTTAATGATATCAACTACGTCACGATACTCCCCACCGGGCCCACCGGTGACACGTGGAAAATAGGGGTGTGACAGGTTGGTATCAGAGCCAACACTGAGTGAATTAAACACTAGCCTTTTGTGTTTAATCTCAGTTACACAATTGCACATTCCTCGATTCTCGAGTCTAGACAAAGAACTTAGGAATTATCCAAATTTGTTTTATTTCTAACTTTGTCTTATATATTGTTCTTGTTGTATCACTTGTTTGATTTTGACAGGTTGACAAAATGCCGCCAAGGATGAGGGGAAGAGGCAGAGGACAAGGAGCACTTGTCGCCCCAAATGACCATGAAGCCGGACCTTCGCAGCACCGGCGAACACCATCGGATCCCAACAACCCGGGTCCTCAAGAGCCATGGAGGACCTATATTGAGCCAGCTAGGCGCTCAGTTTCACTGAGTACCTCCCCTTCCATTCCACACTCTTTCGGGCCTCATTCTGAAAATGAGCCCCACAACTCCCACCAGTCCTACATTCCTCTTCAAGGACATAACTCACCCTTTGACCACCTATCACCTGTTTTCCAAGGCCAGTTCAACCCTGTCGACTACCTTGGAGTGCCAGTGGGTTTTAACCCACTTGGACCCGAAGATCACTTTTCCGGTGGCAACGCAATGGATATAGATGAAGACACCGATCCTTCAATGCCACCATCCGGATGTCCTAACCATCCCATTGAAATTTCAGATGGGTCACCTTTTGTGGGATCACCATATAATGGTCCCGACAGCTTCGAGGAGAAATTCCGGCAGTATGACTGGGTGTTTACCCCCAGTTACCACAACTCTCCCCTGCACCAGCCACAGCACAGCTCTCCCCTGCACCAGCCGCAGCACAGCTCTCCCCTACACCAGCTGCAGCAGCTTCAGCAACAGCAGAATCCTTCTGAGGATTCCCGACTTGTCGCGGTCACTCCGCCGCCACCACCACCTCAGCTTCAGCCTCCCTCGCCCCCGAGGCGAAGGAGAACGACTGTGCGAATATCCGCACGAGGGGGAGTGCGCATCAGCACCCCTCCACTTTCAAGTGGCAGCCGATACTCGCCACTTCACGAAGAACCAGAGATGGGAGAATCCTCACACCCCGTCTCAGAAGTGGTCTCTGCGCCAGTCGCGCCACAACCACCACTGGGTTTTGGAGACCCAATTCCTACTTACACTGGTGCGGCGGCATACAATCCCTACGAGCAGCCGATCCACACCAATTACAACTTTACAGAAGATCCCTACTGGGTAGCTGCGAACTCTCTCCAGCCAGGAGGTCCCTATGGAGGTCCCTGGACTGCGGGACACTCGACCTATGGATACCCATCATATGGGTATCAGCAACCGCAGCCTCCTCAACCTCCGCATTATCAGCAACCACCGCAGACACCGGTGATGTCACCGCCACAATTTCAAGAAATCCTTCAAGGGATAAATGAGGTGCGACATGAATTGCGGGAAGAACGTAGGCATAACCGAGGGATGTTCAAGAAAATGGTGGATTTGATCAAGGGAAAAAGCAAGAAGGATCACTAAATCCTTTGTTTGTTTGGTTATTTTAGTATTGTAATCATGTCCCTGCGAGGACATTTATTTCTGTACTCTACCCCTGCGTGGGTATTTTCTTTCTGTTCTGCCCCTGCGTGGGCATGTCTTTTTATTTGACCCCTGCGTGGGTTTGTTAGTTTGGCCCCTGCGTGGGCATGTTATTTATGTAAAAGTCCCGTTTAGGGCAAACTGGTACTAGTTTAATTTTATTTGGAATGGTTAATTCAAGTTTTTCATTTTAAATTATGTGTATGAAGAAATGAAAAATAACATTTATTATTTTGATTTACCATTTTTAATAAAATAATAAGGATCTTAAAAGGTAAAACCTAGCTTTTATGTTATCATAAATTTAGCCATTATGGTAAAACCTGTTTTAAAAAGATTCAAATCTCTGTTAACATCTGCCAACATGTTAACAATCTCGACTAATGTGATCCGCAAAATCACACATGTCACCCTCTTGTAATTATTCAAATTTCTTATTATTATTTAAACGTCTGTTTGTGATGTATTGCCTACGGGCTATAACCAATGTCATATAAGACAAAAGACAGTCGTAGATTATAAAACTCCCTGTCTAGAAAGGTAATGAACCTTGACTTAAACCCTAATAACTAGATCTTATAAGGTCTAACTCTATAATTTGGAATTGTCCACGTGACTAGGCCTATTGTGCCAATATTTTTTTCATTCTGGATAGGGATGCTAATAAAAAGTCCTAAATGAAATTATTTAACAAATTAACTAGTATGGCTATTAAAACCATGGTTAATAAATCGTCAAGAATGATAATACTGTTTAGGCTTCTAAATAAACCTTGTCCTTATTTCCTTTATGTAGCAATTAAAACTACATGGCCAAGTCGGAAGAAATAAACAGTCATTCAGCGGAAAACCCTGAAAATGCCAAAATATTGGTAACTGGTGCAGAGCTGCAAGCACTAGTAGAAAATGCTGTTACCAAGGCAATAAATAGGCAGTATAGTGAAGAAAGCGGGACCCGGAGTAGGACCCGATCTGCACCACATTCCAAGCCAAAGGTTCACTCTGAGGCTCATAGCAAACCACCTTCTAAAAAGGATGGACCCAAGAAGGATGATGATCGACACTCATCAAATCAAAACAGTGTTCCCTCAAAGAAGATAGAGTTTGATGCTAAACCTCATACCAAGTCATGTACCTACAAGTACTTTGTTTCTTGCAAACCCAGAGACTTTACTGGGGAAAAGGGAGCGGTTAACTGCATGACCTGGTTGGACGAGATGGATACGGTAGTAGACATCAGCGGTTGTGCTGAAAGGGACGTAGTAAAATATGTATCCCAATCGTTCAAGGGAGAAGCACTGGCGTGGTGGAAGTCTCTCATACAAGCTGCTGGAAAGATCCCACTCTACAACTTGTCATGGGATCAGTTCGTTGCTCTTATTAAAGAGAATTATTGCCCGCAGCACGAAGTCAAGAGAATCGAATCAGACTTCTTATCATTGGTGATGAAGAATTTAGATTGTCAAGCATACCTCACCACTTTCAATACCCTATCTAGGTTGGTTCCATACTTGGTAACCCCAGAACCTAAGAGGATTGCTCGCTTCATCGGGGGTTTAGCCCCAGAGATTAAAGCTAGTGTTAAGGCATCAAGGCTTTGGAGTGTAAGAAGCTGAAAGATGCAACATGTTACGGTTGCAATGAAAAAGGGCACATTAAGTCCAATTGCCCAAAAACCACCAAGAAAACCGAGGATGGGAAAAAGACCAATGCCAGGGTCTTCAAGATGGATGCAAAGGAAGCAGTTCAGGATGACAACGTGATTACAGGTACTTTTCTCGTAAATGATGTTTATGCTAAAGTATTGTTTGATTCTGGAGCAGATAAGTCTTTTGTTGATGATAAGTTCTGTAAGTTATTAAACCCGCTCAGTCTTTTCTCGAATTGAAAGTACCTACGAGTTGGTATTTATGTGGGTAACAAACCCTTAAAAGGGTATTTTCAGATTCCCACTCTAACTATGTTAATTGTCGAGTCAAAGATTGCTTTAAAAAGTCAACAGAATGATTATTTGCAAATTTAAGCATAATTAGCAATGTAGGATACATGCAACCTGTTTGATCATTAAAATAACTTGGTAACTAATGTAAGAACAAGTTCCAACATGATCAACTCGACAATTTTCAGTTTAGACCCGGATCGGAACCAAAAGTCGCATAAATTGACTTCTGCTTTGACTTTCAGTTCTGATCCGTTCATGCATGTTTGAGATCTGCCTTAGAGCTTATTTTGGACCAGGTTTCATATAAGTATAACCCTCTGAGATTATACAACTTGGTTCAATACCTATCCGATTCATATGCATGTTTCCGATTAATGCTTAAATGTTGACTATTATGCCCTTTTGACTATAAAACGTGATTTTTGAAAAAGTAAAAGAGTAGAAACCTTAGTTACTGATTTATAGACTTTCACCTAAAATTTGACATCAGTTTGAGGTCTAGATTAAGAGTTATGCTCATTAGTGTAATTTGAAAGCTTTATGTTAATTAAATGCCGCAATTAGCGTATAACCTATTTAAACCCACTTTTTGATATCAAACTTTTTACCCACTAATGTAATATAATATTTTGGGATTTTTGAAGATTTTTATTTAATTTTTGGCTGAGCATAACATAGGTCTCTAAGTTTAATTCGGTTAATACCGATTTTGCCCTTTTTAACCATAAAATGAGTTTTACAAATCCTTTTGACCCCAAACCTTTTTCTACTGATTTTATTTGTTAAATAAAATATTTTGAGCCTTCTGGAATTGTAAAAATATCAGCTTTCCTTTAAAAACCCGGAAATTGCTCCAAATCGCCTTTTTAAGCGTTTTTAACGCATAGTTTGTACTAAAACTATATTAAACATATAAGGTTGATACCTACGGATATTTTTAGTATATTTTTTATATAATAAGAGTAAGTAAAAGTTTATAAACTCAGATTTCCAGTTTTGATCTTTTAAGCTTAAGTGAAATTACCAAAATACCCCTAAGGTGCATAGTTTGGTTTTAAATTATAAATTTCACATATAGGTCATACCCTACTGTTATAACATGTTAAATTAAGTATATTTACTGTATAAATCAGACCTGTAACTCAGATTACCAATTAAACTCTTTTATAATCTTTTAAATGACCAAAATGCCCTTATGAGGCATAAGTTGAGTTTAAATTCATTTGGGGCATGATAGAAGATATCTTACTGATATTATAACATATTTAAGCCATATTATCTCAGGGAACTTGCATATGACTCTTATGGTTACCCGTAACGCTCTTTTCACGTTCGGTTCGGTTTATGTAATTAGTTTGCATAAATTGACCGAAACGGGTCAAACATTATCATTTTTGTCTCAAAATACAGAATGTGTTTAGTATACCCATATTATACAAGTCTTCAAACTTGTCGGGTCTAAATCACATTCTATCCTGTCTTCGCTTAATCGTGCGTTTGAACCGTATCTTCCTTTAAAGCTAACCGGTCTAAGCTTAGGCTTAAATAAAGACCCGTTAGAAATCTAATAGGTTATTATAAACCTTTGTTCCAGAATAGAAGGACCAGTAAAAGCTACCCGCACTCGCTAATTGTGATTTATACGTACAAAGGTAAATACTTTTAACTTATTTTCCCTATACGGGCTTGGGGTACGGTATATAAAATACCGCTTGGTCCGGCATTGAATCTTTAATCGAATAGAGGTTAAATTATTGATATGCTATGTTTTGAATGTGTTTTGTTTGCTTAAAGCCTTTGGGGGGTTAATGACCATGTCCCGGATATCCTTGGCATCATCTTACGAGATGGCCACGACCTGAGCACGGGGTGTAGGCGTACACTTTTCAGTGCATAACTCAATATTGTGGTGTGTCTATTAATCTTTAACCCGGTCTTTGGATCGGGCTACTGAACGCATAAGTAACATGTAAATCCCTTACAAGATTATATTCACATAATTATCCCAAGTTATAAAATGTTTTGTGCCACGTGCATTCAAATCAATTTTCAACCCTTTTCAAAATGAGTCAGTTAAATTGTATTTACCAGTGTAAACTGACGTATTTTTCCAAAAGGTTAAGTGCAGGTACTACTCGTACTAGGCTGGCTGTCTTCTAAGCGTCCACAATAAGTCTCGCAAGCTTGGATGTCAATAAAGCTGTTGAACAATATCTTCGTTTATTTTGATACGCCTGTGGATCCGTTTCAACTATTCGTGATATTTAATATTACACTTTATTAAAGTTGAAATGAATCTATCTTTGCTTCCGCTGTGCATTTATATATTGTGTTGTTTGACTTTTAATGATATCAACTACGTCACGATACTCCCCACCGGGCCCACCGGTGACACGCGGAAAATAGGGGTGTGACAAGAAGTCTATAGCTACCTATGTAGCTAAATGTTTGACGTGTGCGCAAGTCAAAGCTGAACATCAGAAGCCGTCAGGTTTGCTATAACAGCCTGAACTTCCCACCTGGAAATGGGAAATGGTAACTATGGACTTTATCACCAAGTTGCCAAAGACAAAGAAAGGAAATGAAACTATATGGGTGATAGTAGATAGACTGACTAAGTCAACACATTTCCTACCCATTAAGGAGACCTATAGCTTCGACAAGTTAGCCTAATTGTACGTAGATAAGATTGTATCTCTGCATGGCGTACCAGTGTCTATTATCTCTGACAGAGATACTAGATACACATCACATTTTTGGAAAAGTTTCAATCAATCCTTGGGTACGGCTTACCATCCGCAGACGGACGGACAGAGTGAGCGTACCATCCAAACTTTGGAAGACTTGCTTCGTGCATGTGTGATTGACTTAGGTGGTAGTTGGGACAACCACCTGCCATTAATCGAGTTCTCTTATAACAACAGCTATCATACAAGCATCAAGGTTGCGCCTTTCGAGGCCTTGTACGGTAGGAAGTGCAGAACACCCGTTTGTTGGGCGGAAGTTGGAGATGTCCAACTGACAGGACCTGAAATAGTCCTGGAGATGACAGATAAGATTGTGCAGATACGCGATCGTCTCAAAGCTGCCAGGGACAGATAGAAAAGCTACTCGGACTTAAGGCATAAACCTCTAAAGTTTGAGGTTGGTGACAAGGTACTACTTAAAGTATCACCCTGGAAAGGGGTGATGCGTTTTGGCAAGAAAGACAAGTTGAGCCCCAGATACATAGGACCATTTGAGATCATCGAATGTGTCGGATCAGTGGCCTATAAGTTAAATTTGCCTGAAGAGCTCAGTGGTATTCATAACGTATTCCACGTCTGCAATCTGAAGAAGTGTCTAGCTGATGAGTCATTAGTCATACCACATACAGATGTGCACATCGATGAGAGCTTGAAGTTTTTTGAAAAACCTGTGTCGATCGAGGATCGACAGGTTAAGAAGCTTCGAAGGAAGCATGTACCGATCGTAAAGGTAAAGTGGGATGCCCGTAGAGGTCCCGAGTACACGTGGGAGGTAGAGTCCACAATGAAAAAGAAATACCCTCATTTATTTCAGTAAATATCGAGGTCGAGATTTCTTTTAAGGGGGTGAGGATGTGATATCTCAAAATTTCATGTCCAGTATTATATCGACACGTGTCACGGGTTTAAAACGTGTAAAGGATTTCCTTAGAAGGACTAAAGTTGACAAACAAGGAAAGTATGTGAATATAAGGGTTCAAAATGTCAACAATAGATAAATATGCTTTACAATAACCCTACATGATGTTTATAACCTTAAACGAATGAATCATGGATCATACGATGCTAATTGTGAAAGAAAATGATTAATTATGCTCAATAGAATGCATGATAAATTATGCTCAATAGAATGCATGATAAAAATCTCACCAAGTTGCGTTATCATATGAGAAAGTTATGATAAAATTCGTATACGAGGGGTTAAAAGCGTCGACATGTTAATACATACCTCTGAGCGACCTATGAATAAATCCTAACCCTTAACCTGTGTTATAAACATATGATAAGCATTCTAATCCGGTTAATGCTAACAATGATTGACCCAAATTGAAAGAATGGGATCCTATGAGGATGTGCAGGACAACCTTCGTTTATGGCCCTTTCAAAAGAATACAAGGCAACTTTAGAACATGGCAAGGTGGTCTTAACTGTTCAGGAGATGATCAAGAGGCCCCATATTGATAATAGAGGCCCAAATTTGTAATACCTAAGTTGCCTGTTCGAAGCTTGAAAGGTTAAATTTTTTTTGCCTTCTAGTAAAGGCTTACGGACCGCAAAGACTTGGTCTTACGGTCCGTAAGGCATCCCCAGCAACAGAAAATTTACTAGGTGCCTGTTATGAATTAGTAACCGACTTAAATAGATATTTTTCACTACCATGTGTAGCACAAACTAGTTCTTAGGCTTAGGGACACTTGTAATTGATCAGGGATCACCTCATAGGCTTGTTTGTCATGATTATAATGGATCAAAGGCACTATATAAGACCCACATTGTTGCAAACTTTGATCATCCATTCATACCTTCACTTCTGATCATTTCTGGAGCTCAAGAGCCTTCCCTAAGCATCACTAGTCGTGCATAGGACCTTGGTAAGCTTCCTTAACCTTCCCTAATCGCGTTTTACTTAGTTAATTAGCTTAAAGGCAAACCGTCGTAATTAAGGTTTGACTTATCGATAAATCACTAATGGTCTGATGATTAGCCAAATTGAAAGTTGTTATAAGTTGGTTTTTAGGTGGGCAATAAACCCTTAATAGGCACCCTCTGATTCCCGCTCTAACTAGATCATTGTCGGGTCAAAGTTTGTTATAAAAAGTCAACAGAAACTTAACTTTCAAATTAACACGTAATTAGCAATGTAGAAGGCGTGCAACCTATTTTATCACTCATATAACTTGGTAATAATTATAAGAACTGGTCTAAGCTTGTTCGATACGACAATTTTCTGTTTAAGCTCGGTTCGGAGCCGAAAGTCGCAAAACTTTGACTTTTGCTTTGACTTCAGTTCTGACCCGATTTAGATGGGTTTAGAAATGACTTAGAGCTTCCTTAGGACCAGGTTACATGATGGTACAACCCTCTGTGATTGGTTCGTGGTTTGGCCGATTCGTTTACACGTTTCCGTTAATTGCTTAATGTTGACCATAATGCCCTTTTGACCATAAAACGAGAATTTTGGAAATGTAAGAGGACAATAATCTTTGTTACTGATTTATAAACATGTCCCTAAATTTTCACATCAGTTGGAGGTCTAGATTAGGAGTTATGCTCAATAGCGTAATTAGAAGGTCTTTTGTTAATTAAACGGCATAACTAGCGTAACGCCTATCTAAACCCAATTTTTGACACCAAACCTTTTACCCACTGATGTAATATAATATTTTGACATTTTTGAAGATTTTTAATTATTTTTAAACTGATCATAACCTAAGGTTATCGCCTTAATTTGGTAAATACCGATTTTACCCTTTTGCTTATAAATTGAGTTTTAGATAACATTTAGACACCAAACTTTTGGCCACTGATTTTATATGATAAATGAAGTATTTTGAACTTTATAACCTGATTAGAAAACTCAGATTTCCTGTTAAAACCTGAAATCGCTTAAAACGGCTTTTTTCGCGTATTAAATACATAGTATGGGTTTAAAACCATTTTGTCATATAATACTTATCACCAACTGATATGACCTGTTAAATTAAGTTGTTTTACTGATTATTTCAGACCCGAGTCTCAGAATTTTAATTGATCTCTTTTATAATCTTTAAAATGACCATAATACCCCTACGGGGCTTAAATTGAGATTAAACTCGTTTTGGGCATAATGGAAGGCATCCTACTGATATCACAACATGTTTAAAGCATATTAACTTAGGAAACCTGTTCTTGACTCATTTGGTTACCCGTGATGCTTTATTCGCGTCCGGTTCGGTTTATGTAACTAGTTTGCATAAATTGACCGAAACGGGTCAAACCTCATCATTTTCACCTCAAAATCCAGAATGTGTTTAGTTTACCCATATTATACAAGTCTCCAAACTTGTCGGGACTAGATCACATTCTAATCCGGTCTTCGCTTAATCTTGCGTTTTGAACCGTATATCTTCCTTTAAAACTAACCGGTCTAAGTTTAGGCTTAATTAAAGACCCGTTAGGATTCTAATAGGTTATTATAAACCTTCGTTCCAGAATAGGAGACCCGGTAAAAGCTATTTGCACTTGCTGTTGTGATTATACTTTGCTCAGGTAAATACTTTTAACTTATTTTCCCTATACGGGCTTGGGGTACGGTATATAGAATACCGCTTGGTCGGGCATTGAATCTTTAATCGTATGTTGGTTAATTCATTGAAATGTCCTGTTTGAAAATGTTTTGTTTGCTTAAAGCCTTTGGGGGGTTAATGACTGATGTGTGCAAAATGCAACATATAAATTACATCAAACAAGGCATAAAACTAACCCTTTTTAAGTACTAATATTGGAAAAAGAGTGTTTTTGTCTTCCTTTTGTATTTTCAGGATTAAATAAGCTCAAAAACACAAAAGAAGCAAAAAGACAGCTAAATCCAACATAAATACAAGGAAAGGAACATTAGTGGACTGCCCGACCCCTCAACGGCACCTTCCAAAGCAAAATAGAGAAGGCAGAAGTCTGAACACGCCCCGTGCTCAGCCAGCACGGGGGCGTGCCCAAGAAGCAGCAGAAAAGACAAACCTATAGAAGCTTCTATTGCCCACCACGGGGCGTGCCCAGCGGACACGGGGGCATGTCGAAAGTACAGCAGGCGCATTTATTGTACTTGCGAATTACAATTAATGAGGAGAGAGAGTGTCAGACAGGCACGGGGCCGTGCCCAGCGGACACGGGGCCGTGCCCAGCTCTCTGTTCAGCCTATAAATAGGAGTGCTTGGATTCATTTCATCTCATCCCTTGGCACACCACCTCTCTCACACTTCATCCACCACCCACCACCATCACAACACCATCATCCACCACCATCATCCATTGTCCATCGTAGAGTGTGTGAGTCGTCTCGGGATCCAAGATTGATCGTAAGAGTTCTTGACAATCAAGGCCATGTTTGCCTAAGTCTCTTACATCACTTGGTGAAGACAAAGTGTCTAGTATAATACTTTTTATTTCTAATCTTTTGCACTTTTTATTTGGTTTTGTATTAATGACTTTAATAACTAGTTACTTATGTTGAAGGTGATATTTCCTTATCGTTTGTCCGTGGTGTCTTGGCATTATTTTACTGTCTATATAAAATAAAAGATTTTCACCATTCATATCTCCACGGTCTATATGGAGGTATGTTGGCTACCTGGTCGGGGGTTAAGGGAACGGTTTGGTAAAGGTCTTGCCATTGTTCAGCGTTTAGAGGTCCTGCAATGGACCTGGGTCAAATTTAGTAGGACCTCCTTCAATGCTTCACGGTATTGGATGGCGGGGGTCCAAACTCTTTGACCCCCTCATAAGTTAACTACTATTAATACTATAACCCGGCTATTTAGGACTGTATCCCTGCTGACTCAGACTACTTAGCCGAGGGTAACGTCACCGCCAAAAGCGGGGCCTACCACAATACTGCATTAATAACTTAATTCATTATCTTCCAATAATCCACCCCTTTAGGATTGTATCCTTGCTGACTCAAACTACTGGGGTGAGGGTAACGTCACCTTCAAAAGAGGGGCCTACTACAATAACTAAGATAATCTCTTAATTATGTGCAAAAGTGCGGAAATAATCAAAGGTTATACTAGATACGAGTCGGAACCAAGTGATTCATCTTGTCTATCTGTTTTTCTTTTATTTTTATTTTCAGCATTTTAGTTAGTTTTTATTTTTCTTAATTTAAAACATTTTTCTAAACTTTTTATTTTGATTAGACGTTGAGGATAAACCGGTACTAAAAGCTCTTGTGTCCTTGGACGACCTCGGTATCTTACCAACGCTATACTACACTCAACGATGGGTGCACTTGCCCATATGTGTGTTTAGTGTTAGTAAAATATCGTGTTTTATAAATTTAAAACTTGGCTAAAATAAGTGTTAAAAAGGGCTTAAAATATACACCTAATATATACGACACTTAAACGCGCATCAAGTTTTTGGCACCGTTGCCGGGGACACAAGGATTTTAAGAAAGTTAGGAATCAACGGCCTAATCATTTCTCTTTTTTCTTGTTAATTTTTTTAGATTTTCTTAGTTTTTCAGTTTCTGCAGAGCTCAGCACGGGCCGTGCCCGCTGAACACGCCCCCGTGCTCAATCATTGGAACTGGCAATCCTGTTTTACGTCAGACAGTAAGCTGAACACGGGGCCGTGCCCACTCAACACGCCCCCGTGCCCAAGATTCACTTACTGAAAACAGAACCGTTAGATCCCGGCGGTTGGTAATTTCTGACACAAACATGAGTGATAGTAATTGTTTTTACTTTCGGCACTCTTATGGTACGTGGTGTCAATTATGTGGTGGCAAACATGAAGAAGTAAAATGCTACTTTCTAAATTATAGGCCCCACTACATGGACCCACCGACTTCTCACAACCTTAAGAGGGGCGAAAGTAAAAATAAGCACTATTTCTCCCTCGAATGCGCCCAGCCAGATATTCTAGGGGAAATGCTCCTTGATGAGTTATTTCAACTAGAAAAGCTAATTCTGAATTGGTTAAACGAGCTTAGGAAGGATTTTATTGATCCACCCCAAGACGATAACCATGAAGAAATATTGGAACCGCATTCCGACAACCTCGTTGCTCCCGAAAATACCTTCGTTCCTAGCAAAGACTTGGACGATAGTCGTCCCTGTGTCGATTGTGCCATGAAGGACTCTCCATTGACTTCGTTCGGTGCATACATAGACCTGAGCGATTCGGCATACACCTTCTTTAACAAGAGCCCGAGAAAGGGTTGGACTTGTCCACCTAGAATGAAAATAGGAATTACCCTCACCGACATCCTCTTGCGTTCTCGCCTTAGTCTAGGACAATTAAGGTATCTTAGGCACTTTGGGGTTGTTCCAACCAGTCAGGAACCACCCGATACTAATAAATTCCTTAAAAACTATACAACTTCATAAAACAGTCCTTCGACACGGGGCCGTGTCCAGCCAACACGCCCCCGTGTCCATCAAAAGATTCCATTCTGATCAGTACGTCAGAATACGGACAAACTGTGTCAGAACTCCACCTGCACACGGGCCGTGTCCACTGGGCACGGGGCCGTGTCCAGGATGCTGTCGTTTTCTATAAATGCAGCCAAGAATTCTGCACATTTGGACCAACTTGGGGCAGAGATTTGCAGGAATCTTCTCTCAAACTATCCTAGGTAAGTCTAAAAGAAGGTTCCAACAACCCATCTTGTCCTTTCCTCTTTTAGCCATTTCCTTCTTCTCCATCTTTCTCCAAGAACTACCATTGAAAGTTTGAAATTCTTCCAACTTTGTGGTAGGGATTAATGAGTTTTGTTCAAGGAATCTTGGTAAAAACATGTTATGTAACATTGTTTTAAGTTATTAGCAACTAAAAATACCCCACAAGTTCAGAAAATAACTTTAAAATCCAGGTTTCCTTGCTTCAAAATTCTGCAGAAAGATGAACACGGGGCCGTGCTCATTGAGCACGGGGCCGTGCTCATTGAGCACGGGGCCGTGTCCGGTAACTGTTTCATTTAAATAAACTTTTTCAGTTTATTTTTCGTAGAATGTCAAGTGAAAACAGCGATACATCTTCTGTGCATTCGTCAAACAGCCGAAGAGGAAGAAGACCCTCCATTGAAGCTACACTTGTGCACTATGTGATAGCATTAAGGGAGGCTCTCGACGAAATGACTTCAGTAGAGGAGGTCCTAATCGACCGTATTAACGATCTTACGATGGGACTTGAAAGCAGCTTCCAAGAAATTAACCTCTTGCACCAGAGGTTAAATATTCTTGTAGCACCCCCAATGGAACCAGTCCTTCCTCAGCAGGATTGGAACCTGGAACTCGGAATCAACAACCCTACCGGGTGGGAAGACTTTCCGGTGGAACCTCCTGTGGAACACCAACAAGAGACCCCGGTGGAAGTTGAAACTCCTCAAGCTAATGCCAATGAGCCTTCTTTTCTCCTTCCAAGGGAGGTGGAAGAATGGCTCGCCGACATTTGAGGAGAACCACACGCGGAAGATGGAGTTCAAAAAGGCCTTGTTTAACCAAGATTAATTACTTCTTGGAAATTTTGCTAATTAAAATAAAGTAAAGGCTAGGACTCCATGGCTTATTATTTCCTTGTTTTATCTAGTTTAATTTAGGACTATGTAAGTTCTCTCTATGATGAAATGAAATGATGGTTTTAAGGTTTGGATGGTTTGTAATGAATAAAACACACTCATGGTGGTAAAGGATGAAAAAGGGAACGAGAAAAATGAACTCATGCACAAGAACAAGGCAAACCGACAATTCTCTCCAGTTCAGAAGGTTCAACACGGGCCGTGCCCAACCAACACGGCCCCGTGCTGAACCACCTGCAGAAAAACGGCCAGTTCAGGTACCTGGACACGGGCCGTGTTCACCCAACACGCCCCCGTGTCCAGACTTCTGTATCTCTTATTTCAATTTTGTTACTGGCACTTGAACACCGGGCCGTGCCCGGATAACACGGGGCCGTGTTCAGCGCCCAGTAACACAAATTTTTGCTTTTTAAACACCATTTTACACATCTAATCAACCTAAAAATTTATTTTTGGGACACATTGAGGACAATGTGTAATTTAAGTGTGGGGGGGATGCTAAAACCTTGAATCTTGCAAGTCCTAAATACAAGCCTTAGACAAAACTCTATTGGAACCGCTAATCACCCCAAATGTTTTCAAAAATTTCATTTTTTTACTTGTCTAGGTTTAACTCGGGAAGTTCAAGTTCTCAAAAAGGTTATATTTTTACGAGTTTACAACCGATAGCGTAGTGATAAAAAGAACCAACATAAGAAAATTATGAAAAGGCATGACAAACTTAGTTAAAATTTGATTATATATACTTGATCACATAAAAACCCATTCCCACAAAAGTGAGTTTTGAGCCTTTATTGAGCATACAAATTTACATCTTTAGACTAAATGCTCATTTTTCGTTTCTTGTGTGAATAGCCGCTTGGTTCTTACAACTCTAGAACTTGCCATGACGATACATTCCCGGTCCTTATCAACTTAAACCCGAGTAAGTAAATGATGGAGGCATTAGGACTACCCCTTTTTATTTCTACACCATTATTTTTCATTTTCTTTTACCACCTACCCAAAAATCCCCCTAGTTAGCCCCTTTGAGCCTAAACCTTTTCATTTCATCACCCAAACA
Organism: Helianthus tuberosus; assembly: GCA_030545235.1. NCBI lineage: Eukaryota > Viridiplantae > Streptophyta > Magnoliopsida > Asterales > Asteraceae > Helianthus > Helianthus tuberosus. Next base: position 15,769,950 of record CM060369.1, on the reverse strand, counting down.
AAAAACCCTTTTACCCACCAAAACCTTTTTCATTTTTAACCCTTTGTTTTAGTAACAAGTTCGGTTTTTCGTATGATCAAAAAAAAAAAAATGTGTGTTGTTGATGAAGCAAAAAAATAAATAAATAAATAAACAAACAAGTTCATCAAAAATAACTTTGTTTGAATAAAAGCTTCATCAAAATAAAAAGTTAAAAAAAAAATAGAAAGTCTTACGAAAACCGACACTTGTTACGCTTTTCGCCCTTTTTCTACTAACCACTAACCACCAACCCAACCACCTACCTTTAACCCAAGCCTAACCCTTAACCCACAAAGTCCTCTTGATATTTACAAAGGTATAAAAGTTAAAAAGGAGGAGGATTGATTGCTTGGCAAGCTTATGGTAGGAATAAGTTCCATGCCGCTCTCGAGTGATTCACTAAAAATACACCTTCGGCCGAGTGTGAGTGATTTCTCCCGTGAGGTATGTGAACTTGTATATTAATGGAATTTTAAAAAGGCATGTTATGCCCAAATAAGTAATTTCTCCTATGAAACGTTCTAAATAAATCATTACGAATAGGATTGTAAATAAATAAAAATAAAACCCAAAAAGATCTTGGACATCCCGACACTCTACGACAAGCCCAAAACCTTCTCTTCTACCTATTCCATTTGGGAGTGTAAGCCACATATTAAAGAGTTTTGCTTGAGGACAAGCAAAAGTTCAAGTGTGGGGGTATTTGATGTGTGCAAAATGCAACATATAAATTACATCAAACAAGGCATAAAACTAACCCTTTTTAAGTACTAATATTGGAAAAAGAGTGTTTTTGTCTTCCTTTTGTATTTTCAGGATTAAATGAGCTCAAAAACACAAAAGAAGCAAAAAGACAGCTAAATCCAACATAAATACAAGGAAAGGAACATTAGTGGACTGCCCGACCCCTCAACGGCACCTTCCAAAGCAAAATAGAGAAGGCAGAAGTCTGAACACGCCCCGTGCTCAGCCAGCACGGGGGCGTGCCCAAGAAGCAGCAGAAAAGACAAACCTATAGAAGCTTCTATTGCCCACCACGGGGCGTGCCCAGCGGACACGGGGGCGTGTCGAAAGTACAGCAGGCGCATTTATTGTAATTGCGAATTACAATTAATGAGGAGAGAGAGTGTCAGACAGGCACGGGGCCGTGCCCAGCGGACACGGGGCCGTGCCCAGCTCTCTGTTCAGCCTATAAATAGGAGTGCTTGGATTCATTTCATCTCATCCCTTGGCACACCACCTCTCTCACACTTCATCCACCACCCACCACCATCACAACACCATCATCCACCACCATCATCCATTGTCCATCGTAGAGTGTGTGAGTCGTCTCGGGATCCAAGATTGATCGTAAGAGTTCTTGACAATCAAGGCCATGTTTCCCTAAGTCTCTTACATCACTTGGTGAAGACAAAGTGTCTAGTATAATACTTTTTATTTCTAATCTTTTGCACTTTTTATTTGGTTTTGTATTAATGACTTTAATAACTAGTTACTTATGTTGAAGGTGATCTTTCCTTATCGTTTGTCCGTGGTGTCTTGGCATTATTTTACTGTCTATATAAAATAAAAGATTTTCACCATTCATATCTCCACGGTCTATATGGAGGTATGTTGGCTACCTGGTCGGGGGTTAAGGGAACGGTTTGGTAAAGGTCTTGCCATTGTTCAGCGTTTAGAGGTCCTGCAATGGACCTGGGTCAAATTTAGTAGGACCTCCTTCAATGCTTCACGGTATTGGATGGCGGGGGTCCAAACTCTTTGACCCCCTCATAAGTTAACTACTATTAATACTATAACCCGGCTATTTAGGACTGTATCCCTGCTGACTCAGACTACTTAGCCGAGGGTAACGTCACCGCCAAAAGCGGGGCCTACCACAATACTGCATTAATAACTTAATTCACTATCTTCCAATAATCCACCCCTTTAGGATTGTATCCTTGCTAACTCAAACTACTGGGGTGAGGGTAACGTCACCTTCAAAAGAGGGGCCTACTACAATAACTAAGATAATCTCTTAATTATGTGCAAAAGTGCGGAAATAATCAAAGGTTATACTAGATACGAGTCGGAACCAAGTGATTCATCTTGTCTATCTGTTTTTCTTTTATTTTTATTTTCAGCATTTTAGTTAGTTTTTATTTTTCTTAGTTTAAAACATTTTTCTAAACTTTTTATTTTGATTAGACGTTGAGGATAAACCGGTACTAAAAGCTCTTGTGTCCTTGGACGACCTCGGTATCTTACCAACGCTATACTACACTCAACGATGGGTGCACTTGCCCATATGTGTGTTTAGTGTTAGTAAAATATCGTGTTTTATAAATTTAAAACTTGGCTAAAATAAGTGTTAAAAAGGGCTTAAAATATACACCTAATATATACGACACTTAAACGCGCATCAATGACCATGTCCCAGATATCCTTGGCATCATTTTACTAAATGGCCACGACCTAAGCACGGGGTGTAGGCGTACACCCGTCAGTGCCTAAATACATAATGTGGTGTGTCTATTGATCTTTAACCCAGCACGAACCAGGCTACTGAACGCATAAGGAACATGTAATTCTTTTACAAGTATTATATATAAATAATTATCCCAAGTTATAAAATGTTTGTGCCTCGTGCATTTAATTCAACTTTCTAAACCTTTTCAAATGAGTCAGTTGATTGTATTTACCAGTGCAAACTGACGTATTTTCCCAAAAAGATTAAGTGCAGGTACTACTCGAAATAGGCTGGCTTTCTCCTTAGCATCAATAAGAGTCTCGCAAGCTTGGATGCATTTCAGTCTGTTGAACAAAGTTTCTTTTTATTTGATCCACCTGTGGATTATTTTCAACTACTTGTGATACTTAATATTACAATATATTAAAGTTGAAATAAATCTATCTTTTGCTTCCGCTGTGCATTTATATATTGTGTTGTTTGACTATAACGATATCAACTACTTCACGATACTCCCCCACCGGGCCCACCGGTAATATGTGGAAATATCGGGGGGTGACAGGTTGGTATCAGAGCCAACATTGAGTGAATTAAACACTAGCCTTTTGTGTTTAATCTCAATGACACAATTGCACATACTCGAGTCTAGACAAAGAACTTAGGACGATTCCTAAATTGTTTTATTTTGTCCTTTATTCTCTTGTTGTTCTTTCATATTGACAGGAAAGAAGCCACCGAGGTTCCGAAGAGGAGGACGAGGTAAGGGGCCGATCACCGCCCCCAACGATCACGAAGTCGGGCCTTCACTCCGGCGAACTCTTTCTACTACTATGAGTGCCGATCCTCAAGGAAACAGGAGGACCTATGTGGAGCCCGCTAGACGATCTGTCTCGCAAAGCTCAACACCTCCTTATCATCACTCCTTTGGGCCACAATCTGAGAACGGGCCCGAAGACTCACGCCACTCCTTCTTGCCTTTGCAGCGATCCCTTTCGCACCATTCCTTTGGCGACCCCACTCCTGTCTTTCAGGGCCGGTTTAACCCGGCAAACTATATTCGAGAACCAGCGGGTTTTAACCCATTGGGGCCAGAGGATCATTTTTCAGGCGATCACGCCAAGGATATGGATGAGGACACCGACCCTGTTGAACCACCGACTGGAACCCCCACGCATCCTATTGACGTCTCTGATGGATCATCCTTCCACGGATCACCTTACCGTGGTCCAGACAGTTACCAAGCAACGTTCAACCAGTATGAATGGTACTTTACACCCTCTCACCATTCATCTCCTCATGAGCAGCAGCAGCAGCAGGATCCCTCCGAGGCTTCGCGTTTCATGGCAGTCACACCACCGCCACCACCGCCGCCAGTTCATCAAGCACCTCCAGAACCACCAAGGCGCAGGAGAACAGGCGCAAGAATATCCGCGCGAGGAGGGGGTTTTCACTTTAGCACCCCTCAACACTCCAGTGGTAGTCACTATCCACCACTGCATGAAGACCCGCAAATGGGTGGGCCTTCAAACCCAGTTTTAGAGGTGAATTCTGCACCAGCTGCACCACTACCACCACCATTGGGTTTCGATAACCCGATTCCTACATACGCCGGTTCAACGGCATACAATCAGTTTGAGCAGCCGGCTCACACTCACTATAACTATGCTGAAGTCGACCCGTACCTTGTAGCGGCGAACTACAACGCCCTTCATCCTGAAGGACCATATGGAGCCCCCTGGGGAGTGGGATACCCAACTCATGGGTATCAAATACCTGCGCGACCTCCGATTCAGCACCAGTCGCAGCCACCTCGGTTTTCCCCACCGGAACAGGAAGAAATCCTCCACCGGCTAAACAGGGTGGAGCAAGAATTGCAAGAAGAACGTAGGAACAACCGGGGATTTCTCAAGGGCCTAGCAAGCTTGTTAAAAGGAAAGAAGAAGAGGGATCATTGAATCTCTATATGTACTGTTGTATTTCCTTATTTCAATCAAGTCCCTGCGTGGACATTTATCTATGTACTTAGTCCCTACGTGGACTTGTCTTTTTAGTCCCTGCGTGGACACCTATCTTCGTAATCAGTCCCTGCGAGGACTTGTATTATCAGTATTAGCTCCTGCGTGGGCAAGTTATTTCTGTTAAAAGTCCCGTTTAGGGCAATATGTACTCCTTTTGATGTTTAATGAAATGTTAAATTTAAAAATTTCATTTTTGTCATTTTATGCATAAATATGTCACACATGAAATAAATAAATCGAAAAAAAAATTGTTCCTTTTAAAATAATCTGCATATTTAAATATTGAATAAGAATCTTAAGGGTATAACCTAGCCTACATGACATCATAAGTCTTGGCCAAGATGGTAAGACCTGTTTGAAAAGATTCAAATCCTTGTTAACATCTGAAAACCTGCTAACGCTCTTGGCAGACGTGATTCGTTAAAATCACACACGTCATTCTTATAATAGGATTCTACACAAGATTCCTAACTTAACTTGATAATCTATGAATCATGAGTTTAAATCATCAATTAAGATGGTCATATAGGTAATATAGTGCCTACGGGCCATACTCATTGTCATATAAGACAAAAGACAGTAGTAGTCTACGACTCCCTGTCTGAAAAAGGTAAAGAACTATGTTCAAACCTTAATGCCTTGATTCTCTGAAATCATGGTGTATGATTTAGAATGTCCCTATGACTAGGCCTTTTGTGCCACTAATAATACTGTTATTGTTTTATAATTAGGATAAATTATAATCCTAAATAAATATGATTAACAAATTAACCAAATATGGTCCATGTTTACCATGGTTAATGAATTGCCATAAAAGACAATTCCATAATAAACTTCCAAATAAATTATTGTCAATATATTATGTAACAGTTCAAACTACATGGCTGACTCGGATGAGATCAACAGTCACCCAAGGGAGAATCATGATAATACCCGAATTAATGTAACGGGTGCAGAACTACAGGCAATGATAGACAATGCCATTACTCGAGCTTTGGATAGACAGTTCCATGAATCCAGTGGCACCCATTAGAGGACCCAATCTGCACCACACTCTAAACCACCCTCTAAAACTCACACTGCTCACAACAGTAATTCCCATCACTCATCAAACCAAAGGAGTGTTCCATCCCAAAGGGTCGTACTGAATCAAGAACCCCATGATAAGGGTTGCTCATATAAGTATTTTGTTTCATGCAAACCCAGGGATTTCACTGGGGAAAAAGGAGCTATAGACTGCATGACTTGGTTGGATGAGATGGACACTGTGGTTGATATCAACGGTTGCGCTAATAAGGATGTGGTGAAATTCGTGTCTCAGTCATTCAAGGGTGAGGCATTAGCTTGGTGGAGGTCTTTGATCCAAGCTATAGGGAAAGTCCCATTGTACAGTATGACTTGGGAACAGTTTGTGTCATTGATCAAGGAGAACTACTGCCCTCAGCATGAGGTTGAGAAGATTGAAGCTGATTTCTTGTCTCTGGTTATGAAAAACCTGGATTGTCAAGCCTACCTTACAAGCTTCAACACCATGTCAAGGTTGGTTCCTTATCTTGTGACCCCGGAACCCAAAAGAATAGCTCGTTTCATTGGGGGTTTAGCCCCAGAGATTAAGGCAAGTGTAAAAGCCTCTCGGCCAGCTACATTAAGGTCCGCAACTGATATATCCTTGTCCCTCACAATGGATGAGGTCAGGCAGAGATCGCTGAGGAACACGGATGACGAGAAAAGGAAGCGTGATGATGACAATTCACGACGGTCAGACAAGAAGCACAGGGGAAACAATGACCACAAAAAGGGTTCTTGATCTAAGAAAGGTGGTCAACAGTCGAGTGATAAACCCAAATGTAAGATCTGCAAGAAACAGCACTTCGGGAAGTGCAGATATGAGTCGAAATCCCAGTCACAGCCAAGGGCATGTGGAATTTGCAAGTCTTCCGAGCACAAGACCTTGGATTGCAAAAAGTTGAAGGATGCTACGTGCTATAGCTGCAACGAAAAAGGGCATATCAAGTCCAACTGCCCAAAACTTGCAAAGAAGACTGAGGATGGGAAAAAGACCAATGCAAGGGTCTTCCGGATGGATGCAAAGGAAGCTGTTCAGGACGACAATGTGATCACAGGTACCTGCCTTATAAATGATGTTTATGCAAGAGTGCTATTTGATTCAGGAGCTGATAAGTCATTTGTAGATAACAAGTTTTGTAAGTTGCTGAATTTACCTGTTAAAACCCTAAGTGTGAAGTATGAGGTGGAATTAGCTGATGGTACCTTAGAAACTGCCTCAACCGTGTTAGATGGATGTTCCATATCCATTAGGAAACACTCTTTTCCATTGTCTTTACTTCCTTTGAAATTAGCCGGTTTTGATATAGTAATAGGCATGGATTGGTTGTCTCGCAACCAAGCCCAGATCGTTTGTGCTAAGAAGCAAGTGGTTGTCAGGACTCCTCGTGGTGAGCCTTTGACAATCCAAGGAGACACTAAGTACGGAATGCCTGAGCAAGTGTCCATGCTCAAGGCATCAAGGTGTTCGACGAAGGGTTGTGTTATCTACATGGCACAAGTAACTATTGATGAACCAAAGCCTAAGATCGAAGACATACCTATTATCTCTGAATATCCAGGAGTATTCCCTGAAGAACTACCTGGTTTACCCCCATATAGGCAAGTGGAGTTCAGGATTGACATTATTCCTGGAGCAGCACCTGTTGCAAGAGCGCCTCACTGATTGGCACCAACGGAAATGAAAGAGTTGAGAACTCAACTAGATGATTTGTTAGCCAAGGGATTTATTAGGCCTAGCTAATCCCCTTGGGGAGCGCCAATCCTGTTTGTGAAGAAAAAGGATGGGTCGATGCGTCTATGCATCGATTATCGTGAACTTAACAAGGTCACTATTAAAAATCGGTATCCATTGCCCAGGATCGACGACTTGTTCGATCAGCTTCAGGGAGCGAGTTATTTTTCCAAGATCGACCTAAGGTCAGGATATCATTAACTGAAGGTTAAGGATGAAGATGTACATAAGACTGCATTTAGGACTCGTTATGGTCACTACGAGTTCTTAGTGATGCCTTTTGGACTCACTAATGCACCAGCCGCATTCATGGATCTCATGAACCGCGTCTGCATGCCCTACATGGATAAATTTGTCATCGTCTTCATCGATGATATTCTTATTTACTCGAAGAGTCAAGCTGACCATGAGAAGCACCTCCATTGCATTCTGAAACTGCTTCATCGAGAAAAGCTCTACGCCAAATTCTCTAAGTTAGAATTTTGGCTTCGTGAAGTCTAATTTCTTGGACATGTGGTTAGTGAACGCGGAATCCGGGTAGATCCCGCTAAGGTTGAAGCTGTCATGAATTGGCAAGAGCCGAAGACGCCCACAGAGATTCGCAGTTTCTTGGGATTGGCAGGATATTACAGGCGTTTCATTGAAAACTTTTTAAGGATTGTTGCACCCCTAACTTCTTTGACTAGGAAGAATATTAAGTTCGACTGGGGACTAAAGCAACAAGAATCCTTTGATATCCTTAAGCAGAAGCTAAGCAATGCACCAGTGTTGACATTGCCTGAAGGGATTGAAGAATTTGTAGTGTATTTTGATGCATCACACACAGGTATGGGATGTGTGCTTATGCAGAAGGGCAAGGTTATTGCCTATGCTTCTCGACAGTTAAAGGTGCACGAAAAGAACTACACCACCCATGACTTGGAATTGGGTGTCGTTGTATTTGCACTAAAACTGTGGAGGCATTACTTGTATGGAACTAAATGTGTGATCTATTCTGATCACAAGAGCCTTCAACATCTGTTCAATCAGAAGGACTTGAACATGAGGCAGCGACGTTGGATGGAAACTTTGAATGCTTATGATTGTGAAATAAGATACCATCCCGGCAAGGCGAATGTAGTCGCTGATGCCTTGAGTCGCAAGGAAAGAGTGAAACCTATAAGAATCAATGCCAAGAGCATTGAGATAAAGAACGGTTTGAATGAAAGGTTGTTAGCTGTGCAGAAGTAAGCTGTGCTGGAAGCTAACTATCCTGATGAAAAGCTAGGAGTAACTGAAGAACAGTTATCCTATGGCAAGGACGGAATTTTGAGGTTAAATGGACGAATATGGGTTCCAGTTTTTGGAGGACTTCGCGATGTTATCCTCCAGGAAGCCCACAGTTCTAAATACTCCGTCCATCCTGGAGCTGACTAGATGTACCAGGATCTGAAGGCAAATTTTTGGTGGATAGGCTTGAAGAGGTCTATAGCTACCTATGTAGCTAAATGTTTGACATGTGCGCAAGTCAAAGCTGAACATCAGAAGCCGTCAGGTTTGCTACAACAGCCTGAACTTCCCACCTGGAAATGGGAAATGGTAACTATGGACTTTATCACCAAGTTTCCAAAGACAAAGAAAGGAAATGATACTATATGGGTGATAGTAGATAGACTAACTAAGTCAGCACATTTCCTACCCATTAAGGAGACCTATAGCTCCGACATGTTAGCCAAATTGTACGTAGATAAGATTGTATCTCTGCATGGCGTACCAGTGTCTATTATCTCTGACAGAGATACTAGATACACATCACATTTTTGGAAAAGTTTCCAACAATCCTTGGGCACACGCTTAAATTTTAGTACGGCTTACCATCCGCAGACGGACGGACAGAGTGAGCGTACCATCCAAACTTTGGAAGACATGCTTCGTGCATGTGTGATTGACTTAGGTGGTAGTTGGGATAATCACCTGCCATTAATCGAGTTCTGTAATAACAACAGCTACCATACAAGCATCAAGGCTGCGCCTTTCGAGGCATTGTACGGTAGGAAGTGCAGAACGCCCGTTTGTTGGGCGGAAGTTGGAGATGTCCAACTGACAGGACCTGAAATAGTCCTGGAGATTACAGATAAGATTGTGCAGATACGCGATCGTCTCAAAGCTGCCAGGGACAGGCAGAAAAGCTACGCGGACTTAAGGCGTAAACCTCTAAAGTTTGTGGTTGGTGACAAGGTACTACTTAAAGTATCACCCTGGAAAGGGGTGATGCGTTTTGGCAAGAAAGGCAAGTTGAGCCCCAGATACATAGGACCATTTGAGATCATCAAATGTGTCGGATCAGTGGCCTATAAGTTAAATTTGCCTGAAGAGCTCAGTGGTATTCATAACGTATTCCACGTCTGCAATCTGAAGAAGTGTCTAGCTGATGAGTCATTAGTCATACCACATATAGATGTGCACATCGATGAGAGCTTGAAGTTTTTTGAAAACCCTGTGTCGATCGAAGATCGACAGGTTAAGAAGCTTCGAAGGAAGCATGTACCGATCGTAAAGGTAAAGTGGGATGCCCGTAGAGGTCCCGAGTACACGTGGGAGGTAGAGTCCACAATGAAAAAGAAATACCCTCATTTATTTCAGTAAATCTCGAGGTCGAGATTTCTTTTAAGGGGGTGAGGATGTGACACCTCGAAATTTCATGTCCAGTATTATATCGACACGTGTCACGGGCTTAAAACGTGTAAAGGATTTCCTTAGAAGGACTAAAGTTGACAAACATGGAAAGTATGTGAATATAAGGGTTCAAAATGTCAACAATAGATAAATATACTTTACAATAACCCTACATGATGTTTATAACCTTAAACGAATGAATCATGGATCATATGAAGCTAATTGTGAAATAAAATGAGAGATTACAAACTACAGGGGTTAAATATGTCACCATGTTTAAAGTATACCTCTGAGTGGCCTTTTAGCAAACCTGAAGCTTTGTAATGATTAATTATGCTCAATAGAATGCATGATAAAAATCTCACCAAGTTGCGTTATCATATGAGAAAGTTATGATAAAATTCGTATACGAGGGGTTAAAAGCGTCGACATGTTAATACATACCTCTAAGCGACCTATGAATAAATCCCAACCCTTAACCTGTGTTATAAACATCTGATAAGCATTCTAATCCGGTTAATGCTAACAATGATTGACCCAAATTGAAAGAATGGGATCCTATGAGGATGTGCACGACAACCTTCGTTTATGGCCCTTTCAAAAGAATCCAAGGCAACTTTAGAACATGGCAAGGTGGTCTTAACTGGTCAGGACATGATCAAGAGGCCCCATATTGATAATAGAGGCCCAAATTCGTAATACCTAAGTTGCCTGTTCGAAGCTTGAAAGGTTAAATTTTTTTTTTGCCTTCTGGTAAAGGCTTACGGACCGCAAAAACTTGGTCTTACGGTCCGTAAGGCATCCCCAGCAACAGAAAATTTACTAGGTGCCTGTTATGAACTAGTAACCGACTTAAATAGATATTTTTCACTACCATGTGCAGCACAAACTAGTTCTTAGGCTTAGGGACACTTGTAATTGATCAAGGATCACCTCATAGGCTTGTTTGTCATGATCATAATGGATCAAAGGCACTATATAAGACCCACATTGTTGCAAACTTTGATCATCCATTCATACCTTCACTTCTGATCATTTCTGGAGCTCAAGAGCCTTCCCTAAGCATCACTAGTCGTGCATAGGACCTTGGTAAGCTTCCTTAACCTTCCCTAATCGTGTTTTACTTAGTTAATTAGCTTAAAGTCAAACCGTCGAAATTAAGGTTTGACTTATCGATAAATCAATAAGGGTTTGATGATTAGCCAAATTGAAAGTTGTTATAAGTTGGTTTTTAGGTGGGCAATAAACCCTTAATACGGCACCCTCTGATTCCCGCTCTAACTAGATCATTGTCGGGTCAAAGTTTGTTATAAAAAGTCAACAGAAACTTAACTTTCAAATTAACACGTAATTAGCAATGTAGAAGGTGTGCAACCTATTTTATCACTCATATAACTTGGTAATAAGTATAAGAACTGGTCTAAGCTTGTTCGATTCGACAATTTTCTGTTTAAGCTCGGTTCGGAGCCGAAAGTCGCAAAACTTTGACTTTTGCTTTGACTTCAGTTCTGACCCGATTTAGATGGGTTTAGAAATGACTTAGAGCTTCCTTAGGACCAGGTTACATGATGGTACAACCCTCTGTGATTGGTTCGTGGTTTGCCCGATTCGTTTACACGTTTCCGTTAATTGCTTAATGTTGACCATAATGCCCTTTTGACCATAAAACGAGAATTTTGGAAATGTAAGAGGACAATAATCTTTGTTACTGATTTATAAACATGTCCCTAAATTTTCACATCAGTTGGAGGTCTAGATTAGGAGTTATGCTCAATAGCGTAATTAGAAGGTCTTTTGTTAATTAAACGGCATAATTAGCGTAACGCCTATCTAAACCCAATTTTTGACACCAAACCTTTTACCCACTGATGTAATATAATATTTTGAGATTTTTGAAGATTTTTAATTATTTTTAAACTGATCATAACCTAAGGTTATCGCCTTAATTCGGTAAATACCGATTTTACCCTTCTGCTTATAAATTGAGTTTTACATAACATCTAGAAACCAAACTTTTGGCCACTGATTTTATATGATAAATGAAGTATTTTGACCTTTATAACCTGATCAGAAAACTGAGATTTCTTGTTAAACCCGGAAATCGCTTAAAACGGCTTTTTACGCGTATTAAATACATAGTATGGGTTTAAAACCATTTTGTCATATAAGACTTATCACCAACTGATATGACCTTTTAAATTAAGTTGTTTTACTGATTATTTCAGACCCGAGTCTCAGAATTTTAATTGATCTCTTTTATAATCTTTAAAATGACCAAAATACCCCTACGGGGCTTAAATTGAGATTAAACTCGTTTTGGGCATAATGGAAGGTATCCTACTGATATAACAACATGTTTAAAGGATATAAACTTAGGAAACCTGTTCTTGACTCATTTGGTTACCCGTGATGCGTTATTCGTGTCCGGTTCGGTTTATGTAACTAGTTTGCATAAATTGACCGAAACGGGTCAAACCTCATCATTTTCACCTCAAAATCCAGAATGTGTTTAGTTTACCCATATTATACAAGTCTCTAAACTTTTTGGGACTAAATCACATTCTAATCCGGTCTTCGCTTAATCTTGCGTTTTGAACCGTATGTCTTCCTTTAAAACTAACCAGTCTAAGTTTAGGCTTAATTAAAGACCCGTTAGGATTCTAATAGGTTATTATAAACCTTCGTTCCAGAATAGGAGACCCGGTAAAAGCTATTTGCACTTGCTGTTGTGATTATACTTTGCTCAGGTAAATACTTTTAACTTATTTTCCCTATACGGGCTTGGGGTACGGTATATAAAATACCGCTTGGTCGGGCATTGAATCTTTAATCGTATGCTGGTTAATTCATTGAAATGTCCTGTTTGAAAATGTTTTGTTTGCTTAAAGCCTTTGGGGGTTAATGACCATGTCCCGGATATCCTTGGCATCATTTTACTAAATGGCCACGACCTAAGCACGGGGTGTAGGCGTACACCCGTCAGTGCCTAAATACATAATGTGGTGTGTCTATTGATCTTTAACCCGGAACGAACCGGGCTACTGAACGCATAAGGAACATGTAATTCTTTTACAAGTATTGTATATAAATAATTATCCCAAGTTATAAAATGTTTGTGCCTCGTGCATTTAAATCAACTTTCTAAACCTTTTCAAATGAGTCAGTTGATTGTATTTACCAGTGTAAACAGACATATTTTCCCAAAAAGATTAAGTGCAGGTACTACTCGAAATATGCTGGCTTTCTCCTTAGCATCAATAAGAGTCTCGCAAGCTTGGATGCATTTCAGCCTGTTGAACAAAGTTTCTTTTTATTTGATCCACCTGTGGATTATTTTCAACTACTTGTGATACTTAATATTACAATTTATTAAAGTTGAAATGAATCTATCTTTTGCTTCCGCTGTGCATTTATATATTGTGTTGTTTGACTATAACGATATCAACTACGTCACAATACTCCCCCACGGATCCCACCGGTAATACGTGGAAATATCGGGGTGTGACAGTTTATTAAGGATTTTCCAAGATAGCTGTACCATTAACTAAGCTAACCTGTAAAGCAGTTAAGTTTGAATGGGGACCTAGGCAAGAAGAGGCTTTTAAAATTTTAAAGAAAAAGTTAACAAATGCGCCAATTCTAGCTTTGCCAGAAGGAACAGAAGATTTTGAAGTTTACTGTGATGCTTCAAAGCTAGGATTAGGATGTGTGCTAATGCAACGCAAGAAGGTAATTGCGTATGCATCAAGGCAATTGAAAAAGCACGAAGAAAACTATACGACCCATGACTTAGAGTTAGGAGCCATAATTTTTGCCCTTAAGATTTGGAGACATTACCTGTATGGAAGTAAGTTTACTGTCTATACAGATCATAAGAGCTTAAGATACATATTTAGGCAAAAAGAATTAAACATGAGGCAAAGGAGATGGATGGAGATCCTAAGTGACTACGACTGTGATATTCAGTATCACGAAGGAAAGGCAAACATAGTTGCAGATGCCTTAAGTAGGAAGTATCATGAGAAACAACGACGGGTTCGTGCTCTTAGATTAAATCTATAGTTAGATTTAATGGAACAATTAAAGAAGGTTCAAGAAACAGCAATCAAGGGCGATGCTGAAGGAATGAAAGGAAGAATAAAGGAATTAGAGCAAGGAGCTGATGGAATTTGGAGATTCCACAAGAAAAGAATTTGGGTACCTAAACAAGGAGAATTAAGAGATAAAATTTTAGAAGAAGCTCATAAATCTAGGTATACCATGCACCCTGGAAACAATAAAATGTACCAAGATTTAAGAAATAATTTCTGGTGGATAGGAATGAAAAAAGACATAGCTAGATATGTTTCTAAGTGTCTTACTTGTTCACAAGTTAAGGCAGAACACCAGAAACCTTCGGGTCTACTTCAACAATTAGAAATGCCTGTATGGAAATGGGAAATAATAACAATGGACGTTGTTACTAAGTTACCCAAAACCAGAAAAGGTAATGATGCGATTTGAGTAATTGTGGATCGATTAACCAAGTCAGCTCATTTTCTACCAATGAAAGAAACGTTTAGCATGGAAAGGTTAGCCAAGTTGTATGTAGATGAAGTAGTATCCTTACATGGAGTTCCACTCTCCATTGTATCAGATCGGGATAGTCGTTTCACTTCCCACTTCTGGACAAGTTTCCAGGAAGCAATGGGCACCCGACTAAATTTAAGTATGACATATCATCCACAAACAGACGGGCAAAGTGAAAGAACGATACAGACACTGGAAGACATGCTCCGAGCATGTGTGATAGATTTTGGTGGCAACTGGGATAACCACCTACCCTTAATTGAATTCTCCTATAATAATAGTTATCATGCAAGCATCGAAGCTGCCCCATTCGAAGCACTGTATGGACGAAAATGCAGAACTCCAGTTTGCTGGGTAGAAATAGGAGAAAATCAATTATCCGGTCTGGAAATTGTACAAGAAACTACCGACAAGATCACTCAGATCAAGGAAAGACTGAAGACAGCTGGCGATCGCCAGAAGAGTTATGCAGACAATCGACGCAAGCCGTTAGAATTCCAAATTGGAGACAAAGTACTGTTGAAAGTTTCTCCTTGGAAAGGAGTAGTTCGATTCGGTAAGAAAGGAAAGCTGAGTCCAAGATACATGGGACCATTTTCAGTGATCCAACGTATAGGACCAGTTGCTTATCGTTTACAACTACCAGAAGAATTAATTGGAATACATGATGTATTTCATGTATCCAACCTCAAGAAGTGTTTATCGGACGAATCCCTAGTAGTACCTCTTCAAGATATAGAGGTAAATGAGAAGTTAAAATTTGTAGAGAAACCACTACAAATAGAAGACCGAAAGATCAAATTTCTCAAGCACAAGCGACTAGTGCTGGTCAAAGTCAAGTGGGATTCAAAGAGAGGACCTGAATACACTTGGGAGCTGGAATCAGAAATGAAGCGGAAATATCCTCAACTATTCCAGTGAATCTCGAGGACGAGATTTTTATTAAGGTGGGGAGGATGTAACAGCTCTCATCAAAAGTCTTATTTATTATTTTATTTTGTCCAATAGGAAATCATAATTAAGACCCCCAAGTGATTCTGCATAAACCCTAAAATTTTTAGAACAATCAGAATCAGGATCAGGGCCCCTAAAACTCAGGGGGTATTTCCCCATTAGTATTATCTACACATTTTTACGTGTAAATTGAATTTGCATGAATGGCCAACTCACCTGAGCTATGCAGACACGGGGCTACCCTATGCTAGGGTGGCACCCCTCGAGCCACGCGACAGCCCCTCGCGCCACGCGAGGGGGCTGTTTTTCCAGTATATATAGAGGGGCGTGGGACTTGCAATTCTGCGTTAATTCGACGTTAAAACTCAAAACGTACACTGAGATATAGTATAAACAGTCCCAAAACACACACAATTCACGAAACGCTGCCGCGACAACAGGGTAATAATTCGATCGCTGCAACGATTCAATGTCCGATCGATTTAAACTATCCAATGGATGTTTAAGTGCTGCCCAAATTAGGGTTATGCTTTGTCATTTGTCGTAAATTCGATGGATGTTAAGTATCGCACTTTGTCATTTGTTGTGAAGGTTTTAATCTCGTGAGTTATCGTAAATGCTGTATTAGTTACTAGGGCTGGCAATTTATACACGAGACACGAATACACGACACGTACCTACACGACTTTAACAGGTAACAGGTAAGACCTTAACAGGTTTCGTGTACTAAACAGGTAGACACGAAATTACCTGTTAATTTTCGGTGTCTAAACAGGTATAATACCTGTTTACCTGTTAAGTACTGGTTATTTTTAAAATTAAATAAATATATATATAATATATATATATAGTCCATTGATTTATCATTTATTTTATCCCTAATAGTAATACCTACCCTAATTGACTAATTCTTTCCAAGTTTCCAGCCGTCACTCTCACTCATTCTCTTCTCTCAACTTCTCAAGTCTCAAGTCTCTCAAGTCTCAACAACACAGCCGATCTCTCAAGTCTCAACAACACAGCCGGCCGCTATCACCCGTCGCCGAGTTCGTCACCGGCCGCCATCACCCGTCGCCGGCCCTAACGGGTATGTATACTCCTCCGATTCTTGATAATGTGTAGGATTTTGTTCGATTATCAGTTACTTTGTTCGATTACTTTGTTCGATTATCGGTTTCTTGATAAATCCAATGTAAAACAGAAAGAGGCACTGGATTATAATATTTAGCACAATAAACTAGCTTGAGACTAGACAAACCATGGGGAGATAAAGATCTCAGCTCCTGATGAGGTTTGAAAGGACTCCGACTGGTGATAGCGGCCGGCTGTTCCTGCTCATACAGACCAGGTGCCAAAAAATGTCAAAACATCAATAACGTTAAAGGTAAACAAAACAAAACAAGCCTTGATGTTCCTGCTCAAACTCCTTAACAAACTCTGGTGTGTTCATGTGATTCAATGTTCCCCTGTAGTTCTGATAGTTTGAAACACAGTAGTAGATAGTTTATTATCTGTTATAATTTGATATAGAATGGGCATATATTATAACTGCTTTAAAGGATAAAATGATTACCATTACAGTGAAGATAATAATAAATAAAATAACTTTTGGCTTTATTCTACATACCCAAAAAATATCGGTGATGAATAACTCCAAAGGGCTAATACTGTGAACAAGAACAATATACCGAATATCAAATTTTCTCCCCTTGAATAAAGCTGGCTGCTCAATATACTTTTGACATATTTTTGGGCCGGTTTCCATGAGACGTATGATTGCGGATAAATTTGCCTTGTTAAACGAGGGTGAGGATACAAGGGATCAGTCAATGCCTACTTCAGATGGTAGCAAAGGTGTTAAGGACACAAGTGGTGTTTCAACATATGGTGCGAGTTCAAGACTTAAGGTAATTTTTATGTTTGTTCATTTATTTGTTTTATGTATATTGTCTTTTAATTATTAGCTAACTATTTTTTTATTAATATGTTTTAGGATTTTGATAAATTTCAAAGTAAAGATTTGACAACTAATCAAAAGTCAGAACTGCAATTGTACTTAGAGGAGTCAAGAGTTGATAGGAACTCACCACTTGATGTGTTGGCTTTTTGGAAAGCCAATGAGTTTAGATATCCCATACTAGCGAGGATGGCAAGAGACTTTTTGACTATTCCGATATCTACTGTGGCATCGGAGTCGACATTTAGTGCAAGTGGAAGAGTGATTACCGAACATCGAAGTACACTTAGTAAAGCTACCGTTGAGGCTCTAATATGCACAAAAGATTGGTTACATGGAGATTTTTGTAATGTCCATCTTTGCTTGATTTTAATAAGTTTTATACATGATATTATATTAATTTTATAATGTATATGTTTGT
This sequence comes from Helianthus tuberosus, assembly GCA_030545235.1. Lineage (NCBI taxonomy): Eukaryota > Viridiplantae > Streptophyta > Magnoliopsida > Asterales > Asteraceae > Helianthus > Helianthus tuberosus. The sequence goes on along the minus strand of CM060369.1, from coordinate 15,752,103 downwards.
TTGTACTTTGTAGGTTCTAACAAAGTTAGTGTGGAAGAGCTCACTGAAGATATAATGTCACTTGACATTAGTTGTGAATCAAATGCTTCAAACTCGGTGAACAATCCTAAGGTACCACACTCTAAAACTTTCTAATAATATTACTTGATAAAACTATATGAATATGAATATGTCCAATTATCCATGATTAATATGACTAATTGACTATACTTATTTTGTGTGTAGGTTTGATTGTTTGAAATTGAAGATTTGAGAAGAAAGACCAATTGGAACTTGGAAGTTTGGGACTTGATATTGTTTTCAATATATGTTTTGATTATAATTCTATGTGTTTTTGTCTTAAATTTGTTAAGGAGCATGGATTTATGTTTTATTTTAAGACTTTTATGAACTTTCATCGACTTTTGTTTCGCTGAAAGGTTGTCTAATATGTGTTTCTAAACAGCTATTATCGTGTACTATCGTGTATTATCGTGTATACCAGGTATAAACAGATTCGTGTTCGTGTTTGGGTTACAGGTACACGATAAATTTTTGTGTCGTGTACAGGTATACCCATTTCGTGTTCGTGTCTTATCGTGTACGGGTATACACGATATGCCAGCCCTATTAGTTACTAACCTAGTTGTGTGTATGTTATTAATTTAGGTTACAAGGCTAATCAATAGGCTAGGCTCTGCCAGTATTAAATCTGTAATATGAGTCATTCTATTTTTATCAAATTAAATTTCAAAATTATGTTTACTTTCAAAGTTATAATTACAGGGATTAAGTCTTTGTAATCACCAAATTAGAGCCGGTATGTGGGGTTTTGTATACAATACTTGATAACCGTCACCATTGGACAACGGGTTAGCCAAGGGGTGATATGACCATAATCAAAGACACCATTGGACAACGAGATAGCCAATAGGTGGTCGAGTGAAAAATACCGTGGGTAGATGGTTGATATGTATAAACATTGTAATCGCTCTTAATACTGAAAATTATAACAACACGTTGTTTTAGTAAAAAAAATGATTCACCAGTATTTCCCAGCTGACAAAACCTTTTTCAAACATGTTTCAGGTGATCTGTTGTGATCCAGGAAAAGTGCCGCGAAGCACTACAAGCTTAAGGAAGTGGCTCAATATAAATAAAGAAACGTGTTTTTTAAAATAAAGATTTCCCAGTGAAATCACCTTATTGTAAATTACCGGGGTTTTATCCCGAATTATGAAATAAAATAATCGGGCATTTTCAGTTTTAAAAAGATCCTGCTAAAATCTTCCGCTGTCAACTCAATTAAATAAAATACCACGGGATTTTCTGTCCCGTGGCTCCTGAATCGGGTCAAACCGGGACGGGGGCCGTGACATTTACGCCTCACCGCAACGCGGGGGGCTTAATACTAGTTATATATAATTTTCATATTCTTTTAGTCATCGTATATGACTTATTACCATGAAAAATTATTTCTTGATCATTGATATTGCATATCTATACCTAATAAATAAGTAGTTAGATGTGTAATGCTTCACAATTCTATAAGCCTAAGGCGCAGTTTGTTTTTTAAGAGCTAAAATGTCTACAGTCTGTGGACTATATCTGCAGACATCCATCTGTAAAATATAAAAACTATTTAAGTAAAATATAAAAACTAAAAACACAAATGAATTATCAAACACAAACGAACATGTTACCGAACGTTCACGAACATAAATGAACGAACACGGCCTCTGTTTATGTTCGTTCATTTAACTAAACGAGCAAAAATTTTTGTTTGTGTTCGTTTGTTTAATAAATGAACGAACGAACACAAATGAACTTCCCGCCAAACGGTTCACGAACTGTTCGCTGAACGTTTGGTTCGTTTGCAGCCCTAATAAAAGCGAACCTATGCATTTAAAAACATCCATAATGAGAACCATATATACCCAACCATATAAAATCTTAACAAACACCGTATAATCGTATTAAGATATGGTTAGTTTTTACCTTTTAGATTTTAGTAGTGTTCTCAGCGAATTTTTTTTTTTTGAAAGGAAAACTTCAATTAAAACAACCTAACCCGAAAACCGGGAAGGCAACAACAAACAACAAACCTACATAATTACAAATTTACACCAATCCGACCAAGAGATCGAACTATACTTAGATCTATTTTTATACCACAAAAAACCTAAAGATCTAACCTCACTAAAAACGCTTTCCACCTTCGCATCGATTCCCGAAAAAACCGCCTTGTTTCAGGCCAGCCAAAAACACCAACAAGCCGAAACTATAATCCCATGAACCACAACTTTGACTATGTGATCTAAGTATTTATCACGATGGATCTTAAGCAAGTCTTTGAAAGAGAAGGCGAAGATATGAGGAATACGGCACCACCGAGAAATTTTTTGCCAAAGCATAACAGCCGTAATGCACGAAATGAAAAGATGATCGACGGACTCGTCCTCCAATTTGCAAAGAGGACAGATGCCATCGCCGACACCAATACCCCTATTGCGTAACACATCCAGAGTCGGAATACGGTTTAACTCAGTTCTCCAATGTAACACCCCGAAAACGGGTTTGGTAAATAAACCCCGTTAATACTAAAAGACGGGTAAAATACCGTTAGTGGTAAAAATTAACACGGTGAATATTAGGATCTAAATAAATAATCTTATATTAATCAAAAAGAAGAATAAACGTTTTGAGAAAACTTGGTTTGTTAGAAGCCCGAGTTAACGGGACTTAAAAACAAAAACGGGTTATAACTTCCCTGAACCCACTAAGTAACTAGGAATATTAACCTAGTTAAATGAGTGTTGTAAAACAATAAAGAAACTTGAAATAGGTAGCCTACTTAATAAAAAACCAAAACATGAGGGACCAAAGTTGGATAACTTGAAAAAGGGTATTATAAACAAAAAAAATATATAACACAACACACACTTAAGGTGTGTGTGCCTGTGTGGAGATCGACCAGGAGGGTGCTCCCAAGAGCTCAAACCCTAAAACTCAACAAATCATAAAATTGAAGCTTGATTCAAGGCCAAAATCGATGCATGAATACATAGAAACGATCACCTAGTCATGGGGATCATAAGGTATGTCAAAATTTATAATTTGGTTTCATCTCAAATTCTTGATGATTTGTGAAATCGAAATCTGGGTTTGATTATTGGATGTTTAGATGAAATTAGTAATGAAAACATGTCTAGGAGTAAACCCTAGTCAATAACATGTTGAATTAGTGGTTAATCTATGAAATTCATGATAATCCATTGATAAGTTAAATGGGTTTTGTAAAAATAAGATGAACACCAGAATCATGACTATCAAAAGTGGTGTTACTTGATTACTATGAAATGATTCTGAGATTAGTATGCATGCTTGACATAATGGAATCGATATGTATGTTTACATTGGGCAAAAATAACAAGTTATGAACTTGATTTTAAATATATAAAATTTTACCCGTTAGGTGTTCGTTAAAATGCCTAAATGAAAGATAAATGTTGAAAATCGGACAAAAACGCATGTTTGATGGATATGGCAAATTATGCGTTAAGACTTATAAAAAGGGTTCTAAACGGATTGTGGATTGAACTCTTTAGGTAAGGAAACCGGGTCTTCAAGTGGACAAGCCGGAGCGGACACACGCTTGAAGGGAACGCTTTAAAGGTTCGTGGCTTGTCACCCCGTTACATTTTGTCGCAACCCCCGATCCTTTATCTGTCCCGGGAACGGGCGGACGCGAACTCAGTGGTGGTGGTATCAGGTTTCGTTAATTTGGCAGCGGAATTTACATCAGGACCGTAGTTAGGAAATGTTTATCAGAGTAAAACCACCAAAATTGATATTAATAAACACATGGTCAAAACCCAAGTTTCTTATTACAATACATTTATAGGGACAAACCCTATTTTTATTAAATTTAAAACATCGTGTTTTAGATAACTTTTATAGCCACTTATTTTCCAAGCCGTCAGTGCTCTCGAGCTGGCTTTTTCCCAGTTGGCTTTCACATTGTGTTACCTGAAACATGTTTTAAAAATATTTTGTCAGCGGGAAATACTGGTGAGTGAATCCCAGTTTAATCAAGAAACATTTTATCAATTAACACAGTATTGAGAGCGATTACAATGTTTATTTCTACACAATTACTCATTCAGTACTGTCAATCCTTGACTTGTGGGTCATATTACACATTGGCTAACTCGTTGTCCAATGGTAACGTACTGTCATTCCGACTTACTACTCGCAAGTAATAAATTTTGTATACAAAACCCCATAATACCGGCAGTAATTGAAGAACTTCAAAGACTCAATCACCGCTTAATCACAATGTAAATAATTAAGGTTTTGTTAAACATTCCAAAAAGATTAACAAAAAGAGGATAAACTCACTTTGCTATCTTAGACTTCGCGTAAGGGTTTCCTGGATATAATCTATAATTTATACAAATGTACATTGGTTAGTATCATAACCCTTTGAAAATATTAATGATACCCTCCCCGAGACGGCATTCCAACAACTACGTCAGGCAGAACCACGACAGTTGTTACGGAACCCTAAATCAATCGGGCAACGTAACTATTACGAAACTAAGGTTATAATACTTACAACGGAGCAGAACCTCGCTAATTAGGGGTATAATACCCAAATATTATGCCTAATACTTCAGAATTCGTTTAGAAAGAAAAAATGTGAGCGACGGAAAGTGAAACCCGATGGCCTGCTTATATAGTTGCTGAATCTGGTCTCCACGAGGCCTGCGTAAAGGTAAGCTAAGGCTTACGCGGCCCGCGTCAAAGCTTGGTCAACGCGTAGCTTAGCTGATTCGATGTGTAGGTCCGCCACGATGTCGACACGTGTCAGCTCAGGATGTCTCCGCGTTTGATGATCTCTCGCGGCCCGCGTCAATGTAAGCTTAAGCTTACGCGGCCCGCTTGAACTAAAGAATTCAGTGGAGTCAGGTTCCAGCCTTGATACCGCCCGCGTAAAAGGTTGGGGTGGTCTACGCGGCCCGCCTCAACTTAATAATTATTGTTTTTAATTTATTTTATATGTTATAACCTAATTTGGGCTCGGTTTTTACATACGGGGTGTAATATAAGACATATTGGAATTTTTAAGATATAATAGGGTGTCGGAAATATTATGAGAATGTTGGTTTTACCGAGGGTTGTTACATTCTCCCCACCTTGTTTTAGAGCTCGTCCTCGAGATCTACTGAAATAAATATGGATATTTCCTTTGCATTTCAGATTCAAGCTCCCATGTGTACTCAGGTCCTCTTTTGGAGTCCCACTTCACTTTGACTAGAACTAGTCTCTTATGTTTGAGATTCTTGACTTTCCTGTCTTCAATCTGTAGAGGCCTTTCTATAAACTTGAGTTGTTCATTTACCTCTATATCCTTAAGAGGTACTATCAAGGATTCATCAGCTAAACACTTTTTGAGATTTGATACATGAAACACATCATGTATTCCTGCCTTTTCCTCTGGCAGTTGTAACTGATAGGCTACTGGTCCTATTTTTCTAATAATCTCAAAAGGTCCAACATACCTGGGACTTAGCTTTTCCCGTTTGATGAATCTTATTACTCATTTCCAAGGAGAGACTTTTAACAATACTTTATCTCCTACTTTAAACTCCAATGGCTTGCGTCGGTTATCAGCATAACTCTTTTGTCGATCACGTGCTGCTTTCAGTCGTTCCTTGACTTGAATAATCTTGTCGGTCGTTTCTTGCACTATCTCAGGTCCAGATAGGTGCTTTTCCCCAATTTCTGCCCAACAAACTGGGGTTCGGTTCATCATGTCCATAAATGAGAATATCCAAATATGGCTTACATATTCGGTTCATCATGTCCATAAATGCAGCTGGGGCATTGGTTAAACCAAATGGCATGACAGTAAATTCATAATGACCATACCTTGTTCTAAATGCGGTCTTAGGAATGTCCTCTTCCTGTACCTTTAATTGATGATATCCTGACCTTAAATCGATTTTAGAGAAAAATCGAGCTCCTTGCAGTTGATCAAACAAAACATCGATTCTCGGTAATGGATACCGATTCTTAATCGTGACCTTGTTTAATTCACGGAAATCAATACACATACGCATTGATCCGTCCTTCTTTTTAACAAATAGTATCGGCGCTCCCCAAGGTGATGAACTTGGTTGTATAAATCTTTTTTCTAACAATTCATCTAATTGTTTCTTTAGTTCTTGCATTTCAGCGGGTGCCAAACGGTAAGGTGCTTTGGCAATTGGTGATGTTCCTGGTAGTAGGTGAATTCTGAATTCAACTTCTCTGTCAATGCAATGACCCGAGCCAGGTACGCATATTTAGAGTTTAGTAGAAGTGATACTTTGGTCAAATTATAGCGAAAGTCCTTTGTCTTAAAATGAGGGACTAAAATTGACCAAAAAGCCCTTAATAGGTAAACCGGGTAAACGACCCTTAGAGGTTGTTTAGGAACTTGTGTTGTGATTATGTAGCCCTTAGACACGTATATGAGTCTTAGGCAAAAATCTTTTGTGAGTTAAATGCCCTAAAGGGGGGGGGGGGGGGGTCATTAGCGTAAAGTAACTAAACAAAGGGTAATTTGTGATTTTGGGTTTTCTTAAGTTAAATCCACCGCAAAATAGTTGTGGTGGAAAATAAGTAGGCACTTAAATTTGGAAACGCGAGGCGTGAAAATAGAAGAGCGGATTTGATGCTTAAATGCATAAAAATCCCCAATCGGATCAAAATGAATTACACGCATAACTTGGGTGTTTGTTGCGTAATTCACAACAGTTATGAATCCAAGATAGAGATTTAGAGTTAAATATCTTAGTTTACGATTTATGATTAACTAGGAACAAGTTTAGAGGTCCTAAATACAAACGGGTCGAAATATTGATTTTGAACAATACGCCGAATGCTTAAATATTTAGAATTTCATTAGTTTTAAATGTTGAATTTTTACTCCACAAGATGGAGAATTAAATTACGAGCGCCTAGGAAAAAGAATCGCGTAAAACGGATGTGTAGATTGAAAGTTATGCACGTTTTCGTGAAAAGAATCGGAGATGGAAAATGCAGCATCTGTTGCAAATCAATCTGTCCAGCGGTAGAGGCTGAAGTGTTACGCTGGAATTGCACTGCCTAACGGCAGCCCTTGGAAGCCCAGGGGCTACCGTAACTTACGGTGGCTACTATAAGTTACGGTAGCGCCCAATTATTTTTGTTAAAGTTTTGTTTCGCGATCCATTTGAACAAGTTTTAAACCGCGTATAACTAAAATCATTTCATGTTTATGGAATGTGGGTTACCTAGCAGTACCGGATGACGACTGAGCCCGACGAAGAACCGAACACACGAGATCAATGCTTCCGCGAATAGTTTCGTTGTCACATTTTAAACGGTGAATTAAATTACAAAATATAGGAATGTTTTGTTCAGTAAATTGTTTTAACAAACTCGCATTTTTAAGTGTATTTTTAACCTTAATACACTATTATAATTGAACTTTTTGGATAATTGATTAAAATGGACTTAGGGTGTTACAAGTTGGTATCAGAGCCCTGGTTTAAGGGATTCAAGTATGGTGGGAAAAACCATGCTTGGACTTAAACCTTATGCTCATGATAAAGATTGGTGTTCGGTTCGAGGCTTGATCGCAAATCCGGTAAGTACATGTATGTTAATAGTTTAGTATGATTAAAGTGTTGTGAACAACACATAGGGTATCGTGTAATACACGTTACACCAACAAAAGTGATTAGTATAGTTAACGAAATCATGTGCAGTAAAAAGCCTTGTATTACAATACGTGTATTTATTAATGTTGAAATTACTAACTTTTGTAAATGTTTAGTTGAAGGATACTCGCATCTGAAGATGACGAGAGTTGAACGAGTTGTGGATATGACGGTGGAATGGTCCGAGGTATGGCAAGCAGAGCATACTCGTCAAGGACCTAAATCGCGTGACGATCGCGAACAAGGTTAATGACATGGAAATCCCGATAGGGCAAGCATTTACAGGTGCACATTTTAAATTTATTGCACGAATAGTAATATATATAACATATACGTAGAGACTGACCGTTGCATATGTAATTAAAAACATGGAAAAAGCCTGAGTAGAATACCTATCTAGGATATTATTTCCAAGAAAACTAAATAGAGGCGTTACTTACATGGGAGGTAATGTGAAAATTATAAAAGGGCATGTATATCAAGTGTTAACGCTTACTCTGGCCAAGTAAGTAATGAACACATGGTACCATGAACTTTTATGATGGACATACTTACATTCGATGTAGTAAGAACGGGGTGAATGAGATAAATTAAAAAGGATACCCAAATGAATCAAATAAGCAAAATGTTTGATGATAAACGTAAATGCAAGTCGGATGACGGAAGCGTATTACGTTAGAATAACGAACCCGAGAGAAGGGACAAGGAACAAAGTAAATGAAAATACAGACCGACTAATAGGAATGCTAAGGCATAGAGATAAAAGTTTGACTATCACTAGTGATGAAATTCACACGGATAAGTCAAACGAATTAAATAAAGAATAAAGGACTTGATTGAATAAAAGTTATATATTTCTCTAAGATGACCAAATAAATTAAAACAAAGTCTTAATACATTCCGGGATGGTTGCTTTAATAATGACTTTGTAAGATACCCGATAGATGGGTAGGATTTTAAGAATATGCGTAAACCAAGAGACGGGAACGCAGATTAGAAAGTCAAAAGACTCGGATTATGGGCCATGACTAAAAGACGATAAGATTTTGCAAACAGAAATTTTTTATAATTACGTTCAACTATTTTAAAGTAAACGGGTCGAACAATCAATGAAGTTTGACGTTCATAAGTGACGAAGTTTCACTCAAACAAGTCAAACGAGATTAATAAAGAATAACGCTGGAAAATGAAAGTAAGCGCAAGCTGGATAATGAAAGCGCGGAATATTAATGAACCTATGTGATAGGTCGTAAAAGAGTATAGAAAGGAAAGCGCAAACCAGTGAAACTGGAGTGTTAAAAAAAAAAAAAAGCCGATAAGATAAAGAACCCGGGTAACGGTTCGAAAGGAAATAGAGGCGTAAACTGAATAACGATAAGAGTGGGACAAACCGACGTGTAAATGACGGAAGAAGTCATAGAGACGGAAGAATAATTCGAAGGAAAACAAATGTAGCCTTAGACTACGGTCAAATTCAAATGAAATACAAAAGCGAAAATAAATTATTCTAAACATAAAAAGGGTACCTTGACACCCAAATTATATATACAGTTTAAAAAAAATCTAAATAAATAGCCCACGAGGCTAAGAGAAAGAACCTACAGGTCATATGGGTTAAGCGTGGGAAATAGTTATAATTCCCCGCATTAAATAATAATGGAAATGAATAGATCCTCGGAAGTAGCATTCCTAAAAATGAGAGAAAGACGAAAGACAAAGAGAAAACGTAAACTAAAAATTTAGTTTTTAGACAAAAGCAACGTTTTAACAAACATAAGTAGTATGAGGAGATTTAGAAAATCTTACACACACATAAGGCTAGAGATGGCAAAATAGTATACCCGATTGGCGGGGTACGAAGTAACGGCGACTAATTAGTCTAGCTGGTAAAACTATTCAAAGTTATGAAAATGTCATGACAAACACAAAGCACTTGTTAATATAAGACAACCACGGAATAGACATGTTAACAGACGGATAAGACTAAGTGGTCAAGGGACAACTCGACCAATAATGATAAAGGAGATAAGCTGAAAGTAACGGCCCGCGAGGCCTTACACATGAAAGTCGTACGCATCAATATAAACGAAAACGATAGATCGAAAGGAACGAATGAATGTCTTGAAAACAAAACTAAGTTCGTTTAGTCTAAATTAAAAGAACTACGTAAGAAAGGTTTCGGGGACGAAACCTCTTTAAGGGGGTAGATTTGTAACCCCCGAAAACGGGTTTGGTAAATAAACCCCGTTAATATTAAAAGACGGGTAAAATACCGTTAGTGGTAAAAATTAACCCGGTGAATATTAGGATCTAAATAAATAATCTTATATTAATAAAAAAGAAGAATAAACTTTTTGAGAAAACATGGTTTGTTAGAAGCCCGAGTTAACGGGACTTAAAAACAAAAACGGGTTATAACTTCCCTGAACCCACTAAGTAACTAGGAATATTAACCTAGTTAAATGAGTGTTGTAAAACAATAAAGAAACTTGAAATAGGTAGCCTACTTAATAACAAACCAAAACATGAGGGACCAAAGTTGGATAACTTGAAAAAGGGTATTATAAACAAAAAAAATATATAACACAACACACACTTAAGGTGTGTGTGCCTGTGTGGAGATCGACCAGGAGGGTGCTCCCAAGAGCTCAAACCCTAAAACTCAACAAATCATAAAATTGAAGCTTGATTCAAGGCCAAAATCGATGCATGAATACATAGAAACGATCACCTAGTCATGGGGATCATAAGGTATGTCAAAATTTACAACTTGGTTTCATCTCAAATTCTTGATGATTTGTGAAATCGAAATCTGGGTTTGATTATTGCATGTTTAGATGAAATTAGTAATGAAAACATGTCTAGAAGTAAACCCTAGTCAATAACATGTTGAATTAGTGGTTAATCTATGAAATTCATGATAATCCATTGATAAGTTAAATGGGTTTTGTAAAAATAAGATGAACACAAGAATCATGACTATCAAAAGTGGTGTTACTTGATTACTATGAAATGATTCTGAGATTAGTATGCATGCTTGACATAATGGAATCGATATATATGTTTATATTGGGCAAAAATAACAAGTTATGAACTTGATTTTAAATATATAAAAGTTTACCCGTTAGGTGTTCGTTAAAATGCCTAAATGAAAGATAAATGTTGAAAATCGGACAAAAACGCATGTTTGATGGATATGGCAAATTATGCATTAAGACTTATAAAAAGGGTTCTAAACGGATTGTGGATTGAACTCTTTAGGTAAGGAAACCGGGTCTTCAAGCGGACAAGCCGGAGCTGTCACGGCCCCCGTCCCGGTTTGACCCGATTCAGGAGCCACAGGACAGAAAATCCTGTGGTATTTTATTTAATTGTGTTGACAGCGGAAGATTTTAGCAGGATCTTTTTAAAACTGAAAATGCCCGATTATTTTATTTCATAATTCGGGATAAAACCCCGGTAAATTTACAATAAGGTGATTTCACTGGGAAATCTTTATTTTACAAAACATGTTTCTTTATTTATATTGAGCCACTTCCTTAAGCTTGTAGTGCTTCACGACACTTTTCCTGGATCACAACAGATCACCTGAAACACGTTTAAAAAAGGTTTTGTCAGCGGGGAAATACTGGTGAATCATTCTTTTTACTAAAACAACGTGTTGTTATAATTTTCAGTATTAAGAGCGATTACAATGTTTATACATATCAACCATCTACCCACGATATTTATCACTCGACCACCTATTGGCTATCTCGTTGTCCAATGGTGTCTGTGATTATGGTCATATCACCCCTTGGCTAACCCGTTGTCCAATGGTGACGGTTATCAAGTATTGTATACAAAACCCCACATACCGGCTGTAATTTGGTGATTACAAAGACTTAATCCCTGTAATTATAACTTTGAAAGTAAACATAATTTTGAAATTTAATTTGATAAAAAGAGAATGACTCACATTGCAGATTTAATACTGGCAGAGCCTAGCCTATTAATTAGCCTTGTAACCTAAATTAATAACATACACACAACTAGGTTAGTAACTAATACAGCATTTACGATAACTCACGAGATTAAAACCTTCACAACAAATGACAAAGTGCGATACTTAACATCCATCGAATTTACGACGAATGACAAAGCATAACCCTAATTTGGGCAGCACTTAAACATCCATTGGATAGTTTAAATCTATCGGACATTGAATCGTAGCAGCGATCGAGTTATTACCCTGTTGTCGCGACAGCGTTTCGTGAATTGTGTGTGTTTTGGGACTGTTTATACTATATCTCAGTGTACGTTTTGAGTTTTAACGTCGAATTAACGCAGAATTGCAAGTCCCACACCCCTCTATATATACTGGAAAAACAGCCCCCTCGCGTGGCGCGAGGGGCTGTCGCGTGGCGCGAGGGGTGCCACCCTAGCATAGGGTAGCCCCGTGTCTGCATAGCTCAGGTGAGTTGGCCATTCATGCAAATTCAATTTACACGTAAAACTGTGTAGATAATATTAACGGGGAAATACCCCCCCTGAGATTTAGGGGCCCTGATCCTGATTCCGATTGTTCTGAAAATTTTAGGGTTTATGCAGAATCACTTGGGGGTCTTAATTAGGATTTCCTATTGGACAAAATAAAATAGTAAATAAGACTTTTAATGAGAGCTTTTACATCCTCCCCACCTTAATAAAAATCTCGTCCTCGAGATTCACTGGAATAGTTGAGGTTATTTCCGCTTCATTTCTGATTCCAGCTCCCAAGTGTATTCAGGTCCTCTCTTTGAATCCCACTTGACTTTGACCATCACTTGTCGCTTGTGCTTGAGAAATTTGATCTTTCGTTTTCTATTTGTAGTGGTTTCTCTACAAATTTTAACTTCTCATTTACCTCAATATCTTGAAGAGGTACTACCAAGGATTCGTCCAATAAACACTTCTTGAGGTTGGATACATGAAATACATCATGTATTCCAATTAATTCTTCTGGTAGTTTTAAACGATAAGCCACTGGTCCTATACGTTGGATCACTAAAAATGGTCCTACGTATCGTGGACTTTAGCTTTCCTTTCTTACCGAATCGAACTACTCCTTTCCAAGGAGAAACTTTCAAAAGTACCTTATCTCCGACTTGAAATTCCAGTGGTTTGCGTTGATTATCGGCATAATTCTTTTGACGATCACGAGCCGTTTTCAGTCTTTCCTTCATCTGAGTGATCTTGTCGGTAGTTTCTTGTACAATTTCCGGACCGGATAATTGATTTTCTCCTATTTCTGCCCAACAAACTGGAGTTCTGGATTTTCGTCCATACAGTGCTTCGAATGGGGCAGCTTCGATGCTTGCATGATAACTATTATTATAGGAGAATTCAATTAAAGGTAGGTGATCATCCCAGTTTCCACCAAAATCTATTACACATGCTCGGAGCATGTCTTCTAGGGTTTGTATCGTCCTTTCACTTTGTCCATCTATTTGTGGATGATATGCAGTACTCAAATTTAATCGGGTTCCAATTGCTTATTGGAAACTTGTCCAAAAGTGGGAAGTGAAACGACTATCTCTATCTAATACAATGAAGAGTGGAACTCCATATAAGGATACTACTTCATCTACATACAACTTTGCCAACCTTTCCATACTAAAGGTTTCTTTCATGGGTAGAAAATGAGCTGACTTGGTTAATCGATCCACAATTACCCAAATCGCATCATTACCTTTTCTGGTTTTGGGTAACTTAGTAACGAAGTCCATTGTTATAAGCTCCCATTTCCATACAGGCATTTCTAATTGTTGAAGTAGACCCGAAGGTTTCTGGTGTTCTGCCTTTACTTGTGAACAAGTAAGACACTTAGAAACATATCTAGCTATGTCCTTTTTCATTCCTATCCACCAGAAATTATTTCTTAAATCTTGGTACATTTTATTGTTTCCAGGGTGCATGGTATACCTAGATTTATGAGCTTCTTCTAAAATTTTATCTCTTAATTCTCCTTGTTTAGGTACCCAAATTCTCTTCTTGTGGAATCTCCAAATTCCATCAGCTCCTTACTCTAATTCCTTTATTCTTCCTTTCATTCCTTCAGCATCGCCCTTGATTGCTGTTTCTTGAACCTTCTTTAATTGTTCCATTAAATCTAACTGTAGATTTAATCTAAGAGCACGAACCCGTCGTTGTTTCTCATGATACTTCCGACTTAAGGCATCTGCAACTATGTTTGCCTTTCCTTCGTGATACTGAATATCACAGTCGTAGTCACTTAGGATCTCCATCCATCTCCTTTGCCTCATGTTTAATTCTTTTTGCCCAAATATGTATCTTAAGCTCTTATGATCTGTATAGACAGTAAACTTACTTTCATACAGGTAATGTCTCCAAATCTTAAGGGCAAAAATTATGGCTCATAACTCTAAGTCATGGGTTGTATAGTTTTCTTCGTGCTTTTTCAATTGCCTTGATGCACACGCAATTACCTTCTTGCGTTGCATTAGCACACATCCTAATCCTAGCTTTGAAGCATCACAGTAAACTTCAAAATCTTCTGTTCCTTCTGGCAAAGCTAGAATTGGCGCATTTGTTAACTTTTTCTTTAAAATTTTAAAAGCCTCTTCTTGCCTAGGTCCCCATTCAAACTTAACTGCTTTACATGTTAGCTTAGTTAATGGTACATCTATCTTGGAAAAATCCTTAATAAACCGTCTATAATATCCGGCTAACCCTAGAAAACTTCTAATTTCCATGGCTGATTGCGGAACCTTCCATTTGGTAATTGCTTCTATTTTGGAAGGATCTACGTGAATACCTTAATGGTTCACCATGTGTCCTAAAAATTGCATCTCCTGTAGCCAAAATTCACACTTCGAGAATTTGGCGTAAAGCTTTTCTTTTCTTAACAAAGTTAAGAGTGCATGCAAGTGCTGACAATGCTCGTCCTGACTTTTGGAATAAATAAGTATATCGTCGATGAAGACAATTACAAATTTATCCAAATACGGTTTACAGATTCTATTCATCATGTCGATGAATGCTGCAGGTGCATTCGTCAGTCAGAAGGGCATGACTGTAAACTCGTAATGACCATACCTAGTTCTGAAAGCAGTTTTAGGTATGTCTTCCTCTTGTACCTTCAATTGATGATTTCCGGAGCGTAAATCGATTTTAGAAAAATATCTAGCTCCTTGGAGTTGATCAAAGAGATCATCAATCCTTGGTAATGGGTATCGATTCTTAATTGTAACCTTATTTAATTCCCTATAATCGATACACATTCTCATTGACCCATCTTTCTTCTTTACGAATAATACTGGTGCTCCCCATGGGGATGAACTAGGTTGTATAAAACCTTTATTTAGTAGTTCATCTAATTGCTTTTTCAATTCTAGCATTTCAGTGGGTGCTAGACGATAAGGTGCCTTGGCTATCGGTGTAGTTCCTGGAATTAGATGAATCCTAAATTCTACTTCTCTGTCGGGTGGTAATCCTGGTAACTCTTCTGGGAATACATCTGGGTATTCTGATACTACAGGAATGTCCTTAAGTTCTTTACCCTTAGTGTTAATGATTACTGAAATCATATACACTATTTCTTGCTTTTGTTCATAATTAGCAATTTTCATTACTGAAATGAACTTCATGGGTTTATGTGACTTATCTCCTGTAATCATGATTACTTCTCCGGTGGGTGCCCGAATCTCAATAGAGTTGTTATCACAAAGGATTCGAGCATGGTTGGCTACTAACCAATCCATTCCTAACACGACATCGAATCCAGCTAAATTCATTGGTAATAGATTTGCATGAAATTTATGACCTGAAAGTTCTATATTTTCTTTTTGCAAAACCTTATCTATGTTAACAGAATTCCCATCTGCCGTTTCGACTGTAAAAATCTGCCTAAGGTTGGTTAAGGGTAAGTTAAGAGCTTGGTAAAATAAAGTATTTATAAAACTTTGGTTTGCACCAGAGTCAAATAATACTTTTGCGTAAACGTTGTGAACTAGGAACGTACCAGCTATTACGTCATGAATTAGTTCTGCTTCCTGAGTAGTCAATTGAAATGCTCGAACATTCTTCTTGGTAGCTCCGTCGGCCGGTTTGGCTTTGTTGTATGCTGGTTTCCTCCTACGTACACGCCTCCAACCTACAAATCTTCTCCTTTTCTTAGGCTTTGGTTTCTCCGGAGGTGGAGCGTTGAATTCCATAGGTTCTTCTATATCGGGTATCTAACCAGTAAAGTCTCTGGAAACTTCTATTTTCACCGGATAGAGATTGTGATTCTGAAGGGCTTCAGATAACTTATTCATATTGTTTATATATGCAAAATTTGTACACAAAATGCTAAGTTTAAGATTTTATAACAAAATTTCACAGATAAACATTCAAGTATTATTGCATACCGTGTGACTAATTTAATACAAAGGATAACTGACAATTAAAACATACTAGGGTTTATTGTGAATTTATTTATTTATTTGGGTAAAGTTTCTGGCTTGCAGGTGATATGGGTGCTAGAACTGGGTCAAAGTATTTAAATGTTAGCATTTACTGCTATAGTGGCTAGCATATAGAGATCTGCCCATTTTTCATCTAACTTGTTTTCCCATGGTGGGTTACGGCCTAATTCCTGGGTTTCCTGATTAACCCTCATTTCTTTTGGGTGTGATTTCTTTATTTTCTCTTGACTTTTCCTAATAATCAAACTTCTTTTATTAGGAGAAAGTGGTTCCTCATATTGTGCCTTTCGAACAAATATTCCTTCCTCAGTATTTGTTGGGTATTTTGAGGACGAAGTTCCTTTTTCTTTCGGTGAAGTATCTAATTTATGGTAGATATCCGAAAGTCTTTGCTTACCTATACTGTAAACAAATATTCAATTAATAAAACATATAATCATAGAATGGCAATCAGTAAAATTAAGTATTTTCTAAAATACTTAATTGGCTTAAATCAGTGGCTCTGATACCACATTTTTCTGTCACGGCCCCCGTCCCGGTTTGACCCGATTCAGGAGCCGCGGGATAGAAAATCCCGTGGTATTTTATTTAATTGAGTTGGCAGCGGAAGATTTTAGCAGGATCTTTTTAAAACTGAAAATGCCCGATTATTTTATTTCATAATTCGGGATAAAACCCCGATAATTTACAATAAGGTGATTTCACTGGGAAATCTTTATTTTACAAAACATGTTTCTTTATTTATATTGAGCCACTTCCTTAAGCTTGTAGTGCTACGCTGTAGTTTTCCTGGATCACAACAGATCACCTGAAACATGTTTGAAAAAGGTTTTGTCAGCGGGGAAATACTAGTGAATCATTCTTTTTACTAAAACAACGTGTTGTTATAATTTTCAGTATTAAGAGCGATTACAATGTTTATACATATCAACCATCTACCCACGGTATTTATCACTCGACCACCTATTGGCTATCTCGTTGTCCAGTGGTGTCTGTGATTATGTTCATATCACCCCTTGGCTAACCCGTTGTCCAATGGTGACGGTTATCAAGTATTGTATATAAAACCCCACATACCGGTTGTAATTTGGTGATTACAAAGACTTAATCCATGTAATTATAACTTTGAAAGTAAACCTAATTTTGAAATTTAATTTGATAAAAAGAGAATGACTCACATTGCAGATTTAATACGGGCAGAGCCTAGCCTATTGATTAGCCTTGTAACCTAAATTAATAACATACACACAACTAGGTTAGTAACTAATACAACATTTACGATAACTCACGAGATTAAAACCTTCACAACAAATGACAAAGTGCGATACTTAACATCCATCGAATTTACGACGAATGACAAAGCATAACCCTAATTTGGGCAGCACTTAAACATCCATTGGACAGTTTAAATCGATCGGACATTGAATCGTAGCAGTGATCGAGTTATTACCTTGTTGTCGCGGCAGCGTTTCGTGAATTGTGTGTGTTTTGGGACTGTTTATACTATATCTCAATGTAGGTTTTGAGTTTTAACGTCGAATTAACGCAGAATTGCAAGTCCCACACCCCTCTATATATACTGGAAAAACAGCCCCCTCGCGTGGCGCGAGGGGTGCCACCCTAGCATAGGTTAGCCCCGTGTCTGCATAGCTCAGGTGAGTTGGCCATTCATGCAAATTCAATTTACACGTAAAACTGTGTAGATAATACTAACTGGGAAATACCCCCTGAGTTTTAGGGGCCCCGATCCTGATTCCGATTGTTCTGAAAATTTTAGGGTTTATGTAGAATCACTTGGGGGTCTTAATTAGGATTTCCTATTGGACAAAATAAAATAATAAATAAGACTTTTGATGTGAGATGTTACAGGAGCGGACACACGCTTGAAGGGAACGCTTTAAAGGTACGTGGCTTGTCACCCCGTTACATTTATATAGACAAGCTTAGTTTAAATACGTGTAATGTTGATATAACGAAAATGGTTGTGTTTGATATGTCATTGAAGTGATGGAACTCACTCGACAACCAAATGGGTCAAATTAATAGTTAAAATAAAAGTGATTAAAATGAAGACACCATTTGGTAAAAGTTATAATGGGTCGAACAATTTAAAAATATCGTTTTTAAGTAATAAGAACCATGGCGCGAACCGGAATAGGTTCAAGGGGCATGATGGTATTAATCTACCATCATATGTTGACAAATGGTCATGTCGACTAAACGGGTCAAATAGTGTGCAAATACCATTTGACAATAATAAATGACGACTACTTGTTGAGTTTTTGTGATAACAGGAAATAACATGTGATTGCATTGCTTTAATTAGAAAATTTAAATCAAAAGGTATGTATACGGGTCGATGCTATGACCCGAGCCAGGTACGCATATTTAGAGTTTAGTAGAAGTGATACTTTGGTCAAATTATAGCGAAAGTCCTTTGTCGTAAAATGAGGGACTAAAATTGACCAAAAAGCCCTTAATAGGTAAACGACCCTTAGAGGTTGTTTAGGAACTTGTGTTGTGATTATGTAGCCCTTAGACACGTATATGAGTCTTAGGCAAAAATATTTTGTGAGTTAAATGCCCTAAGGGGGGGGGGGTCATTAGCGTAAAGTAACTAAACAAAGGGTAATTTGGGATTTCGGGTTTTCTTAAGTTAAATCCACCGCAAAATAGTTGTGGTGGAAAATAAGTAGGCACTTAAATTTGGAAACGCGAGGCGTGAAAAGAGAAGAGCGGATTTGATGCTTAAATGCATAAAAATCCCCAATCGGGTCAAAATAAATTACGCGCATAACTTGGGTGTTTGTTGCGTAATTCACAACAGTTATGAATCCAAGATAGAGATTTAGAGTTAAATATCTTAGTTTACGATTTATGATTAACTAGGAACAAGTTTAGAGGTCCTAAATACAAACGGGTCGAAATATTGATTTTGAACAATAAGCCGAATGCGTAAATATTTAGAATTTCATTAGTTTTAAATGTTGAATTTTTACTCCTCAAGATGGAGAATTAAATTACGAGCGCGTAGGAAAAAGAATCGCGTAAAACGGATGTGTAGATTGAAAGTTATGCATGTTTTCGTGAAAAGAATCGGAGCTGGAAAATGCAGCATCTGCTGCAAATCAATCTGTCCAGAGAGCTACTGTAAGTTACGGTAGCTACCGTAACTTACGGTAGAGGTTGAAGTGTTACGCTGGAATTGCACTGCCTTACGGCAGCCCTTGGAAGCCCAGTGGCTACCGTAACTTACGGTGGCTACCGTAACTTACGGTAGCGCCCAATTATTTTTGTTAAAGTTTTGTTTCGCGAATCCATTTGAACAAGTTTTAAACCGCATATGACTAAAATCATTTCATGTTTATGGAATGTAGGTTACCTAGCAGTACCGGATGACGACTGAGCCTGACGAAGAACCGAACACACGAGATCAATGCTTCTGTGAATAGTTTCGTCGTCACGTTTTAAACGGTGAATTAAATTACAAAATATAGGAATGTTTTATTCAGTAAATTGTTTTAACAAACTCTCATTTTTAAGTGTATTTTTAACCTTAATACACTATTATAATTGAACTTTTTGGATAATTGATTAAAATGGACTTAGGGTGTTACATCCAAACAAAGACATTGCACTTCAACGGAACCCATTTACACCAAACCAACACAAAGAGATTCCGACAATCCACCAAACCATCCAAAGCTTTTTTGACCGAGTTAACCGAGAACAAACCTAACCGGTCAGGCAGCCAAGTCCAATCATCGGGCCTATCACATAAAGAGACCGAGGAAATAGCATTCATTAGAGCGTCCAGCTCACTTCGTTCGATGTCCAGCTCTGGATTGTGCTTCCACAGCCAGTTACCACACAACCGATCCCGAATGGAGCACGTTTTGACCACTTCTAACGAAAATAAATTTGGAAATACTTCCTTGAGGGGAACTTCTCTCAGCCAAGGATCTAGCCAAAAAAGAATACTGTCCCCCCCGCCCACCAATCCCCTAAAAAACCCCCTAAGCGTTCGATTATCGACCAGAGGTTTATTGATAACTGAAACAACATTATTCCAAACACCTCCAAACGATTTCTTCACGGGGAGAAAATACCAACCCAAACCACCATAGTGAATGGCGTCCATAACCTTAACCCAAAGATTATCTCTTTCTTGTACCTCCATCCCCATTTACAAAGAAGGGCCCTGTTGACATGATTCAGTTTACTAATTCCCAACCCCCGGATTTGATAGGAAGGGATAATCTATCCCAAGCCACCCAATGAGTTTTTGAGACATCGCCCGACCCTCCCCATAGAAAGTATTCTGAGAATACATAGGTTTTAATGTTTTATTACAATATCACATATGTAAGTAAAACGAGTTTTGAAGGTAGAAAAGTCAAAGTTAACTACATAAAGTCAATTAGTTAAGCCAGAAGGTCAAACATGTGATATATGGAAGACTTTTATGCCTCGAATAAAAAAACACAACATACATGATACATGAGTATTGGATGTTAGAATGTAGAACCCAACAATTGAAATCTAAAGTCAAACGCCAATATTTTTTTTTTGAACTGAAAACTTCATTAACCAAAACGGCCAGCTCGAAGCCGAGCGGCCAACCCCAAACAAAACAACCGACTTACATAATTACAAAATTACACCAATCCTCCCACGAAATACCTCTATCTTTCGATCTAATTTTGAACATAACATAACCCCCGACCTAATATCGCTAAAAACATTATTAACATTAAAGCGTTTTCCCGAAAAAACCACAGTGTTTCTCGCTTTCCAAATCGCCCAACAAGCAAGAATAACAATCCCGTGGAACACCTCTTTCCTTTGAGCATCTAAACCAACCCACTTGTGCACCTCAAGAATGTCCCGAAACGAGAAGATATACAGATTAGACGTCTTGCACCAAGCCTGAATCTTCTGCCAAATAACCGAGGATACCCCGCAAGAAGTGAACAAGTGATCGACCGACTCAACTCCCATATTGCATAGAGGACACCTATCGTCTTCAATATGAATACCTCTCCTTTGTAACGCTTCCCTAGTTGGAATCTTGTCTTGCTCGGCACGCCACACAAAGAGATTACACTTCTTAGGCAACCACTTACAAAAATCCCAAACGAACCTAGAGCTAAAGTCAACATTGAAATTGAATAACCTCTTAACCGCTCCAACTGAGAAGCCATCCGAACCTACGCCTTGCCATGACCACCTATCTTCGCAATCCGAGAGATTAATAGATTGCATCAGAAAGCATAACCGACTCCATTCAGCCAAATCCTCGATAGAACTAGGCACAGACCTCCACTCCCATCTACCACTCGGGTTAGAGAAAGGACGCACCAACCGATCCGCAACTTTACAAGTCTTATGCACTTCCAACCTAAACAAGCCTGGCAACTCTTCTTTCAAAGGGTACGGAAGCAACCAAGGATCCAACCAAAACAGAATCTCCCTCCCATTTCCCACCTCACCACGCATCAAACTCCTAAGCGAAGAACTACCCCCCACCTAACTAGAGCAAACCTTGACAATGTTACTCCATACCCCATTAAGAGAAGACTTAACAGGAAGAAAATCCCAGTTAAACTTATGACGATGAAGCGCATTGATGACATTAACCCAGTAACTGTTACACTCATTCTTGAATCTCCAACCCCATTTAGCAAGGAGAGCTTTATTTATATTCCCAAGACTACAAAGCCCAAGACCCCCGGCCCAGACTGGCGAAGCCACACGATCCCACGCAACCCAATGTATTTTGGAACCTTCACTGGACCCCCCCCCCCACAAAAACCTTCTCATCAATTTTTCTAAAGCCTTAATCACACCCACAGGAGCCTTATACAAAGAGAAATAATAATTCGGGGGACTTTCCAGAACCGCCTTTACCAACGTCACTCTCCCACCAAAGGACAGAGTCGAAGCCTTCCACAAAGAAAGCCTAGACTCAAAAACTTCAAACACCGGCCTCCAGTTGCATATCCTGTTCATGTTCGCTCCCACCATAATTCCCAAATACTTGAAGGGAAACTCGCCAACAACGCACCCCACTGAACTAGCAATCAAATCCACCTCTAGCCGATCCACCCCGATACCGAAAATGTTAGACTTACTGACGTTCATCTTCAAACCAGAACAAATATGGAAGCATATTAACACCCGGATCACGTTTTGCACATTAGCAGCCGACCACTCACCCATGATAATAGCATCATCCGCATAGAAAAGGTGAGAAACAGAGGGACCACCATTAGGAAGCGAGATACCCTTAAACACCCCTTTCCCGACCGCTGTCTTCAACAAACAAGAAAGAGCCTCCATAACCAGAAACAAAAAACGGAGACAACGGATCCCCTTGTCTCATACCTTTGGAGCACGGAAAGTCAAACGTCGGAGACCCGTTAACAAGAACCGAAGCTCTAGCTGAAGATAAAATACCACGAACCCAAACACACCATTTAGACGGAAAGCCAAGTTGCTCCAAAATACCAATCACAAAGTTCCAATTCACGTTGTCATACGCCTTCTCGAAGTCTATTTTAAGCACAAAGGCTTTTCTCTTACCTTTTTTCAACCAGGAGTAGATTTCGTTAACCACCAGAGGGCCATCAAGGATAAACTTATCCTTCAAGAAAGCAGATTGGGAATCCGAGATAACTTTTCCGAGGACCTGTTTCAGTCTATTGGCCAGAATTTTAGAAATCACCTTGTTGACGACACCGACTAAGCTGATGGGCCGATAATCTCCTAACACATTTGGATCCTTCTTTTTGGGAACCAACGCGATAAAAGAAGCGGCACACCCCCTATTAATCTTCCCCGAATGGTAAAACTCCTCCATGATGTTGAAAAAGTCCGACTCCAATAGCCCCCAGAAATGCTTAAAAAATCTAAAGTTAAAACCATCAGGGCCAGGGGCCTTATCAGCACCACAGTCAAAAACCGCCTTCTTTATTTCTCCACGACTAAACTCTTCAGACAAAAAGGAACCGTCTTCGGCCGAAAGGGGCGCTAAAACCTCCAAATCAATATTAGGTTTGAACTTATCCCTAAAAAACTCAAAAACGAACTTCTTAATACGCTTAGGCCTGTCGTACCAAACACCATCGACATGCAAACCATTTATCCCGTTCTTGGCCTTCCTACAATTATGTTCAAGTATATTAGGGATAGCATAATGAAAGTCACATTGTTTCTGGATGATAACCATATGTTTCAAGTCTTTATAGTAAAAGTTTATATCAAATAATAGTTAACTTTTAGATTCTTAGGGTTAAACAATGGAATGAGACAACTTAACTTCTAACCTTTTTTTTTACTTAAATTTATTATCTTTTTATGTTAAATAATATCTTTATATAAGCTTTAGTTTATATAACTTAAATTTATGATCTTTTTACTGTTTAATAGGTTAGAAACCATGTATTATATTAATAGAACAAATAATACATTAAATAGTTAGTAATGAAAATTTAGAATTTATAAAAATATAATTTTGAGATACAAAATACGATTAAAATTATGTATAGCTAAGTACTACCAAATAAATTTAATATATTATATTATATTATATTATATTATATTATATTATATTATATTATATTATATTATATTATATTACTTTACTTCTGCTTTTTTATTATTTTTTTAAATTAAGAAATATAATCTGAAGGGGTGAAATAAGATAAACGGAAAAAAGATCTTGTACTCACTAATACGTGACACAACCAACTACTTATTTACTAGATAAAGATTTTTTTTTTTAAATTTGTACTGTAGCCTTACCCGACCGGACTTTTTTATTTTGTTTGTGTAAATATTAAATTTGTATAATTGGGTCCCTAAAACTTAGTAAATTTCCCAAGTAGAGTTATATTTTTTATTTGTTTGGTTTGTAAAATTTACATAGTATAAATTTAGAACACTTTTGTGCATAGAGATGTTGTACTTAATGCTTAGGGATGTTTTTAAAAAAATAGATTTTTTACTTTTAACTCAAAACTATTTACTTTTTTAACTTTTAACCAAAACTACTTGATTTTTTACTTTTAATTTAAAAGTTTTCATTTTTTTTTTTTTGCAATTGAACCTCACAACGTTTTATTTTCAACTTTCGTCTCTTAAACTTTTCATCTTTTGCAAATTCTTCGTTTTACGTTTGGTTCTAAATTTTGTAAATTAACACAACGTAACATGTGTGTGTGTTCCAATGTTTTGACGTTTCGTTTTACGCTTCATACGTTCTAAATTTTGCGAGTTTATATGGCACAACGTGCTTGTGTGATTCAACAGTTTTACGTCTTCTATTTTTAACGTTTTGACATGTTCGTCGCAACGTATGGGTCTTAGATTGACTTAGTTTCTTTTCTATATTTTATGGTTCGGTCTAATATATGCACATTAACACACCGCAACTTCAGCGTTGGTGGTCGCTGATGATGATATTGCATTAGTGCTATTTGGCACTGTTTTACACCCCCACCGCAACGCGAGGGAAGTTAATAGTAGTTTGTTTGAATTAGAAAAGTTTATATGGCACAACGTGCTTGTGTGATTCAACAATTTTACGTCGTCTATTTTTAACGTTTTGACATGTTCATCGCAACGCATGGGTCTTAGATTGACTTAGTTTCTTTTCTATATTTTATGGTTCGGTCTAATATATGCGCATTAACACGCCGCAACTTCAGCGTTGGTGGTCGTTGATGATGATATAGCATTAGTGCTATTTGGCACCGTTTTACACCCCCACCGCAACGCGAGGGAAGTTAATAGTAGTTTGTTTGAATTTAAAACTAAGAATTTCTCTCAAAGAAAAGTGAAAAATAAGAATTTCTCTCAAATTTCTTTACTAGTTAACAATTTTTACCAAGTGAAGAATTTCAATCAATTTGGTATCTTTCATTTCTACACCATCGCCACCACAATCGCATCTAAAATAACTACCGCTACAACAATAACAATCGCGGTTTGCATTGTCATTGTTCCCATCACCATCATAACAATCGCGGTTTGCATCATCATTGTTCCCATCACCATCGTTGCTGCCACAACCACCAGGGGCGGACCCACCCCCATGCCAAGGTGGGCGGGCGCACCCCCGGGAAAAAAAAATTTAGTGTTATTATCCAACCAAAATCCCGTTATATAAACTTGTACTACCTAAACCAAAACCAAACCCATTATATAAACTTATCAATAACCCACTAATAATCTAGCCCATTAACCCACCTAAGTTAAAACTAAAACAGTTAAAATAAGCCCAAAAACCCTTCAATTCCTCTCCCACCCTCCCTCTGTGGGACTGTGTGTGCTCTCTGCCTCCTGTCCTGCCAGCGATCTTCATCAGCCAACACAGCAACAACACTGCAGCAGCCGATATCAACCGGAATCCGACATCAACGTGACCGGAATCCGCTCCAAACCAACCGGACACCGACAAACGGTAAGTTTTTATGTTTTTATATGATTTTTCTTGATATTATATGAGAAAAGGGATAATAAAAAACTAAAATAGGTATGAAAAATCGTATGTTTTGACGTTGCATATGGTTGTTTAGATGATTTTTTGGATGATTATGTTATTTAGATGATTTTAGGGGTGATTACACAATTCTAGGGCTTGATTGCTTGAATAGTTGAAAATTAAAATTGAAACATTATGTTATGGAACGATGACCTCGATCACTTTGTTTGTGATAGGAACCATGAGTAAGGATGTTATGGCACAATTTCTAAAGAGGAAAGTGGTTGTACCACTTTTTTTTTGCCGAATTCTTCTAATTATAGACCAATATATGTTTTAGATAAGTTTTTTTGTTCTTTTATTTAATGTTTAACAGAAATAGAAGTAGGGAGGGTTTAAACTTTGATGCTTTTTTGTTTGTTAATGTGATAGGAAGGTAGGAACTAGGGTTTGATTGTTTGAAAATTGAAATTGACCCGACCCGATCTGATCCGACCCGCTATGAAACTTTGTTTGTTTGTGTTTACTTGTTTTACATGACCCGACCCGATCCGACCCGCTATGAACCGGATTTTTTATATAGCTAGGGGTCTAAGATCTTTAAAAAATTTCCACACCCCCAGGAAAAAAATCTTGGATCCGCCACTGACAACCACCATTACACGGACAACCACCACTGTCGTGCCGCTGATCCCCACCATTTTCTCCAACACCACAATCGCCATCAACGGCCCAACACAGTTGCTATCACAACTGAGGTCACTAACCCTACTACCACATCTAACTTTATAACAAATATACAAACCAAACAGGATTATTTTGTCAATCAAGTTATTGGATTAAAAAAGTTGCTTTAACATATTTTATTTCTTCTTAAATAAAATCACGCGTGATATTTTGTTAAATGGCCGGATACAAGAAGTTATTTCTCTACATAAATAGTAAAACTATATTAAATTAACGAGTAATTATCTACAGCACATGTGTGTTTTCACATTGGTTATGCTAAAAATATTAATATTATTATTCTTTTGTAATATTTGTAAGCATGTCAAAGTATTTCAATTTTCAAACTTAGAAATTTTAGAATCGTTCATAGTTGCTCACAGTTGGTGATTGCCTATCAACCTAGACTAAAACTTTACAAGATCCAAGAATGGTCTCCGAGACCTGCTCACATGGCCCATGCACAGCGGCCCATATTCTAAAAGCCCAAAAGTATTTAACATAATAATAATCTGATTTTAAGACGCTATGTTTTAAGACATGGTCCAAATTGTACTAGTGTTGATTGATGTTCACTATAAGATGATAACGAGTTGAATAAGTAATAACTTTGCTATAACGACCTACAAACGTTATAGTGCTATACTCCTGTATACAATTTCTACATACCTAGTAAAATTTGGGCCATAGTTTTTAAGGGCACACAGGGCACTCAGGCGAGGCACAACGTAGGAAAATGCCACATGGCAGTCCAGGTGCATTCTGACAAGAAAACAACCTGAAAAGCATATCTTCTAGTGGATAGAAGGTTGGGGTAGATTCTGGCCAACACCCGGTCCAAATTTTAGAACTAGACAGAACCAACTTGTAGTTTGATGTGCATGCGCATCTTACTAAGGCTGATCCATGGTCGAGCCGTATCATTGGCCATGGTTCTTAAGTCTGTTACTTCTTAACCCTTTTAATATTCCCTGTATGCCTTTTTTTTTTGCTTGTAACATTATTGGGATGGATTATGAAGACATGATAATTTGTAAGTGAAATATATAACAAATGTTATTGTATCATCATAAAATGGTTCGATTATTATAATGATCCATTTCATGCATTAACAAACATGTTTGATTTAGTAAAAGTTATCTAACATCGTTATGTACTACACCTTATAGTTTCCATTAACTCTCCATATATGTAAGCATGGTGTTAGAGCTGAGAGTGTGTACACATGTAAAATAACATTCAATGAAACCAGAGATACAAATAATAGCGTGAAGAGTTTCAACCATATTAAGTTAAAAACATAAGAGGACACCTCAATTATGTCGAAGCACATCTAAAATATGCTGCAACTAATGGACAACATCTTCAATACTCATCCATTGTGGCGGAGAATCCATAGAGCATGATACTCCAATCTGTATGATTGAAATCAAGCATTCCTCCATTTTCTTTGCCTTTGCTTCTGTACTTTGCTCAACAATTACACTACCATCAATAATGTCAATCACTTGGTCTGGAAATGATGTCGAAGCAAATTTATGTAAGCTGAGGTCTTCATTGAAGATGTCGTCTGTTGGCTTTTTCCCGGTCTTCACCTCCAATAATAATATGCCAAAACTATAGACATCCCCATTACTTGTCATCTCACTCCCAAGACCATACTCTGCCGCTTATAAGCAGCTACTTAGAAAAAAGAAACAATCTAAACATATTTATAGGCATATGGGGTGTAAGAATCTTACCTGGAGGTGCTTAACCAACTGTTCCTTTAACACCAGTTAAGTTGTTTTGGTTTGAACCTCTTCCAAGAAACCGCGCTAAACCAAAGTCTCCAACATGGGCCACCATATCCTCATCAAGTAGAATGTTGCTAGGCTTCAAGTCACCATGAACAATGGTTTCTAGGCAATGATTGTGAAGATAATTAACAGCAATTGCAACATCCATGAGGATACTTATTCTTTGAACAAGGTCTAGTCTGGATGTACTTGTACTTGAATGCAACCAATCATGTAAACTCCCATTGGGCATGAACTCATAGACCAAAGCTTTGAAATCATTGCCTTGATGGTCAACACTTGAACACGAAGTTATTATCTTCAAAAGATTACAGTGTCGAATACTTCGCCACGCTTCACACTCTCTCAAAAAGCTTCTGTGAGCTCCTTCATTAAGATGGAGAACTTTGACTGCAACATCTCTATTATTAGAGGTTGTGTAATGGGGCGGCACATCGCGGGAGAAGGGGCTTTAGCGCCCCATAGCGCCGCCGAACACCATTACGGCATGTGCAACGGGGGTTCAATTTTGGATCCCCGCGAGCTACATAGCGGCGTGACCCATTTTACCCAACTCACACACATATACATACATACATACATACATATGTATGTATGTATAATTGAATGGGTTATATAACCCCCTTACCACCACACTCTCTTGTGATATAAAGCCCCTCTCTTACGCGTTTCGCTACTTGTCACGTAACCCCCTTACACATGGCTTTAGCATCATCAAGGATTCCTTTGTAAACAAAGCTGTACCCACCTTGTCCAATCAAATTTTCTTTAGAGAAGCCATCGGTTGCCTAGAGAAGTTGGTTGTATGAGAGTAATTTCCTTTTTGAGTCCTTGTACTTTAGTGGTTTTAACAATATTTGAGTACAAATTAAAAAAGTTTAACGTCCCGAATACCTAAATTTTTATTTTATAACCTTTTGAGTCCAAATTACTAACTAACCCTGTTAATTTTCTCAATTACTTTTTTTTTAAATCGCCAAAATACCCTTTTAAAAAATAAAAGTAAGACAACCACCAATTTCAGTGATATTCACGAACCCACGTGTGAGAAATATCTTCATTTACATTATATATATCCTTTGATAGCTGAAAAAAACATTAGCAAACCCACTGCAGGCATTAGAGACACCATATAATAAATTAACAATACATAAGATAAACTACAAATGATAGCCTCAACTTACAGTTAGATAATTCGCGAGGTTCAGCATATGCATATGTTGAAACTAAAACAAAAGCATCTCGATAATTCGCACTTAGATATAATCCCAACAATACAAAATTAAACTACTTGGTTTATTACAAGACAATAATCATACATTTATGTCACCTCGAATAAAAATCACAAAATAAACGTGTTTGACAGAGTAAAAACTTTTTGACAACGTCACACACCACTCCTTGTTGCAGTTGCACCATGGGGTTAAACCTGAGTGAGTGTGTATACATGTAAAATAAGATTCAATGAAACCAGATATGCAAATAATCCACGCGAAAAGTTTCTAACATGTTAAGTAAAATGAGAGAAGAGTGCACCTCAAATACTTTGAAGAACATCCAGAATATGCTGCAATTCATGGACGACATGTTCAATACTCATCCGCTGTGCGGGAGAATCCATAGAGCATGATACTCCAATATGTATGGTTGAAACCAAACATTCCTCCATTTTCTTTGCTTTTACTTCTGTACTTTGCTCAACAATTGCAGCATCATCAATAATATTGACCACTTGGTCTGGCAATGACATTAATGCAAATTTATGTAGGCTAAGGTCTTCATTGAAGATGTCGTCTGTTGGCTTTTTCCCCGTCATCACCTCCAACAATGTTATTCCAAAACTATAGACATCCCCACTACTTGTCATCTCACTCCCAAGACCATACTCTGCCACATGTAAGCAATTACTTCAATAAAAAAAATTGTAACACTGTAAAGCAAATATATTGGCATGCTGGAGAATATAAATTTTACCTGGAGGTGCATATCCAATGGTTCCTTTAACCCCAGTTGAGTTGTCATTGGAATCTGTTCCAAGGATTTGAGCTAAACCGAAGTCTCCAACATGGGCCACCATATCATCATCGAGTAGAATATTGCTAGGCTTTAAGTCACCGTGAGAAATGGTTATTGGGCAGTGATTGTGAAGATAATTAACTGCAATTGCAACATCGATAAGAATATTTATTCTTTGAAGAAGGCTGAGTCTCTGTGTACTTGTGCTTGAATGTAACCAATCATGTAAACTCCCATTGGGCATGAACTCGTAAACCAAAGCCTTGAAATCGTTGCCTTCAAAGTCAACACTTGAACATGAAATTATCTTCAACAAATTCCGGTGCCGGATACTTCGCCATACTTCACACTCTCTCATAAAGCTTCTGCAAGCTCCTTGATTTTGGAGATGGAGAACTTTCACTGCAACAAATATATTGTTGCCATCATCATCATTAAGGGTACCTTTGTAAACAGAGCTGAACCCACCTTGTCCAATCAAATTCGCTTCAGAGAAGCCATCAGTAGCCTTGAGAAGTTGATTGTAAGAGACTTTCAAGAACAACCCTTTCCTTGATGATTGAGACGTTAGGGTGTTGCCTTTTTTCTTAATCCAACAATACACAAAGCATAATGTGGCGAAGATTGCGAATGCACTCAAAATGACTATAATGAACAAAGGAAACTTTTTTTTTGCTTTCTTGATCTCCTTGCATTTGGGTAACCCAAGTTCAACCAAGCTGCCACAAAGTCTACTATTCCCCAAAATCGAGAACTTACTTCTATTGGCAAACACTCCTAGCACTGGCACTTTGCCCACAAAATCGTTATAGCTTAGGTCTATATACTCTAACAAAAACCGTTCTAAGAATTCTGGAATTTGACCCGATAAATTATTATGAGAAAAATTGAGTCCCTCCACTCCTTTTAAAGAACTTAATGATTGTGGTATCTCGCCATCAAATAAGTTGTCATCGAGTAATAAGAATGAAAGGCTAGTGCAACCGCCAAGGCTACTAGGAATATTACCAGATAAATTATTAGAAGATAAAACCAGATAAGTCAACATCTTGAGGTCTCCAACATATGTTGGGAGTGAACCAGAAAGGCTGTTACCAGAAAGTTCTAACAATATGGTTAGAGATGGAAGTTGAAGAATTTGTTTAGGTATTTTACCGACGAGTGTATTGTTAGAAAGGTTCAAAATGGATAGATGATGACAATTTCCCAAGCTAGATGGTATATGCCCTTCTAGTCTATTGGTACTTAGATGAAGTGTAATCAACATTGATAAGTTCCCGATGGCATCTGGAATCAAACCTGCTAATTGATTATCGTACATCGTAAGAACTCGTAGATTTTGAAGCTTACCAATGGTAAATGGGATTTTTCCTGTGAATCTGTTACCTCCTAACTGTAAAATGGTCAGGCCAACTAGATTACCTACACTTAAAGGAAGGTTCCCATGCAACTGATTTCTTGCTAAACTCAGCAACGAGAGATGCTCTGAAAGATTACCTATTGATATTGGGAGCTCTACTTGAAAGTTGCAGGTATGAAGACTCAACGTTTCTAATCTGCTGCAATTTTTCAAAGAATCAATAAACTTCATTTCATCAGCTTCTCCGTGTCCGCCGAGTTTGTTATGGTTTAAGTATATTGCATAAATATCTTTTAGTTTTGAAAAGTCAATTGTCAACTTCCCATTAAAATCGTTATCACCCATTTCAAGAACTTGTAATTTCGAACAGTTAGATATAGAGGGTGGAATAAGTCCAGTCAGATTGTTATTTCTTAATTGAAGGAAGACAAGATGAGGGAGCATTGTACCCATGGCTAGAGGAAGACTACCAGTAAGTTGATTCTCAGCTAAAGAAAACCGAGAAAGGAGTGAGAGGTTAAAAATGGAATGAGGGATGGAGCCATGTAAGTTACATCCACCGGCGTAAAATGTTCTCAAGTTTTTCCAACGACTTAAGGTGTCTGGAATGCTCCCACCAAACGGATTCCGGGGAACAGAGAATACTTCCATTGATGAGATATTCCCCAAAAAAGGTGGGATTCCACCTGTTAAATGATTATCATCAAGTCCAATATCAGTAAGTTCAGAAAGAAAACTTATCTCTTTGGGTATACTTCCAACTAGCTTATTAGACCAAAGATAGAGCTTTTTAAGTTTAGAACAAGCAGACAAATTAGTTGGAATGAATCCGTTGAATTTGTTGTCATCAAGATCGAGGACGTGTAGCCTGGAAAGACGACCGAGTTCATGAGGGATACTTCCTTGAAAGCTGTTGTTCGTGAGATATAGCCGGCGAAGGAAGCTGAGGTTGCCCACATGAGGAGACAAAGAGCCTACCAGTCCTTGCGACTCTAGTTGTATAACAGTCACTCTTCTATGCCGCTTCCCACACGTGATACCAACCCAATCACAGAAATGAACGGAAGAGTTCCATGAGGTTAGAGATCTGTTTGGATCTTCGGTAATCATCGACTTAAACGACAACAAAGCCTGATGATCAGTCTCATTTCCACCATAGGAAGTAGAGATGGTTGGTGTGGTAAGAAATATTACAACAAGAGAATAAAGTAGGAACAGGGCCGTCTATGGCCAAGTGCAGAATGGGCTTGTGCACAGGGCCCAAACCAATATAGGGCCCAAAAATTTCTTTTTTTTTATATATATATTTAAAAAAAATCTGCATGTTTTTATAAAAAAAATTAGTAGGTCTGTGTTTAAATGTTACAGGGCCTGTTTTTTAAGTTTAAATAGGCCTGTGTTAATGAATTAGTCTTGGATCCACCAAGTCCATCAAACTCTCCTTTTGTTGAAATCAGAATCCAGTCTTGGATCCAACAAGGCCATCAAACTCCCCTTTTTGTTTTAGAGAAACAGCCTTAAGAATGGAAGAAATATAATGATAATAAGATTGTGAGTTAACTGGGATTTGTGGGTAGGATAATATAAAATTGTAGTTTCAGTCAAAGCGCTTTTACCCAATCAACAAGACAAATAGATTCTTCAGTTGGCCGATATTTCATATTACTACTTCCTGAAACGATTTCCAGTGCAAGAACCCCAAAACTATTAGGCCTGTGTTTAAGTGTTACAGAGCCTGTTTATTAAGTTTAAATGGGCATGTGTTTAAATGAACTAGTATGGGTGTGTGCACAAGAAATGAATAAACCCAATTGAAATGGGTCTGCCTTAGTATAACAGTTTAATAGGCCCAGGTTAGTAAACAAACATATTTCAAATCAAACCTATTAGAGGGCGCAGGGCATTGTGCGACTGTGCGGGAAAAGTAGACCATCTGGCGTTGTGTTCGCTGTGACGCTGTGTGACCAGACCAGGCGATCATCATCATCAACGTAAGGGGTTTTGTTTAAGGGCGAAATTGAGGGTTAACCAGGATATCATCATCATCATCGGTGCAGGAATTTTTTGGAACATCGAGTCAAGGGTTTTGCGAATGAGGCCCAAAATTTTATCTTGCACAGGGCCAATTTTTTTTTTCATTTTCGGAGACGGCCCTGAGTAGGAATGCCATTCTAAAAGAAGATGAGAAGCAAAGATTTGGTTGCCTTGAATATCTACTTCCAATGAGGGTGATTGTAAACCTTCAAAAAAAGCTTTAAAATGATTACATATTTTAATCATTTCCACTAAAAAAAGAAAATAAAGTAGGTGAAGCTGCATTGGATGTGAATGATTACATATTTTAATCAGTTTCACTAAAAAAGCTTGTCATGTTTTAGTTTCTCATTAACACAATAAAATTCGAGTACCAAAGAAAGCCCAAAGCCTCGACCTCGCTCAAAATGCTATCTATCTTAACCGGTTTATTGGAGAATTTTAGGTTGTTTCTAGCTTGCCACAAACTCCAGCAGACGATCATGATAATACCTTGGACCGCTTCCTTCTTTTTCTCCGAAGCCCTTAGATCTGCATGAATTCCGAGAAGGTCCTTAATCGAAAATGCAAAAATGTTAGGAATCTTACACCACGAACTAACACCATTCCAAACTATCGAGGCAACATTGCAAGAAATGAAAAGATGTTCCGTTGTTTCTTCGTCCGAGCTGCAAAAAGGGCACGTAGTGTCTCCGATCTGGATGGGGGGAGTGGTGTTCTTTTGTAAATATGTAGTTTGTCGTGT
This sequence comes from Helianthus tuberosus, assembly GCA_030545235.1. Lineage (NCBI taxonomy): Eukaryota > Viridiplantae > Streptophyta > Magnoliopsida > Asterales > Asteraceae > Helianthus > Helianthus tuberosus. Next base: position 15,717,759 of record CM060369.1, on the reverse strand, counting down.
TGTCTTGCTTTGTCGGCCCGTTTGGGGTCGGCCGTTTCGTTAATGAAAGTATACTTTTCAAAAAAAAATTAACACAATAAAATGTTTGAACTTTAACATAAGTAGATACAAATTTAGAAAAAAAATATCCAATTAAGGGATTAGAAAAAGATTTAACATCCCAATTAACATACTTTGTTGAAGAAACTGTCAGTGTTGGCGTTTATCATTAATCAATTTTTGGTTTGCAATTTTACACGAGTGGACAAAAAATCTAGTGAACCTATTTCAAGGCCACATAAAGCGGAATGATAATGCTATCCAAAATTTGAAATTTCTTATCTCCTTCACAAATGCCTTAAAAAGAGAAGACAAAAAGTATCCAAACCTATCTTGAGGGATCTCGTGTGAAGGTAGTACGGTTTTTGAGGGAACATCGTTATCAAGCCTGACCAACCCGACGCAGACCCGGTTAAGACAACGTAGTCTGGGCAGATCTTGGCTAGAGCCGCCCTTTAGGTGGTGTGACATTAGGTCACTCAAAAAGAAAATCACCGTTTAAAAAAAAAGTATCCTAACCTCTCTTGGGGGATTGAAGCTGTCATACGGGACAAAATATTACAACCCTTTAGGTTTAGAAGATCTCAATCTTAATATCTAAGAGCATTCTCATCCAACCCCCTAAAATTATACATATATTCCACTAAAAAACAACTCCTATATCAATATATTTTCACTAAAAATAAATACTTTTTCTCTCTTCTTTTTAATTAAATAATATTTTTTTACCTTTATCATTACATTTTTTTCTCTCTCCTCCACTCACAACCACTTTCAATATATATTAAAAAAGTATAGGGGGTGAACAGTGTCCCCCCAAATATACAGATAAACAGTAACATTTTCTCTCTCCTCCACTCACAACTACTATTTATACTTTTTATATTTTAAAAACCACCCACACAGATTTTGGTGGGTTGGATGAGAATGCTCTAATATTAAGAGTAAACTGCCATTTTGGTCACTTTTGACATTTTAGTTCAAAACTCAAACTTTTTAAATCTGGGTCCCTCTTATTTCACTTTTATTACCATTTTGGTCCAAAAAATCAAATCACCTGTTATTTGGCTAATAAAATCTAGTTATTTTGTCTTTTTCTTCAGGGGCAAAATGGTTCATCTGAAATTATTATAACATATTATTAATTAAATTATTAATTATATTAAATTCAGATGAACAATTTTGCCCCTGAAGAAAAAGACAAAATAACTAAATTTTATTAGCCAAATAACAAGTGATTTGATTTTTGGACCAAAATGGCAATAAAAGTGAGACCACCCAGATTTAAAAGGTTTAAATTTTGGACTAAAATGGCAAAAGTAACCAAACCTCAGGGACCAAAATGACAGTTTACTCAATATCAATATTATCACCCTCAATGATTAAAAAAAAAAGAAAAAAAGTAACCCTCAATGATTAAAAAAAAAGAAAAAAAGTATCACCTCAATGATTAAAAAAAAGAAAAAGAAAATGAAAATGAAGAACTTTACAAACAAAATACTTAGGTATTTGCCTTTATTTAATGATGTAGAATTTGATTTAAACGGAGACCTATTTCTTTTGTCATGAAAGAAAGGATTGGAATAAATCCAGTTGTTTTTCAATTTAAAGTTTTATTATTATTTTTTAATACATCGAAATAGAAAGTACGCAGGCAACAAGTTACGCCGTTAGCTCATTCTAAATAACAAAACTAAGTCTTTTAGAAACAAAATTTATAGATCTTGCAATTGTAACATAACTATGCATGATCCGCTGGACTCGACTAAGTAGCTCCACGGCCTCAGGTGCAACGAAACCAAAAGTATGGCATGCAAATGGTACAAACACGTGTTGGTTGTCAATGCATGCTTTATCGTGCAGTTTGGTCACTTTGCATGAAGCAGCTTTTAAAGCAGCAGTGAGAACACCCATCCCCAAGCCCATAAGAAGGGAAACCCCTGTTAAATCCACACACGCATATTTTCCTCCCATCTATCCAATGACCAAAATGTTAGCTGGCTTTTGATCTACCATCTAACGGGTCAGTCAAGTCAAGAAATTCACAGGTGTTTCTTTCTTAATGGAAATCCCTGCACGTCGGAATATGTCAAAAAAACGTCTCTGACCAGAGCGCGTCGATACTTGAACCCCGGGAGCTCTCTACAGTGTACTACATGCTCCCCTAATGAGCCTAAACACGCCTTGCGACAAACATGGCATGTCTAGTCAACTGGAAATAGAGGAATCATGAGGCGATACTTAAGGATAGAACGATACTCCACTGGTGACATATGTTGGCCCAGCCCATCAATAGGGTTAGAGTAAATTGCTAAAATAGTCCCTAACGTTTGTTCACGTTTGCTAGATCCATCCAAAAAAAGATTTTTTCTCATATGAACCACTGAGGTTTCAAAAAAGTTGCTGAATCCATCCAAACTTCAGGGACGATTTTAGCAATTTAATAAAACAAACTTTTTTTTGGATGGATTTAGCAAATGTGAACAAACGTCAGGGACGATTTTGGCAATTTACTCTATTTTTTATTTTCATCTTTTTATTATATCTCTTAATTAACATAAAATCTATTTATTTTTTTATTTTCATCTTTTTATTAAATTTCTTATTTAACATAAAATCTACTAGTTTTTTTTTGAACGGCGAATTTCTACAACAGGCGATAGATTCGCACCTGCTTTTGTGTAACACCTCAAAAATTCGTGTTCAATGAAATAACGACACGTGTCATGTAAGACAAAAAGTGTTATAAACCCGGATCTAGTTAAAGATGTATGACAGGATTTAAAAGTTTCGTCATGTAAATTCGTACCTCTGAACGACCTCGTTATAAATCCCAAGACCCTAATTTATATTAGAAACATCTGATATACTCAAATCCGGTAAACACTAGCAATAATTGACTCTTATTTGCAAGAGTGGAATCCTACGAAGAAATGCACGACAAACCTTCGTTTATGGTTTTCCTTTAAAGTCCATGAAAACATTTCAAAATGGTAGGGTACATAACTGTTCAAGACCCATAATAAGAGGCCCCATACTGATAATTGAGGCTAAAATTCGAAATACACTGGTTGCCCTTTCAAAGCTCGAAAGATCAAAGAATTTTTGCCCTCTGCAAAAGGCTTACGGACCGTAAGCCACCCCCTTACGGTCCGTAAGGGTTGCCCAGCGACAGAAAGTTTGGCTGTTGACTGTTTTGAGCTTGTAACCGACTTAAAAACGATTTTCCTCATCTTTGGACGACCCCTACATTACTTTTAGACCTTAGGAACACTTGTTATTGATCTGGATCACCCCATAGACTTAGTTGTCACCATCTTTATGGATCAAGAACACTATAAAAGGCCACAATGTTGCAACATTGTGATCATACCTTTCTTCTGCATTTCTGGAGCTTTTGGGAGTTCAAGAGCAGACCTTAAGCCTTCCTAATCGTGCATAGGACTTCAGTAAGTATGCTTAACCTTTCTTAGTTGAGTTTTTACTTAGTTTTAGCTTAAAAGTCAAACCGTCGTAATTACCGTTTGACTTAGCGATTAATCATTAATGGTCCAGTGATTAGTCGAATTGAAGGTAGTTATAAGTTGGTAATTATGTGGGCATTAAACCCTTAAAAGGGCACCCTCTGATTCCCACTCTAACTAGGTCATTTGTCGGGTCAAACTTGTTATTAAAAAGTCAACATGATGCTTAATTTCAAATTAATGCATAATTAGCAATGTAGAACCCATACAACCTGTTTGATCATCAATCTAACTTGGTAATTAATGTAAGAACATGTCTAAACATGTTCAACCCGACAATTTTCAGTAGAGACCCGGTTCGGAACCGAAAGTCGCATAATTTGACTTTTGCTTTGACTTTTAGTTCTGACCCGTTTAAGCATGTTTTAGAAATGCCTTAGAGCTTTAATTGGACTAGGTTACATGCTAGTATAACCCTCTGTGATTATACACCTCGGTTCATTAGTTATCTAATTAATATGCATGATTCCGTTAATTGCTCATATGTTGACCATTATGCTCTTTTCACCATAAAACGTGATTTTTAAAAATGTAAAAGAGTAGAAACCTTAGTTACTGATATATAAACTTGTACCCAAAATTTGACATCAGTTTGAGGTGTAGATTGAGAGTTATGCTCATTAGCGTAATTAGAAAGCTTTTTAGCGATTTAACGGCATAATTAGCATATAGCCTATTTAAACCCACTTTTTGATATCAAACTTTTTACCCACTGATGTAATATATTATTTTGGGATTTTTGAAGATTTTTAATTAATTTTAGGCTGAGCATAACTTAGAGTTATAAGCTTGAGTCGGTAATTGTCGGTTTTGCCCTTTTGGGCTATAAAATGAGTTTTACATATCTTTTTAACCCCAAACCTTTTGCTACAGATTTTATATGATAAATAAATTATTTTAAACCTTCTGGAATAGTAAAAATATCAGCTTTCTATGTAGAACCCGGAAACGGCTTCTAATCGCCTTTTTAAGCGTTTTTAACGTATAGTATGTACTAAAACTATTTTAAACATACAAGGGTTGATACCTACTGATATTTTTGGTAAATTATAATATTTTAACAGTAAGCAAAAGTTGTTTAACTCAGACTTCAGTTTTGAGCTTTTCGGCTTATGTGAAATTACCAAAATGCCCCTACGGTGCATAGTTTGGTTATAATTGATAAATTTCACATATATGCAACTAGTCTAAGTTCCCGTGTAATACACGGGTGGCTAAACAACAAAAAAATTATACTTTAATACGTAAATACTTTATTACATCCTGATGATATTGAGCTATAAGAGAGTAACTGAGTGCTTCTCTTTGACATCCTAAAGTTATGTATATTGATCGTAAACATAATTTTTCCATAGATATAAAATAAATAATGATCCAACCTCGAATTAGTGTTGAAGGCCTTCCACATTACATAAGCAATGATTCCCCTAATAGTAGAAACAAAAAGGCCCCAACATTGTATCTAGTTGAAATATCCGATGATCGGAGTTGTGTTTGCGTGTCAACCCAACCCGACTCATCCCATACCATAAAAAAATCAAGGAAGCCTATTTACAAAGAAAACCTCAAATTAGGCATGCAACTAAAGTAATTAATTCAATCTTTTGTTTTTCTAAACGGGGATGGCACCCCGTCAAAACTTTATTAATAAAATTAAAAAATAATAGTTACACCTAAAGAGCATTGGGTCTTCCGAGACATACCCCAAGAACACCAACCTCAAAAACGCCTAAGGCCTTACAGAACGGGTTTTAACAAACCCCTACCCCAACCACTCTAACAAATAACAATTACTACTTCTAACTCTACTCGCGACCACACACAACCCAAGTATTACAAACATAAAACCTATTCAAAATCCAAACAAAAAATAAACGAAAACAACCAAAATGAAGACTAAATACAGTTCAAACAAAAAACATCAATCTTCAAAACTCTATCGGCTTTCATACGCATTAGCAACAAACTTCAAGCTTCTAGCCATCATTCAAGTCAAACCCAAGTCCAATAACCTGCATTTACCACCAAACCCAACAATACCTATCAGCAAATAAACATTCAATAAACATTCAATGTGATTTTAATCCCAAGTCCACAAATTTCATGCCAAAAACTAAAAAACTGGTTGAAACTTTAAGTGATTTAATTTACAAAATAAATCATGAATCAAAGTAGAAAGCTATAGGAAAATCGAAAATGCATAAACATATAATATCTACCGGCATTGAAGCCCATGTAAATCATCATTTTTGTTCTAGACCTTTCCAAAGTTGGGCTTCACGTCTAAGGGTTGCCGGATATATACCTTCTACACCAAATATTAAAGCACCAATACAAACTTTAGAATGATAACAATATGCTTTCTACATTCACTACATTATGGTTATCCTCAACTGGAAAACTAATTATAATGGGTCAAATTATTTGAAAAAAGACGATCATCCAACCAGCTTGCATGATGCCTTTAATGCAAATATATATTATAACAGGTCAACTGTACTGAATAGGTCACCAACCTGACTCAGCCCATCTTGACCTTTTACCCAGCTCAACAAAAATGATATGAAATGATATAAGAAATCAACTTACCTCCATGAAAAGCGATGAATATGAGAGCCCGTTAACTCCCCTAAACAACCACCAATATGTGTAGCTCCATAAAATTACCTACAAAACGTGTAATGCTAACTGATGTTAGCATCTTTAATTGACAAAAAGCAAGAAAATTAAATTATAGCAAATAATCACTGTAAAAGATCACAAAGGGTCCGAGAATTCATGCTAACTAATGTTAGCATCTTTAATTGACCAAAAGCAAGAAAATTAAAACATAGCAAATAACCACTGTAAAAGATCCACCTTAGAGGATATCTTTCATTTTTTTTTTTTGTTAGTATTGTATTGCATTATGGCATAACTTTGTTATAACTAAATACAAAACTTGGAAATATTCTACAAAATGAATATTTTGATTTACCTCGAAATCTCCCAAAGTATAATCTACCTTCAGATTATGGAGGATGGTTGTTCCTTGATTATTTGCATTCTTTAGCATGTCCTCCTAAGGCTAGATAAGGAAAAGATCAAAAGGAAGATTAAAAAAACTGAGTCGAAACTATACTATTAATGTTTTAATGCAACCAAAAATATAATTTGTCAATGCAATTGATTAACCACCGCTCTTCAAAGAGATCGGCTTGACGTATAATCAAATAAACGCGGCTAGAGAGTCGGACCAAACCTGATATAGTTCTGTCATGTATGGTCATCCGCCTTCATTGGCGGCTCCGCTGCCAAAAAACGCCCAACACAAGGATCATAACAACAAATTGAAAAATATAAATTTCATAAAGTAAACCCACCATATCACTTAGCACTTGCCTATGAATTGACAACATACCATTAATATCTGATCAAGTTTGCTGGCAATAAAAAAATAGAGATAAGTTTATCAAATCGTTCAAGTAACAAAAATGATTATTCTACGGCTACTCAGCTAGATGTACTCTTATTGAGACTTTCAAATGGTTTCCTATTCGGTTAAAGGTTTTACCTGAAACCGTTAAACTAATTAGACATACAACGTAACTTAAGTCAACACTTTTGTAGGTAAACAGGTTAAAAATCTCACATCTAAAATGTACATCACAAAGACGTGCCACTCCTAACTCCGAAAGAGTTATTGAGTGTAAGTCTTCAGCCTGAAACAAAGAACACATGATAAATGTAAAGCATATAACCTGGATGTAAAGGTCGGTCACTCACCACCAACTGAACGGTCAAAGACATGCCACTCCTTTCAAATTCCAACTCGACATTTTGCCCCACGCTATCATCAAGTAAAGTCTCCAACTTCAGAAGCTAACTCGTCATTCTACTCCAAAGTACAATGCTTTACAATGATGAATGAGAGTGTAAGGTTCTTGGCTTCAAGTATATCATGTTACACCTTCATAAGTGAGATAAGAAAAATAACCACTCGACCCGCTTAAAAAATCACATGCTTGGCCACCTCAGCACTCCTCTCAACAGATTCATTATCCTCGTTATATCTTGAAGCCCATCCATGACCAACACCTTTGAATATCTTCACAAAGCTCTCAATCTAGCTTTTGTCAAAAACTATTTTATTCACTGAACTTTAAAACCCTAACCCTAAACAGAGAAAAATATAACCCTTCCTATCTTTTACCATAAATCATGGGACTTACTTCTTGATTTTCTAATTAAGGTTCCATGTTTGACTTCTTCTTGTGAGTGTAACTGGTCAAGCTTGCCTTCTAATATGGCAGTTGGAACCTTAATTTCTGAAACAAAAGTTAAAGTTAAAAAGTGACATTTTCAACCTATATAATTATGAATGGGTTGACAAAGTTTATGTTTAATCTCTAGCGAGTCAAACCAAATGATATATTTGTAAAAAAAAAAAACTATATCAAATTGGGTCAACGGGCAGAACAGCTCAGACCAAGTATACAATTCGCCCATTTGACCACATCTAGGAGAAACAAACCTTTAACATCGTTGTCTTTCAAGGGACCATAACAAAAGCCTTAATGTCAATATTTTTGCTAGTTTAATAGCCATCATCCCAATAATTACATATAAATTAGTTTTAAGTCTACTAAAAAAATAAAATGTTAGAATTTTTTGAGACACTGATTCTACCAATAATAATGAGAACTTTTGCATAAAGTTCTAAGGATATTTACAATTTAACCAGCACTTAGCGGATACTTTTTTTCTTTCAAATGGCCAATTTCATCTTAAATTCGGTAATGGTTATTTAAAATCATTATATAAAACCATAAAAAGAGTGATGATACTCACTATTGTTTGCTGAAATGCAAGGCATCATGCTTCATACAACTTGCATCAAGTTCATCACAAGGCTTCTCTATTGGGCATCCACTTTATAATATCCCACAATACTTTCCATATTTTAACAATAGTGAAACTGTCAATTCAAATATATGCGTTGTTTTCATTTTTTTTTTCAAAACTAATTTGTTTTTATCCTCCAAACTCATATAATATAAATAGGAAAACTTATTATCATAATCTATGAACTTTACCATGATGTTTATGTTAGTAAAACAATTCCTATATGCAACAAATTTAGCCAAAAAAAACATTGCAATAGGTTTCATATTACAATAGTAATGCAATCCATATTTTTTTTGTTCTTAAACAACAAAAAAAATTGAGGACACATAATGGATTGAGTTTTTGTTTATCTTAATAAACCAAGATTCAATGGTTGTTTCAGTCATCGAAATAGATAAGGTACCTGCACTAATTAGAGCGGAATCATTGCATCGAACGTCGGGCGTTGTTTACCAAGCAAACATTCTTGTGACCAGGTTAATTTCAATGAACCTTGTATACCAAAGGATCAATTAGGTTCAGATAATAAAATACAATGTAAATGTTTATTCCATTCAAAGGTATAATAAAATCATTTCATTTGGATCCATGGAATTATATTAAAGGAATGATTCATTCGATCAACGAATAGAAAGCAAATTGAAATAAAAGCTCAAAAAGTTTACTGAGATATTTACCTAAACAATAATTGAAATCAATAAAAAAAAATAAGATCACCAATAAAACATAAAAATTATGTTTCCATATCTTATCAAAATCACCAAATAGGGTTTAATTTTTTAAAACCTAAATGATGAACATATGTATGAATGAATGATAAATTAAAATCACGCAAAATCTCAAACACGATAAATTACTTCAGAAGAAATAAACGACAAACATTACGGATATATATGATCGAGAACATCAATAACGATCCGAGAGGATGGAGATACCTGGTTAAGAAGCAGGTTCAAAGCAATCAGAATGCACTGCATTGAAAAAATTAGTAAAAAAATTAGACCAAAAAAACTTTAAAATGAAAATTTAAACATAATTAATGTCTTTTAAAACATATGGTGTGCAAACTCTATGTACTAAAGTTTAAGAACTAACAAAAAACCAAGCAGAATCAAACTATTAATATCCAAATCCCTTTTTAGTCATAATCAGTAAAAATTAGAACAAATAAGCCTAAAATGTCAACTTTAACATAACTGATGACTTTTGACGCACACCTGGTGCTCCTGATGGGCAAACTCCTCAAGCTATAATTGAAGAACTTACAAAGAAACAGAACGTAATCAAACTATCAAGCCCCACTACCTTTTCAAGTCAGAAATAAGTAAAAACAATAGATCAAATAAGCTTCAAAATGCCAACTTTAACATAACTGAAGACCTGGTGGGCAGACTCTTCATACTAAAATTAAAGAACTAACAAACAAAACTAAACATAATTAAACTATCAAGTTAATTCAAAATACAAAAACACAACCCAATAGCAATAGTATAAGGGTTTTCTTACACTCGAACGAAATAAACCTTGTAATAGACGAAAAAAATTGAAATAAGAATCAAACCTAACCAAACCAAACCAAACCTGATGTTCATGAAGGTCCTCATTCAAAAGGTCAATGTAGACCATGAAAAACCCATCTGCTCTGCAACTTTTTTCTTCCCCAAGGTGGCATCTACATCCATGACAATTGCAATAGCAGCTTGCTGTAATAATATAGCATTAGTAAATTAGAGAATGACGGTAAACCAACAAAATAAGAACTTTTCAAATGTCAATTCAAAGTTTGAAGCCTTCATAATCATACATAATCTATACTACTTTATAATATGTTATAACGACTTCTTGTTGTCCAATTCTGTGAGCTCTGCACATTGCCTAACAAAAGTCATGAAATTAGTATGTAGTGACTATAAATAGAGATAGATATCATACACTCCCAAACCTGCAGATCATTCTGAGGATTCCAATCTGATTAAAAAATGATGACAATATCTGGTGTGCAAGATTGATACCTAAACCACCAGCTACAGTGGAAAGAAGAAAACAAAAATCATCAAACAAACATCATAACACACAAAAATCCACAATATATAATTATCATTTATAAACTCGACTACAACCGTACCTTTGGATCATTACCAGTTTACAAATTTCTTATGAAGAATACTAAAACTCAGTCACACTTGTTAGCGGATCAGTGAGGCATTACATCAAAGTATCAAACATCATGTATCTAGTTATAACCAATCATGTGTGACTCACAACATTTACCAAATACAAAAATTAACCGGTATCATGAATAATGGATATGGTGGTTACCTTAATAGCCAGGCGAGACGCGTTAGAAAGACATACTCTGTTGCTGATGCATTCTGCATATGCACAAACTGTCAGCAAGTGTACATGTTATATAATTATATTATTAGAAAAAAAGGCAATTGGAAAACATAAGAATCATAAAACAAAGAGAATTTTAACAACTGCTCCACTTGATCATATGTAGCATTTCATCAAACACCTAGAAGACATCACATCAAATACAAAAATTAAAAAATAAACATATAATCTCATATTTTGTGTATCTTGAATTAGAAATTAACAAATAAATTATCAAATTGAACAAAAATATCCAATCAGAATTTCCCTTTCCTACAGATAATCCATAATCGTACAAAAATATCCAATCGTTCTTGTCTCCTGAAACCACACAAATTGAACAAAAAAAAATTGGTAGGTGCTTAAATCAACAAAAATCAAAATCCTAACCCTAGTTTTTGCAATCAAATAAGAAGCAAGAAAGATGAACTCACGGGACTAATCCAACCCGCTCCTGAGGAATCCGTATTTATGCTTAAATCAACAAAAAAAAAATACAATTTGTATTTTCTTCAACAAAAAATTAGTGTGTCTGATGAACAATTTTACTTCAGAAACCCTAAAATTAGTGTTTCTGATAAACATACCTGTTGAAATCAACTGTATATGGTACGATTAAAGAGTCTGAAACACCGATTGAAAGAAACGATCGATGATTGTAAGTCTGTAACGCCGATTGATAGAAACCATGACTCAGAAACAGATGAATAACAAACCACTTTTAGATAGAATGAAGAAAAGGAACAAATCTATCTTTAATAGATTAAGAATGGAAACGCTTCCATATTTTCGCAAAAGATCTTCCGGTAATTGATGAATTATTCAACTTTCCATATATAATTCAAGAAGCTTTTGAAAGAAGAATGAAGGAATTGATTGAGAATTGAGAGGAGAGGAAAATGCCGCCCAAATTCCCAATTCTCTGGCCAAAGAGAATAGCCACATCAAAGTCAAATAGTCAACCACTATTTTGCTTTAGTATAAGAGATAGATACCCTACTGTTATAACTTATCAAATTAAGTATTTTTACTGATTACATCAGACCTGTAACTCAGAAGATTGTTCAAACTCTTTTATAACCTTATAAATGACCAAAATACCCCTTCGGGGCATAGTTTGAGTTTAAACTCGTTTCGGGCATAATAAAAGATATCTTACTGATGTCACAACATATTTGAGGCATATTAACTTAGGAAACCTGTATATGGCTCTTATGGTTACCCGTTACGCATTCTTCGCGTTCAGTTCGATTTATGTAACTAGTTTACATAAATTGGCCGAAACGGGTCAAACCTTATCGTTTTTATCTCAAAATCCAGAATGTGTTTAGATTACCCATATAAGACAAGTCTTCAAACTTGTCGGATCTAAATCACATTCTATTCCGGTCTTCGCTTAATCACGCGTTCGAACCGTATCATTCCTTAAAACTAATCGGTCTAAGCTTAAGCTTAACTAAAGACCGTTAGGATTCTAATAGGTTATTATAAACCTTTGTTCCAGAATAGGAGAACCGGTAAAAGCTACCCGCATTTGCTAATTGTGATTTATACTTTCAAAGGTAAATACTTTTAACTTATTTTCCCTTATACGGGCTTGGGGTACGGTATATAAAATACCGCTTGGTCGGGCATTCGACCTTAATCGATTGGTGGTTAAGTATTATCGAGATGACCCGTTTAAGTATGTTTTGTTTGCTTAACGCCTTTGGGGGGTTAATGACCATGTCCCGGATATCCTAGGCATCATTTTACGAAATGGCCACGACCTAAGCGCGGGGTGTAGGCGTACACTCGTCAGTGCATAAATAAATAATGTGGTGTGTCTATTGATCTTTAACCCGGCATGAACCGGGCTACTGAACGCATAAGTAACATGTAATTCTTTTACAAGTTTATATATTCAAATAATTATCCCAAGTTATAAAGAGTTTGTGCCACGTGCATTCAAATCAATTTTTTTAAACTTTTCAAAATGAGTCAGTTGAATGTATTTACCAGTGTAAACTGACGTATTTTCGCAAAAAGGTTAAGTGCAGGTACTAAGCGAACTAGGCTAGCTTTTCTCCTAGCGTCCACAATAAGTCTCGCAAGCTTGGACGTCAAACTGTTGAACAATGTTTCCTATTTATTTTTTATCCTTCTGTGGATTATTTTTCAACTGTTTGTGATACTTGATATTACAATTATATTCGGTTGAAATATATCTTTCATTTGCTTCCGCTGTGCATTTAAATATTGTGTTGTTTGACTGTAACGTTGCCAACCACGTCACGATACTCCCCCCCGGGCCCACCGGTCAAACGTGGAAATATCGGGGTGTGACATTTTGCAGGCCCTCCACCCCACTCTGGCCAAGACTATGTTGTCTTAACCGGGCTCACGCTTGGCATCAGAGTTTGGTTTGGCGCTCCCCGACAAAATTTCCAGCCTACTGCCATATGCGAGTAGTTGTACCCTCCACAAGAGCCGAAAACTCTCTAGAGTAAATGCACTGTAATAGAAAACTCGGGTGTACTCCGCAGGTTTCGAACCTGTGACCAGGCCTTCACCCAGTATTTTTTTGTTCATTTATAAAATAAAATACACGTTCTTGCTAAACAGGTAACAAATTAAACCGTTGAAAAGATTTTGTCGTATAATTAACTTTATTAAAGGATTAGTAATGAGTAAAATGTTTACATTTTAAAAGACTTGGTTAGATGATTATAAATATAAAACCGTATTCATAATTGTAAAATATAAATGATTAATCTTTATTATGAAGTGGGTGAAGGCCTGGTCACAGGTTCGAAACCCGCAGAGCACACCCGAGTTTTCTATTACAGTGCATTTACTCCAGAGAGTTTTCGGCTCTTGTGGAGGGTGCAACTACTCTCATATAGCAGTAGGCTGGAAATTTTGTCGGGGAGCGCCAAGCCAAACTCTGATGCCAAGCGTGAGCCCGGTTAAGACAAATTAGTCTTGGCCAGATTGGGGTGGAGGGCCTGCAAAAGCAGGTGCGAATCTATCGCCTGTTGTAGAAATTCGCCGTTCAAAAAAAAAAAAACTAGTAGATTTTATGTTAAATAAGAAATTTAATAAAAAAATGAAAATAAAAAAATAAATAGATTTTATGTTAATTAAAAGATATAATAAAAAGATGAAAATGAAAAAATAGAGTAAATTGCTAAAATCGTCCCTGACGTTTGTTCACATTTGCTAAATCCATCCAAAAAAAGTTTGTTTTATTAAATTGCTAAAATCGTCCCTGAAGTTTGGATGGATTTAACAACTTTTTTGAAACCTCAATGGTTTATATGAGAAAAAATCTTTTTTTGAATGGATCTAGCAAATGTGAACAAACGTTAGGGACTATTTTAGCAATTTACTCATAGGGTTAACAAAAAGAAAATCTTGGGCATATGGCGCTCGTAGGCACTCAAAAACGGCTTTTTTTCTGACGGTCATGTCAAAATAAGCTTCCATGTCCTTGATTGATTTACTAAAAAGGGCACTCGCCAATGTACATTGGGATTTAGGGGCGGTGTCCTTGTTAGGGAAACCGCTGAAGCCGAAGCTTGGGATCGTATCATGAAGACAAGCCAAAGCACAAACATAATTAGAACCCATGCCATATATACCACTACCTCGTAAGATGTGGTCTTGAAAGATCTAAGATTGGGCCCTCGAGGCCACGAATGCATATGATGAAGCCTCTGCTGTCGCAACCCCTACTCCCTATCTGTTCCGGGAACGGGCGGCCGCGAGAATCAGTATTGGTGGTATCGGTGTTTATCAATTTGGCAGCGGAAATTACATCAAGGCTGTAGTTAGGAAATATTTTATCAGAGTAAAACACCATATTTTATATAAATAAGTATATTGGGATAAAACTCAAGTTTTCATTACAAACTGATTTATAGGGGTAAACCCCATTTTATTGAAATAAAACATCTTCTTTATTTAGGTAACCTTTATAGCCACTTTTCCAAGCCTTCAGTGCTGTCCAGCTGGCTTCTAGTTGGCTTTCACATTTTGTTACCTGAAACGCGTTTAAAAACATTTTGTCAGTCGGAATTACTGGTGAGTGAATCCCAGTTTAATCAAGAAGAGTTTTATCATTTAACAGTATTGAGAGCGATTACAATGTTTACATCTACACAATTACTCATTCAGTACTGTCAATCTTGACTGGTGGGTCATATTACCCATTGGCTAACTCTTTGTCCAATGGTAACGTGTTCCACATTTTGTATACAAAACCCCAACATACCGGCAGTAATTGAAGAATTACAAAGACTCAATCACTGCTTAATCACATTGTAAAATAATTAAGGTTTTGTAAAAAACAATTTACAAAAAGGAGATTACTCACATTGCTGTCTTAGGGTTTTCGTTAGGGTTTCCTAGTGATTATCTATAAATTACACAAATGCACACGCGTTAGTATAATAACCCAATATTTACATTAGTAATACCCTCCCCGAGACGGTATTCCAACGACTACGTCGGGTAGAACCTCGACAGCCGTTACGGAACCCTAGATTAATCGGGCAACGTATCTAATACGTAACCGGGGTTATGATACTTACAACGAGGCAGAACTTCGTTAGTTAGGGGAGTATTATACCTGAGAATCACTTTAACTATGTGAAATTTCGAGAGAGAGAGAAAGAAGTGTGAGCGAGTTGAGACTGAACAGCCGATGCCTCCTATTTATAGGGCCTGAATTCAAGTCACTCCGGGATTTTGATTCTGTAATTACTAATAACCTAGTTCTAATTTTATTGGATGCTGTTGATTAAATAGTAAATCTGTCACATCTACCAATTACCTATGCAGTTCAAAATCTTAATATTAATTGATCAGATAAATATTAAAACAAGCATACATAGGAATCAATCAATCAACAAAGGCATAATTGGATTCAAAACATAATTATAACTCTGACTGTCACTCAGGATTTGTCTGGCACACAAATTATATACGCAAATAGTCGGCTGTCACCCGACTACAAATCCAAATCTCAATACAAAACAGAAACTAGAATTAAAAGTGTCTCACAAGAATCATTCACCCGAAGTGTCCACGAGAGATTTAGCCGCTCATGATACTCGTACGATCTTCAAAGGCTTGGTAGAAAGTCGGTTTCATGATCGATTCGGTATGTAGTATGCGGATGACGATGAATGATGATGCGATCCCCACTGTTGCCGTAATGATGATCGAGATTATGTTCATTGACTTCCTCTGCCTTCCGTCGAATATGATGATGTGTTGTTGACTCTCTCCAACCTAGTATGTCAGCCGCCGAAAAGAATCCAGCCCACAAGTGATGTTGGATGATTAGAATAATGGGCCTTGTATCCCCCAAAGTCCAAGATGTCGCCCACTATCTTCTCCTTGATGTCACGTGAATAATGATGATGTTATGTTGAGCTCTCTATTAATCCTTCTCAATATGGGGGCCCAAAAACAAGTCAACTACACTTCAACATGCGTGCATGCCTTTAAACTCCAAAGCCCTCTGATGCTCCACGTGATGATGGATCATATTTAATGTTGTTGACTTTTGTTGAGTTTTTTCTCGAATTAGTGTTGATGGAAAAAATATTTACCAAAATGGTGTTGCTAGAAAACTATTTACCAAAATGGTGTTTTCTAGAATATCTACTTGTTTCTCACTCCTTATCTCATTAGATGACTCTCAGTTTATTAAATAATTGTTAATTAGTGATTTATTCATGCTAAATTTTTATGAATCTTAAATTTAATATGTTCTTTTATAAGAAAAACTATCGGAAAAAAATTAATATAAAAGTTGCATTCATTGTGTGAATTTAATAATTTCAGTAATACCATATGAAATCTATCAATATTTAATAAATTACAATTTAATCACATATACGTACAGTCAATTTATATTACTTTTACTTAATTATTTTTGCATAAATAACAAAATAAGTATTTTTATAATGGATAGACCAAACAATCTATAATGTTTATGTATATATGCATACTCAAATCATTCTATATAAATTATTAAAAAAACCTACATTTAGCAAAATAAGAAAAAAAAATAGTATTTGCGGTATGTGACAGTGAATGCTCATCAAGCTGCTGCAATTAATATTTTATATAAAGTATTTTTATTATGACTTATATTTGCCTATTCTATTTCCGAAGCAATGAACTTCGGATTACCTGATATCTAATTATGTGATACCTGATATCCAGTATACTAAATCCGTAGTACCCGAATGATATTTCAATCGGTTAGTTTGTTCGGTTTCAGTTACTTTTAACTAATGCAATTAGTGTATATTTTGTTATTAATGTAAAAAAGAAAAAATATAAAACTGATTGTATGTGTATATTTGAGTAATTTTTTTTTAAATATAATTTTCATAGGGTATTACTTAAATTATTAGAATCATAAATAACATGCCGTTTTTTAGAATACACATTTTTTCACGGTAGATTATATATAAAAAAAAAAACTTATTTTAAAATTAATAAAAATATAGGTTTAGAGAACCACTACCATGATCAAATAATCACTAAAAATAATTAATAATTATTTAAAAGATTTTTATTAATTGGGAGTCTTCCAATAAGATAAGGAGTGAGAAACAATTAAATTTTCAAGAAAACACTACTTTGGTAAATAGTTTTCTAGTAACACTAGTTTGGTAAATATTTTATCCACCAACACTACTTTGGGAAAAAACTCAGACTTTTGTTGTGCTTCTAAGGGTGAGGGGGGCACTCCCCTAAGAGGGGAGTCCCCTCTCTTACGCATAACCAATCCTTGTGTGCCACGTCAACTCCTCTCTTAAACTCCCCTAACACCCTAAATTGATGGCGGCACTCCCCTCTTAGGTGACTTGGTTTTTTATTAAAAAAAAAAAAAAAAAAAAAAAGGAAATTTTTCATTGGTCCACTCCTCCCTCTCTTCGGTGAAGTCCCACCGATTTTGGTCCCCGATGTTGGTCCCCGATTGAATGGCAGCACCTCCCTCTTCGGTGGAGGAGGTCCCCGCATGGGGTCACCGAGAACGCCCCGCTCACCCTAAAAACAATCCTCAAGTTCACGTGAATATGACTGCCACTATTGTGAAGATGATGATGGCTTTCTAAAACCAAGTACCAAGTCAACGTGATGATGATGTCGTTATCAAAATATGATGGATGATGTGATGATAAGCCTTTATGCCTTTCACGTGACTTTTTTTTCTTGTTTCCTTTTGCCTTTTCAATTTTTTAATAGTTTTATACTCAATATCATTCCACACGAAAAAGGGCAATTACAAAGCAATGGCAGGTAGTCGGGCAACAAGTTGCGCCGCCACCTCCTTTTGAATAGAAAAACCAATTCTACTCAATACAAAGTTTGAAACCTTTAGCGACGAAGAATTACTATTAACGACTTTTTGAACCCGATTCAAAAGTCGCACAGCGTCAGGAGCGAGACCACCAAAGGTATCAAACGCAAACGGGACAAACACATGTTAATTCTCCAGGCAAGCTTTCTCATGTTTTGCCACTTTGCTTGCCTCTACCTTGAGCACCGCTTGCCCTATGACAAAGCCCTTGTCCTTGAGCCCGACAAGGGGGGAGACTCCAGTTAGATCTACACAAGCGTGTTTCCCCCTTTCCCATCCAAACACAAGGATGTCCGCCGGGCGTAAAATGGACCTCCCCTCTAAGGGGTCAGTCAGGAAATTTACTGGAGCCTCCTTTTTGGCAGAGATCCCGGCCCGCTTAAGAACATCACATAACACATCTCTCACCCAATCATGCCGATATTTAAACCCCAGTAGCTCTTTACAGTGGACCGCGTGCTCGCCGAAAGAATCCAAACACGCTTTGCGGCATACCGGACATGGCTCCTCAACTGGGAACAAAGGAATCATCAGTCGGTATCTAAGGATAGCACGGTATTCCACAGCCGACATGTGTTGCCCCAGGCCTTCAATAGGTGCGACAGACAGAAAATCCTGAGCATGTGGGGTACGTAGACATTCAAACACAGCTCTTTGCCGAGGGGATAAAACAAACTTCTCATCAAACCTCTTGACAATTTCGCCATATAAGGCATTCGCCATAATTTTCTGGGATTTAGGAGGGGCGGTGTCTTTAATGTAGAAACCGCCAATATCAAGGTTGTGACACCCCAGGAAAACCACGCAACCTATCTAGCTTCCTCAGTAACTACGTACTAAATTTCGGGACGAAATTTCTTTCAAGTTGGGGATGATGTGACAACTCGACCTTTCAAGGTTAGTAACGTGATCTTAACTCTTTGATATTCCCTTTTGATGTGTTTCACGCTCTGTACTTGTATGATTCCATTTAACTATCGTGATAATGTTTATGAGATAATGGTTATTATCTCATAACCTTGTTGGAAATTTATATGTGCATATTGGGCCCCCCCTTGTGTTTCACTTGGACTATTAATCTAATGGCCCGCAACCCAAACTTGTGAAGGTTAGGAAAACCCGATGGGAATAGAAGCCCAAACCGCCGTCTATCTAACCCATAATCTAGAAATCTTGTATAATATTGTAGCAGCTCAAGATAATGGGCTTGAGCCCATTATCGGCCAAAACAAAACAAAAAGGGGGGAACCGCCTAACTAAGGTTATTTATGTGCACGTATAATGTATGTTAATATCTAATACTCAAAGAAATTAAACCCTACCTGCCCCAACTTCTCATACGGCAGTGGAAGACCCCCCCTGTTCGAGACATCATTCTATTGAATCTTGTGTGCGGTTAGTAAATCTATAATTACTTGATGGTTTCTTTATGTGATTTTGATTAGCAAAAAGTATTCTGATATGTGATCATGTATCAATCTGCATAGACTAAAGCATAATCTTAGAATAATGATAGGGTGATGCTGAGATTAATTGTTTGTTTTAGTGATACTACGAATATAGGGGGATAGGTGGAACCGATTATTTGAGTTATAGCATACTGGTTCGATGGGCCACTTATACACACGTGCACACTTCCTGAATCAATACTGGGCCGCACAGCTTTAATAACCTTTCTCTCGGCCCAAATCTGATGTACATTAACAGGTCCAACAAGATAATATATTGAATATAGTTGTCTGCCACTAATTTCTTTATGCATGTGTTAGTGAAGTTCAAAGTGGTCAGCTCATCATTCATAATTTCGATCCACCCATTTTGATAAATTGCACGTGAAAATGACTCATATATGAATACATTTAGTATGTCGGCCATGAATATAGAAGTCATGAATGTTGCTGATTAGATAAGATCTTATGTGCATATGTTTATATTTGTTGCTAGTTATCGGTTATAACAATATAGTCATAAATTATGTGCATATACACACATAGGCATATTTGTTGCTGTTTAAATTGTATCTAGTAAGTATTATAATTGGACCGGACTCGGGTGGGCTGCCCGATAAACCACAACCCAATCTAAGGTGGGCCGTGGCTAATCCAAATCCGGGCTGGGCAGGGTGATTTGACATGGTAGGGTTGGGCCTCCGAGTAAAGGGTTTGATAACGTTAACGGCCTGCTATGTTGGGCTACATGTATTAATTAAAACCAGTCTTGAGACTAAAGGCCTTCTTGGGTTTGGGGGTAATATATGGACCGGGTAATCAGGGGAGTTACACAGGGCCAAGTGTGGCGACCCGGAACGATTGGGTGAATTTTTCAAACTATAACGATATATGCAAACAGTGAGGGGTCGTGATATAATTTCTATGTGGCCCGAGTGTCTAGGATATGTAAAGAATACGATGTATGCTATGATTAAGTATGTTACATGATTAACTACTATTTGTTGCATGCATTCTGTGATTATAATTTACGTGAAAACATTACAAACATAAACTGATCACGTGCGTATGAATACATAGGCTTTGATTGATTAAATTGAACGTGTAGTTAAGCATACCGAGCAAACCAAGATGAGTTCACACTTTCTACAAGGCATGGGATTCCCAGGGGTTGGGAATGGGTAAAGGATTTGAACTAAAACTGCGTGATCTCCTGGTTTGGAACATGTACTGATATTCGCTAATTTACACATATTTTAGTCCCCTATTTTATCCCCATTTTATGCGTTTTCGGCCGTAAAACCGTCATTCGGATACTTAATCATGTATACTTTTGTTTACAGGCCTAAAACAGCATACCAGACAAGATGATAATGAAAACGAGGACTTTTCGGACAAAACGACGAAGCTGCGAACATTCTGTGAGAATTCTGACCTGGGAGAATGGAACGATCGTGCCACCATCCGTACGATCGTGCATATTCGACGAAAGAAGACCAGCCCGGCAATGAATGACCAGTGCAAGAGCCAGTGCAAGCCAATCTCGGAAACGCACGACCGTTCCGATAACCGTGCGGATGCGACATCAATCAACTTCTCAGAATCGCACCATCCGTGCGATTAGGCGTGCCATTCAATTGACGAGACCGAACGGTCGTTCAGTCTGAGGAACGGTCGTGCCCTTTTGACCTGGCACCCACCAACTGCAATGATCACATGTCGGATCTAAGTGCGTGCCACGTAATCAATGATGTCACCGATACCGCACGACCGTGCGACAGGCCGCACGACCGTGCGTGACAAGCAAAAATTTCCTATAAATAGCAGCCTTTGCTACTGATCAAAGGGTTGGGTTTTTCTCCATATTTCTGGGCGGTTTCTGGGTTCCGAAACAGTTCTGATCAAGCCATATTGAAGCCTCAAGATCGCGTGGAAGCATAACTGATTCAACCCATCAATTCCTTGCTTGTTTATGGTTCGATTCCTTGTTCTTGAACATGTATTCTAATCATTTTGCAAGTATTGAGCTGATGTTAGTTTATGTTTAATGTACTTTATGTAATAATAGTTATAGACTTGTTTCTTGAATGATCTTTATGTTGTAATCTTGTTTGTATGAAACTTAAGTACTTTTTCATGTTTGAATCTTCATGATCATATGATGAATGTTTCGTTGATGTTGAATTCTTGATTATGTCTGATTATCTTGGGTAATGAATTTGTGGTTAGTAGGATGGTAACTATTTCTTGATTAATCACTTATTTGTAGACTTTGTTTACACCATTAAACCGGACCAGGATATTGGTTTTACACAAGATATATCTCATTTTGATTAGGAATACTTTCTTTCACGTAAGGATTCTAACGAATTATATGGTGTTGTTTACATGTTCTTGCATGACGTTTATGATCCTTGTTTAGTAGTTTTTGTCTGAAATTGCTGACATGGTAGATTTGTGTTTAAGACATGTAAAGGTGAAATTGTTTGTTATATGATCTACATAATTGCTTATCCTTGTGGCTATATTGTGACCATCGGTATTGCTTTCTTTGATAAGTGAGGTTAGGAATCCAGACCCGGTAAATAACCTATCTTTAAAGGTTCGCATGAATAAATATCAATAGCTGGCTAATGAATGATTTTAGGTGGTTAACGTGTGACCATCGCGTTAACTTTCCGAAGAATCATAATGCTAGAAATCCAGACCCGGTAACTAGCTGTCTTGAAATTGGAGAATTGATTAAGTACTTTCGTGACATATATGATAGATGACATGTTTAGGTTGTTTGTGAGATAAGATAATAATATATTTATGTTTTAGTCATAATTTAGATAACTTAGTTACACAATCATTCACTTATCCTTTTTATCTGGTAAAATACTGACAAAGATTTAGTATATTATAACGCCCGTGTTCCATGGATCGATATCTGGCTCTTACCAATACTTTGCTACATATATGACGGGATACACTTGTCCTTTGTTGTGTGTGTTTTAATGTTAAGGTATAAACCATTTTTATAAATTTAAAACCCACGTGTGTGAGTAAATTCACTGTAAATAATATATGTAAATAAACACCCACCAAGTTTTTGGCGCCGTTGCCGGGGAACACGTCGAAATTAATGGAACAATCCGAGTCATTATTTTACCGGTGTACATACTGTGTAAATACTTGTGAATACTTGGACATTTTTGTATTTATTTATTTTCTTAAAATAATAACTCACTAACATACTAACCTTTTATTTATTGTTTGACTAATTCTTATTTATTCTGACTTACTAACATTAACTAACTAACCACTAACTTTACTGACTTTACTAACTTTACTAACTTTAATAACCGCTAACTGACTAACTTACTAACTTTTTATTTATTGTTCAACTTACAATTTATTTATTTAATTCAGTTAATGCGTTCGGGATCGAACCATTCATTTATTTATTTCATTTATTTACTTCATTTCAGTATTTTTAATTCAGTATTTCAATCCAGTCATTTCATTTACATTTATTTATTTCATTTCTTTATTTCAGTTCAGTTATTTTATTTCTGTTTATATTTACATTGATGGCCGTGTTCGGAATCGAACCGCCTATATATGTATTTATTTCATTTATGTAATTATTTACATTTATTTATTCATTTTTGTCTATAGTTATTTATTTACTCAGTTAACTGTTATTCATTCATTTATTAATACTTGTGTAAAAACAACGTGCATAAGGTGGTCGTCGGACACGCAACACGGTGTGAACCGATTACACTACCGTGCACAGCACCACAACGTTGCGAACCGCTGTACATAGGTTGATGCACGACCATGTACGACTTTTTAGCAACATTCAAATTTTTTTTTTTAAAATAAAAAAATAACAAAATAACAAAAAGAGTTTTCTGATGTAAATAATTAAATAATCGAGTAAATAGCTAAATAGATTTGTATAATAACTTGTAGATATATGTATATTATATAATAGATTTCGTAATTATGCTTATTTCTTATATTATTATGTTCTCTTTTATCTGTATAATGCATTCCCTTTCACATGCAGGCTAATGTCCACGCTCCCTGCACCCGCTAACGCTGAGCTAATCAACGATCCAGAAAATAACTTAAGAAGAAGTAGGCGGCTTCGCGAAAGATCACGTATTGTTGCACAAAGGATTGAGGCCGCAATCGACGAACCAGAGATACTTTCTGACAGCGAGAGTTCAGAGGACGACAAAGGAGACATTATGGCAGAAGACGACCAGCCTTTGAATGAGACTGGCCGTCCAGGAGGAGAGGGCTTGCTACCGAGCATTGCCCGACCTAGGATAGAAGCACAGAGTTTTGAAATTAAATCTAGTATAATTAACATGTTGCAAAATTCTGTGCAGTTTGATGGGAAGGATCATGAAGATCCAGGTCGACACATCGCATCATTTCTCGAAGTGTGCTCGACATTTAAGATTAGAGACGTTTCTGAAGACACAATTTGTTTGCGGCTCTTTCCATTTTCTTTGCGAGACAAAGCCCGATCTTGGCTTTTGTCGCTTCCAGCAGGGTCCATCACGACTTGGAATGAGATGGCCGATCTTTTTATGCAAAAATATTTACCGCCGGAAAAGACGGCTAAGCTTAAGAATTGTATTATGACATTCAAACAGGATGAAGGAGAATATCTACACGCAGCTTGGGAAAGGTTCAAAGATCTTCTGATCGATGTTCCACATCACGGGTTTTCCAAAAGGCAACTTGTGTTGAACTTCTACCAAGGACTTAGCTACAACTCACAAGAACGTTTAGATGTTTATGCAGGAGGTG
Source organism: Helianthus tuberosus (assembly GCA_030545235.1). NCBI lineage: Eukaryota > Viridiplantae > Streptophyta > Magnoliopsida > Asterales > Asteraceae > Helianthus > Helianthus tuberosus. Next base: position 15,693,304 of record CM060369.1, on the reverse strand, counting down.
ATCTGGGAACCAAAACACCCAACGAAGCCTATGCAATCATAGAGAAAGCTACCTTGAAGTCAAGTTCGCGTCACAGTGGAGTGCGAAACAAAGCATCATCTATTCCTGGAGTTCATCAAGTGGATACATATACGGCTCTTGCAGCACAGATTGGAGCTTTGGCGGTAAGGTTTGATCAAGCTCAAAATGCTTCGAAAGTACAATCATCATGTGAGCTATGTGGAGTGTCACACGAGCCAGGTACATGTGAGCAAGGTGTTATGTTTACAGGCCACGAAGAGGTGGACTATTTGGGCAATCAAATTACGCCCCAGAATAATAACCCCTATAGCAACACGTACAATCCGGGTTGGAGGAATCACCCAAACTTCGGGTGGAAAGCCAATCCCAATAACCAGAACCCACTCGGATATGCTCAACGTGCTCCCACACCACAGTAACCTCAGGGACAATCCTTTCAGTCCCAGGGACAATCCTTTCAGCCATCAGGGCAAACCTTTCAGCCACGTTACAATAATTTAGGTTCTGGAAGCACTTCCCAGCCTCAACCCTCTCAAGCCAACTCAAAACTAGAGGAGATGATGGCGCAGCTGTTAAACAACTCCAACAATGCTAATCAATTATCTGAAAAACGATACCAGCAGCATGAGGAGCGTTTCATGGCACAAGAAGGGGAATTACGGAGCCAGAAGGCTTCATTACAAACCATTGAGAATCAAGTCGGCCAGTTGGCCAAGATGTTATCTGAAAGACCACAAGGTAGTCTTCCAAGTAACACAGAACCAAACCCAATAGGGCATGTTAATGCAGTTATGATGAGGAGTGGTAGAACAACAAGACCTGACAAATCAGATTCACCACCGATTACTGATTCGGTCCAAACTGACGCTTCAGACGAGGTGCACGCTAGGCGAGTCCCAGCAAGTACATCACAGTTCCCAGAGCCAATTAAAGAATTCATCCCTCCTATTCCATATCCGAGTAGATTGAAGAAGCAAAAGAACGATGAACAAAATGGTAAGTTTCTAGAAATGTTTAAACAATTACATATAAACATACCATTTGTTGAAGCATTGGCTCAAATGCCTAAATATGCAAAGTTCTTAAAAGACATCCTCACAAACAAACAGAAACTCGAAAGTTTGACTTGTGTGTTGATGAATGAAAACTGTTCAGCCATTCTCCAAAACCGTCTACCTGAAAAGATGGGAGATCCGGGTAGTTTTACTCTTCCATGTCTCGTTGGCAGCATGTCTGTCAGTCACGCATTAGCCGACTTAGGAGCTAGCATAAACCTTATGCCCTATAAGGTTTTTGCTAAGTTAGATCTGGAGGAACCTACAC